>JAPDKR010000030.1:0-310221 GCA_027569675.1 Penicillium crystallinum | reverse complement strand
TCGACAAATAGGGAGATAGAATAAACATGTGGTTGTTAAGATATCAAGTTGTAATATATCGCATTTACTATGGTGTTTTGGGGTGGGCGGCTCGCTTGCATGGGCGGCTCGCTTACCGAATACGTTATGTACGATGTCCTCCAAAGTATACCTAATTTAGTATATAGTGCCCCCAAACCCTGGGGCCATAATAAAAATTCTCCACTAAAAACAACTAATAAAGAAATTATACGGCATCTGCTTCACTAGGTTGCTTGGCACATGTTAGCTGTCACATTCATTTACTAGCTTCATGTATTGTCTTTACAATTTGATTAGATCGTAAACTGATTAGTGTGTCCTCTAGTGCTTTAACCTGACAATCCCCTTTTCTTGTCTATTTCCCCGGCTTTTGCGTTCGATTCAATGGAATTGGTGTTTGTGTCAATCTGTCGTTCCAATCAGGGTTCCGTTGGTATCTCTTATAGAAGGACCGACCCTTGGACAAAGTCACCGACGAAGATCGGCTTCATAACGTTTAAATAAATATCTGCGTTTGATTCGAAATGACTACTACGCAGGCGGTGGAATTCCAGGGCTGGTTCCCACTCGGAGAGGGCAGAGGTGTGCGAAGCCCACATACCAACGGGAATGACACACTAACAGTCAAGTCAAGCATCATCGATTACTTGCTCACCTAGCCAGACATTTTCTATGTCTGGCGGATTCGCCGATTGTTTGCCTTCGGACGCCGTCGCTCTTGCGACAGCCTGTGAGGATAATGTTCTCCAGTATGCCAACCACGGAGATAACACATGGTAAGATGTACCCAATCAATCAGCAAATTCTCGTCGTCGGGGTCCTGAGAATCAATATAGCATTGCAGCTGCTTCATGTATAACCATGACGATCGCTGAAACGTCACCACTCGGAGAGCCAATAGCAACAAGGTTTCTTTGCGCTGAGAATTGGTTTTACGACACCATATATCGAGAAGTTCCTTCTTTGGTCACTGGTGAGTTTCAGATGTCAGCTCGTGAGATTGAATTGCCAGCTAATTATTGCAGCTACCATCACTTCGTCTGGTGGGTTTATATCCATGGTTGTCTAGACCAAAGCCACTCTCGATCATTCTAACCTCTATATAGTCCCACTCACCATGTCCACTACTACCACCAGCCCCACAAATAGCCCAACCGACCTGTCAACATTTACACCAACACCAACACCAACTAGCCAAGCAAGCTCTCATTCAGATAATTCGTCGCTTTCCGCAGGTGCAATTGCGGGCATTGCCGTCGGAGGTGTCGCGGCAGTCACTTTACTTGCAGCCTTCTTCCTGCGCAAAAGGATTGCGTCATGCTTTGGAAAAAAGAAGGGAGATATGAAAGGCATCTACGAAGCTCCATGCACTCCAGCACCGATGCAGTCTACGGAAGTGTACGAAATCGGATCATCGAGCGCCCTGAGCACGAAACCGAATCATGAAGTATACGAGATCGGGTCCTCTGGCCCCAAGGAACACCAGGGTGTACATGAGATTGGCCATCGGCACGAAGATCCATGAATTCTCTGGATACAATGTCTGATTGATATTGACTTAAATCTTTCACCAAAACTAAGAGATCTCGCCACTATACTTAGGGTATACAACTTCAAGTCGCCAGAGCATCCGCGGCATGCTATCAATAGGGCCTGGCAATATTGGTTGGTGTATACATCCTCGTCAAGTCACCACGTTCAGACGTCATTCTATCCACCATCGTGCTCTCCGCCCAAGTGACTCTCCACGAATCATGACAAAGCTGGCTTATAATAGAGAGAACTACATGAGTCATGAGCTATTCAGCCCTCAGACTATCGCTTTTGTGGGAGGGGCTTTCTCCACAGTCACATGGCCCTTTCTGACCTTTGACTTCGTGTAACACTCCATATGTACCTCGTTTGCCTGCTGAATGATAGCATTTTCATTTACATTAGCGAGTCAGCGCAGAGAGAAACAAAAAGCAACACCTCAGAGATCATTTCGATTCAAGCAGGGTCCGAAATTCTGACATTGACAAGGAAATTAGCTAGAGTATAGAAGGCCTTTTTCTAGGGCAGCAAATGAAGTTGCCTTTCTTCTTCGACCCCGAAGGAAATTCCTGTCAGCTAGCACAGTACTGTATATGAGCAATCTGATTGATGGAAGTTGTGGGCATTCTGATGACTCCGCATTGCGTCTCCTAAATGGAAGCTTCTCTAGTTGTATGACGAAAGCCAAATTTGTCCATTCCAACACAGACATGACACCTGGTATTTCAGGTGTCTATCCCCGTATTGGGCCCAACAGCCTTGGCACTGATCAACTATTGGTGATCAATCAAGGTTGATTCTCAGCAGATGACGATCTTAATTTCACATACATAATACATTGTGGCCGGAAGATTGAAAAAAACCCTGAGGCACAAGGTCAAGTAAAGCAAGTTTGAAGTTGTATGCGGAGAACACGTGGGGCGACGTCATTCAAAAGGATCACGGGTGCCTGTCACCGCTCTACACGTCGTCGACCTTAAACTGCAGGGAACTCTCTCCTGTAAAGGCTCCCCCAACTTCAAGCAAGTGTCTCTGACAAGAGCGCGTTGTGGACCGTAACAAGCTGGCCCCCAATGACTGTCAATACAGCCCGTGTCTAGCCCGCCGTTTTAGGACCGGGGGTGGAGATTAATACCAATTTCACCAAGTGCTCAGACTGCTCGGACTTCCACAAATCTCCGAATGGCGGGCCCGATCCACACCTACGGTCCGAGCTGCTTGCTAGTGGATGAAGAGCAGGACCTCACAAGCATTCAGTCATTACCATCACCACCAGAGATTCGATCACAGTTCTTCTATATCTCATCATTGCCGATTGATGATCCACTCGCTCCACTGCCACCGCCTGCAAGCAATGCAGCCGGAGATGAGAGGCTACCTCCTACGCCATTCTCAGCCAGGGATAGCATCGCTTTGGAGGAAGCTTGGCAAGACCTGGGAGAATTGAGAAAAACCAAAATAGCCGAGGCCAACAGTTCGAGGCCAAATATTTCGATACGGCCTGGCATAGCTGTTCCTGGTCATGAATCGATTTCAGCCATCGAGGGCCATCGCAAGCCAGCTAACCAAGAAGGCCACTCAGTCGGTAGTGGAGAAAGTACTTTGAGCAATTCACCTTCATTGCTGGACGATTCGTCTCTCCGTGGTCACAAGAGTCACCTCACTTTTGCCACCGGCAATGCCCGTATACGAGCACAGGAACCCAAAAAGGATCATCGCATAGGATCCTCACTGGGTGAGGGCCGAAACAATGCAACCGTCAAAGGAATTGCCGTCGATCGGAAAAGACCGCGTTCGTCGTCGGTCAATGAATCCAGCGCGGCCAAAAGAAGAAACAGTGATACATTGGAGACCGAAGATGTCAGCGAAGGTGCAGATAGGGGGCATTTAGGAGCCAGTCACTCCCGCGATGCAAGTATGAGTGGCTCACCTTTCGTTCGGGCACCAATATCCCAGTCTCAAACACCGCTTGGTCGTTCATTTGAATCCACATTGTCAAACGAAGGGGGTGAATGGCAGGCCGATGTACGAACAAGTACTGGTCCTCGAGGCGTTCCGAAGCCCTCAGGCCTGAGAACGACTGTGAGCTTGGATCAGTTGACACAGGACTCGCAAGAGGAGAGAACAGAAGAGCCAAATACACAGTCAAAGATCCCAGTCGGGGTGTCACGGCTTCATTTAGTTGAGTTGCCAAATCTTAAGGTGAATACGAGTCCTCCGCTTAGCTTTGAATTTTGTTAACTCTTGTCCAGATGAAACCTATTTACTGGAGCCCTCTTCAGGACATATCACATGTAGTTCGAGCCACTTGGTTCTACAAGAATACCATGATGCCCGTCGAAACAGAAGTTGCGAACAAACTGGAAGAAGGCTACGTTTACCTGAAGCCATGGAGCGACACTTGGCAAGATGAACTGAATAGTTGTGTGGAAAATGGTGCAGATGCCGAGTTGAAAATCGTTCACCCATTGTGGACGAGCCAAGAAAGTCGACCTACAACTTCGCAGAATCCACATGGTAATGATGCACCTCTGGATGAAGCAGCGGATATCTTGAATTTCGACAAAAATCAAGCTGCCGGCGGCAGATCTGTTCAATCTGAGAATATCAAATCATATCTCACATCCAGTGCCATCTACGTCGATGCGACCAATGCTCAAATACTCCGGCCAAGCTTACTTCCCTCCGTGTCGAGAGGACGACGACCTCTTATTGCAATTAGAAAAGGCCGGCAGATAGGCATACCAGTGGTTCGCGGCTTTAGTCGAAAAGCATGGGAAAGACTGCACCCATCAAAGCCCAATCCTATTGATGTGCGTCATTACATCCGCAAGACACAGTCGAGAAGCCCCACGGCACCTGGCGAACAGATATGCTATGCATGCAAGATGGAAGAATCTCGACCACCTCCGACAGACTTGGTCCTGGTTATCCATGGGATTGGGCAAAAGCTATCGGAGAGAATGGAAAGCTTCCATTTTACCCATGCTATCAACGCATTTCGGCGAGAGGTAAATATGGAGCTTAATAACGAACCTGTGTGGCCGCATGTGCGCCAGGATCACGGGGGTATTATGGTTCTTCCTGTGAATTGGCGCATGAAACTATCATTGGACGATCCGGAAGTCGAGTCGGGTATTGAAGACCCGGCTAGCAACAAGTTTTCGCTTGCAGATATCACTCCCCAAACTCTTCCTGCTATCCGATCTTTGATCAGCGATGTGATGCTTGATATCCCTTATTACCTATCACATCACAAACCGAAAATGGTCAAAGCAGTGGTCAGAGAAGCGAACCGTGTGTACCGACTCTGGTGTAAAAACAACCCAGGGTTCCAGGAAAATGGTCGCGTGCATCTCATTGCTCACTCGCTTGGAAGTGTGATGGCCGTAGACATTCTCAGCCAGCAGCCGACACATGTTCCTCGATTCGACTTCTCCAACACGCCGTTACATAGCGACATATTCGAGTTCGATACAAGGCATCTGTTCCTCTGCGGAAGTCCAGTAGGCTTCTTTCTACTGCTCAACAAGGGTATGTTCCAAATCTACACAGCATTGCGACCTGCATCTAACACACTTACAGCAAATCTTCTTCCCCGCAAAGGAAGAGAAAAGCCAGGCAGCGAAGGCGACGATTTGCTTCACGGTGTTGCAGGTGAAGCAGGTCAATATGGCTGTCTTGCCGTCGACAACCTTTACAACATCATGCACACAACCGACCGTAAGTGAAAACGGGTTGTTCAAAATGACCTCCACTCTCTGTGCCTATGTTCTGACATTTTTATCAGCAATTGCATACCGTGTAAATGCCGCAGTAGACTCAGAGCTCTCGAACTCCCTCAAAATGGGCTCTATTCCCAGCTCCACATCCACCTTCTGGCAATCCTTCGGCAGCGTCTTCCGCTGGAGTTCAGCTCCGTCAACATTCTTACCATCCACAGCCCCTACTCGCCCCGCGGCGGTCTCTAAACTTCCATCCAACGTGGAACTCGAAACCCACGACTTCACGCGCGAAGAGATCGCTGAAAAGCGCATGCTTCTGCTCAATGATAATGGCCAGATTGACTATTATCTTTCTGGTGGTGGCGGTCCGTTGAATATCCAGTATCTGAATATGCTGAGTGCGCATAGCAGTTACTGGACGCTGGGTGATTTCGTGCGATTCTTGGTTGTGGAAATAGCAAGGAAGCAGGGACGGGATGGGACTCTGCTTGCTTTCCGATCTGAAAAAAAGAAGGGATGGAAGTATTCCAAGGGTTGAATTGTTTTTCGGATTATCTATGTATGCATTTAATCAAAGCTCTTGTGATTGAGGTTTTGTTTTCTAGATATAGAGCACCATCCTACATTATCACAGTTGTATGCAAACGAATATAGACCTCTAGAATTTCAATGCATTCGTATTCTCAAAATACATATTCACAGTGTCTGACCGTATATCATCTGTTCAAAAAGGGCAAAAAAAATGTGAAGACAAGACGAGAATGACAAGAGATGTATACAGCTCCAACGCAGAAAAAGTGAAAGATCCAAAATAGGAAAAGTTTTCAGGGGATCCGGTCCCTATCCGAGCATCAGTCATATATCATATCGCGTTTCTAACAAATCAGACGCGTGTCCGACCCGTGGACGTCTCCCATCAGCAATGCTTCCACTATCTCGCCTTTGATACCAACGCCCCGTCCGGCCCGCAGCACAACCAAGGCATTTGCCTTGGCCAAGCTGCCGACTTTAGAAGACCGCTGTCCTGCACCTTCAACTCCCGTGCTTGTCGCGTACAACCGGCCATCAGACCGCGACGCCGTCACTACAGCACGATGATACTCCGTGCGCTTGGGATCAAGCGGGAAGTGGTGCGTGAGTACGACAGCAACGCGAGGAAGACCAAGCTGTGGCGCGAGCCAAGGCTTCGAGCTGAGTGCCTGAGAGCTGTGGCCCAGTCCGGTGAGCTTATGCAGTGAGGGAAGGACGAAGAGATTGAGAGTGACGAGAGCAGAGGCCGGGTTACCGGGGAGCGAGAAGATGAGCTTTGATTGGCGCTCCTGTTGGGTTGTGGCATCACCGGATGCTTTAAAAGGGACGGTTGCAAAGGTGGTTGGTTTGCCTGGTTTCATGGCGACGCGGCCGAAATGGATTGTGCCCCCTAGGGAGCGCTCGATTGTCGGTTTGAGAAGGTCGAGCTCACCCATTGAGACACCGCCGGTTGTAATAATCACGTCGACGCTGGCGGAGGCTCGACCTACACCGCGCAGTGAGTCGCGGAGGGCATGCTCGAGCTCGCCTGCTGGGGTGTCGCGGGCAATGCCGAGATCGACGGTCTCAAAGCCCCATGAATTCAGACATGAAAGTAGTGATGGGCGATTGGAGTCCCGTATCTGTCCTCCAGTGAGGGTACGTGGGTCGCTATGTTCCACGAGCTCGTCGCCGGTGCTCAGAACGCCAACACGTGGTTTCCGGAAGACTTTGACAGTCTTGGTGCCAGTTGATGCCAGTAGGCCGATTTCTCCCCCGACAGGGGTGTTGAGGTCGCCGCGGGCGAGGATTTTGGAGCCTAGTGTGACATCGCTACCAGGCTCGCGGACATTTTCACCAGGCTCAATATCTTCGGCGAGGATTTCGATTGTTGCTTCTTCCTTACCATCCGGCGTGCAGGAGTCCAAAAGTGTATCTTCGACCATCACTACGGCATTTGCATTTGGGGGGAGAGGGGCACCTGTGGTGATCCTAGCAATGGTGCCTGGTTGCAATGGCTCTAGGTTTCCGCCGAAGTTGGCATGGGTAATAGACGCTACGGGGAAGATACCCTTCGTGGACTGGTTGGCGGCCCTAGGCTCTGGAGCGATGATAGCATAGCCATCGACAATGCTAGCCCGATACGCTGGCACAGCTTCCGCGGCATAGACATCTTCGGCGATGACTGAACCTATCAATGAGGTGGTCACAGGGACCTCAATGACTTCTGGCTCGGGAGTCTGCTCATTGATCCGCCGGAGTGCTTCGTCTACAGACAGCATTGGATAGGGCGATGAGCGATAGCGCCGGTTAGGTCCTGCGTTTGGATCATTGGACTGTGGCCGCTCTGACGGCGACGTATGCGCTCTAGGGGCTTTGTGTCCATGTCCATGATCATGATGGTGATGATGATGATGATGGTGATGTTGATGGTCACCAAGGCCAGCCTCTGACTCTAGCTTCTTCACACCTCCAGCATGGAGGCTCCGTGAATTGGCACCGGCAGACTGTAGACAGGCATGCGGTAAAAGTTTAACAACAGCGTCGAGGTTCTCCATGGCTCCTTTAGGTGAACCGGGTAAAGTAATAATCAAAGTCTTCTCACGGACACCAGCAACTGGTCTAGCCATCATCGCAACTGCGCGGGGATTAGCTGAAGTAAATACGTCTCGGGAAGGCGCCCTGGTGGCGCCCCTTATGTCATGCTCACAGGGGGTTACTTTGAGCGAGGCAGCAATCATGCCGTGTCTTGAGGTCTTGGTTAGTTTACTAGCGTCAATGCGGCGTCCATGGCATCAAGCCAACTCACACTAGACCCGGCGCATGGCGCTGTATCAGGGGGGCCACTGCCTAGTGACATCATGAGCAGTGACAACAACAACACAAACAGAAATCACATACTTCGGGAGTATTGTCCTTGATTGCAAAACCTGTTCCTCCACTGAGAAGAATAAGGTTGTACCAATCAGGGCCATCGGTCCATTCGCAAACAGTCTGTTGGATCTGGACCATGTCGTCCGGGACGATCTTGAATGCGGGGGGTTCCCACTTCCCCTCTGCGGCCAAGATAGGCGTGAGTGCATCGATTACCCTGTCCGAAGCGGGGTTTTCCGAGGCTGTGTCTGAGACGATCAGGATTACAGGTCGTAGTTTGGTCTCCATGTTGTTGCATTGGCGGGGTCTGGGGAAGTGGAGGTTGGTGGGGGAAGTCTTTTAAATAGGCAAAGCATCGGACTATCGCGAAACCCCGACTTCAATTAGTGCAGTTAGTGCCTTTAGCGTCAATACTACTTGGCCTATCGTACAAACTGTACCAATGGCAGTTGATAAGACGGCTATTCCTGGTTCATATTCATTTCATCTGATCCTAAATATCCCGAGGTCGTTCTTAGCGAGGCCCCCAAATCAGGTCGAGTGGCAACTCAACCCAATTAGAGGCACAGAAGGATGTAGAATATGTACATAGGTGGGATTCCTATCGGGAATCAAGCCGGTTTCGAAGGAAGCAGATCCACTGCAATTTTGAGAGACAGACAGTATATGATGGGCTGGAGCCTTATCGAAGGAAATATTGCCGAATACGAAGGCCTACCTCCAAATAACCAGCTAACAATGCTCAGTCCAAAAAGGCAGTGGAGGCTGAATCTCCAATGGTTTATGGAGAAATGTTGCTTGACGTATGATTCCGACATTGAACTCCTGCATGTGGATTGAGGCAAAAATTGACTTCATTCAATAGCGATTTCTACAAATATTTGTCCACATCACTAGTGTAACAGGCTAGAACTAGCTAGCACAGCCTCAAATCCGATACATGATCTCCAAATCATTGATGCAATTCAGGAAAGCCAAAACGGCTTCACGCGGTCGACCCCAGACGCCCCAATGCGGTGTATATCGAAACATGAACATGAACTATGAAAACGAGAATGGATTGGCGACGGAAATTCGCCCCGGGGTATTTATGTCGAGTCCCCCATAGCTGGTTACCGCCCAAACTTGAAGCTCTTCTCTATCAAAGGAAGAATTCAACTTCAGGCTGCTTCGAGCGTCGCCGCCTTCTGGGCCACGAGAAGACCGACAATCAAGCCGAAAAGACCCAAGACAGAGCTGAAAATCTCAACAACAAGGATCTTGACGAATCTGGAAAAGAAATGTAAGCGACAGCCTAACAAAGATCAATATTTTCACGAGCATCACATACAGGCTAGGGTCAGCTGCATCCGCCAGGGCAGCACCACTTCCGTTGATACCAACAGAGATACCGCAAATAAGATTGCAGACACCAACTGTGATTCCTCCCCAGAAGACAGCATAGCCAGTGTAATAGTTGCTGGAGGTGTGGATTGCGCCTTCGGGTACGGGGCTAAGCTTGGAGGAGAAAACAATGGCCATGATCACTCCGTAAATAGCCACGACTTCACAAAAGATAATGGAGATCAAGTTCTTGGTGCGAATACGGGGTGCTCGGACACCACCGCCAACAATCGATGAGCCGGTCAGGAAGATACCCCTAAAAAGTCAAGTATTAATACCATCATCAAGCTCATCGCAGCAGCGACAGGCTTACCATGCTGCGCCGACAACTGAGAAGCCGATACACGAGGCGATTCCGATATTTGCCCATGCGTAAGGAGAAACTTCCTCAAGGAAACGGCCGACCTAAGTGTCCGGTTAGTCGATTTGAGAATTATATGTTTTCGGCGAAAGTCCGTACATTAAATGCTTCTCCCTCTCCGTGGAAAAGCATATCTAGAATCCAGAGCCTTTGATTAGCTGCCAGATCGCACCTCGGAACCGTTGGAACGTACACAATCCCACCACGATGAGAGCGGTGGTGGAGACACCGGCCGGATAGAGGTAAGCCATGGCGACCTCAGGGAACCTGATGACGAATGAATGAAAAGGTCAGGATGATCGCAGACGTAGAAAACGCAGCCGATAAGGTAGCTGAAGCTCTGAGATGGAAGCGGGTGATGGGGGACTCGGTGGTCGGAGCGGATTAACTGCTCCGCTTGGGCGGTGACCTCGCGTTGTGCTTCCCCGGACGTACTGGACCACCTGTTCTCCCCTGCTTTTACTGATCTTTGTAAGGGAAGACGGTTGTCTTGACCTTCGATATTATCGCCTTGTCTCGATAAACCCTAAACTATCTCAATTTCCCTATCCTGGTTTGCGACGCTCAATTACCCCTGACTTTCACCACATCAACACCTCCGTAACAATGGCTTCCGCCTCCGGAGTTGGGTCGTATTCGAACCCTTTGAAGAAATTCAAGTAAGTCTTGGAATCGCGCAGTATGCTTCTAGCATCTTGTTGCTAACGATCAACATAAAGGCTGGTCTTCTTGGGCGAACAGAGTGGTAAGCTCCTCATCAAGCCATACATCTGCCCATGCGCTCGGGTCAACAAGAGGGGCTGGGACAAGAGCTCTGACATCGATTGTAGTGGGTAAAACATCATTGATTACTCGGTTCATGTACGACTCGTTCGACAACACATATCAAGCGACTATTGGAATCGACTTCTTGTCGAAGGTACGCCACCCAATACCCCGCACAGGGGACCCGATTTATTGAACATTCCTCCGAGATATTCTTTGTGCGCAATTTGGTTTTAACATTTGGGTCCAGACTATGTATCTTGAAGATCGAACTGTCCGCCTTCAGCTTTGGGATACCGCCGGCCAGGAGCGATTCCGTTCCCTCATTCCTTCCTACATCCGAGACTCGAGCGTCGCTGTGGTGGTCTATGATATCTCGAATGCGAAATCATTCCAGAACACCCGAAAATGGATTGATGATGTTCGCGGGGAGCGTGGAAACGATGTTATTATTGTACTCGTGGGCAACAAGACCGATTTGAACGACAAGCGGGAAGTCACCACCGCACAGGGTGAAGAAGAGGCAAAGAAGAATGGATTGATGTTCATCGAAACCAGCGCAAAGGTCGGGCACAACGTCAAGCAACTCTTCCGGAGAATTGCTCAAGCTCTTCCTGGAATGGAAGGCGAGGCCAAGCAAGGCGAGAGCACAAGTATGTTCACCATCACATTTCATCCATTCACTCTTCATCGTACTGACTATGGCTGTGCTATCAGTGATCGACGTCAATATCAGTCCCAAGGAGACGACTACCAACGACGGCTGTGCCTGTTAAGATTCCCCCGCATTTACCCTCCTGTCCCTAAGTGCCCCATCTCGATAATGAAAATCGAGGCTGTCCATGATATTCTACAATTTTCGAAGATGTACATGTTTCTTCTTTCTTTTCTTGCTCCTCGGGTCGATAGCGCGCGTGTCTAGATCTTTCAGTACCCTGCGATCGTGTCCATTTTCTTTTCTTAAGCTCTTGGGAGGGGAGACAAGGTGTTTTGATTTCCGTTCAACCAGCATCATATGTCCTTCGTGGCTGTTGAAGTTATTTCGCTTGACTTCCATGTGGGGTTCTTCTGCTTTTCACTCTGGCAGCATGAGCTAACATGTTTGATATGCCCCCATGTGCTTTGTTGAAGCTGTATAATATGGCATTCTCTTTTAGGCAACGCACGGTATAGCCGGCGCCAATGAAATATGAACTCGACACTATCACATCTATATATTCCAATATCTCGATGGTTCTGGGATTTGATCGTTGCAGGCAAGTCGATCACAATCATATATCGAGACGGTGTCTTGAACCCCACGACAATCGGTACACTCAAGTAGCTGACAACGTGAACCGAAACGTCTGCCTTAAAAAACAAATCCTTTCAGATCTGTCTCATATTCCAAGTTCCATGCTCTCTTGATTAAAGCGTCAACCTTAGTCGTGTCAGTGACCCCGCCATATTTAGCGAGCGCATGCGTTTTTGCTTCAATCTCAGCCCTAGCGATATAACGTCAGCCGATAGCTCACCGGTTGTCTAGGGAGGTAGAATAATATACCTAGTCAAGGGAAGCTCTGGATCTCCCTTTGCAAATGTAACCGACTCGGTGAAAGTCTTCCCCGACTTGCATGTAACAATGACAGTCCCTTGCCATCTCTCCGGGAACTGGGCATCAATGTCCGCATTATATTCCATCTTGACTCGACCCTGGAATTCGCGCAAAGATGCATCCTTCAGATCATCTTCAGTAAAGTCGGTAATCATAGCTTGACCCTTCTTTGCCGCGATGGCAAGCACAAAGCCCATGGAGAACTTGCTTTGATGAACGGTATCTCCATTGCCGCTGAGACTTAGTACATTGATCGCCGCTTGATATGTGGGAACAAGAACAGAGTCGATATCTTCAAAGGCCACTTGGTTCTTAGCCATTAGGTTTAGCAATGCATCGACGCTAGGATGAGTGTGGCGACAGGATGCATGCCATTTAAAGCTCGACCGCACAACAGCAAATTCTGTACCTAGATTTTGGTCAATTGCTTCGGGGTATGTTTGCCCGGGCACTAGTGCAGCGCCCATTGCACGCGGTCCTTCCAGGATATCGCGTGGACCTAGGAGACCATCACGGGCAGAATAGGCAGCGAAGATACCGTCGAAACAGGCTTTAGCCGTGTGCACTTGTTTTGAGTGGGTTGCGTCCATCAGGAATTGCCATAGACCTGCGGCTTGGGTCCCAGCTGTTCCGACTGCCGATGATGTCTGTTTCATATCAAGCTTGAGAAGGTGGGCTACTGCTGCCGCAACACCAATGACTCCACCTGTCGCGGTGGTGTGGAATTTCTATCGGTCATCTGTTAGTTAGGAAGAAAAGCGTTCTGTGCCTTGAGTCTCTTTTGATAAGACATATATTCTGGAACTTACCTCATAGTGGCTTTTCCCCAAATATTCCCCGACACGACAACCGACCTCATAGCCAACCACGCAAGCAGTGATAAAATCTTCTCCACTTGCTCCAGCATCCTGAGCTACCGCAAGAGCAGCTGGGAATATAACAGTCGCCTATTTCATATAGCATCTAGATCAGTACCAGGTGGGGCGATAGATATGAAATCGAGACAGTCCCGGTGGGTCCCGTGGGGACAACAAGAAACAGCCTTGGGGAAGACTCACTGGATGCATGATACTGCGATTGTGAAGATCATCTTGCTCAACCACATGAGAGGCCGCAGCATTGATCAGACTGGCAAATGCCGGACTCGTAGTGAGGGATTGGGAGCCATCGATCAGTTCGCTCTTTCCATTCGAAGGACCCATTTGAGCTGCGAATCGCACCATTGCGGAAACTGCAGGGTGGTCTCGTCCAGCTATAGCGCAGCCCAGCGTATCCAAGAAGAAATCTTTGGTGCGTTGGATCACATCGTCGGGGATATCATTGTACTGCAACTCGGCAGCCCATTTGACCAATCGATCGATTCTAGTTTCTTCATTTGTTGGGATAGTCATGGCGAACACTGATTCGGTGAGCGTGAGGTTATGTCGAGGAGATAGAATGGCTTTCGGTGCACTTCAGGTTGCCCTCAAATATATGTGGGGGAAAGTGGGCTGGGTATCTACATGAACTTACCTCTCCCCCTCTTCCGAGGTGGGCTATAGCTGTTCCCGAGGTATGGAAGACCGCAGAGACCAGAATAGTAGAGTACGATCATAGATATTTGTATCATTTAAGCCAATTTAGGATGCTCAGTGCGATTATGACTCTTGTTATATACTTAGATAATTCAGATCAAAATTGGAATGGACGGCGTTAATGTTCAGAAACATACATGTTCTTAGTAGCCCGAGTATATAGCCGACTCTCCAGATGGTATAAGTTTGCCTTAGATGTTAGGCATCAAAATAGGGGATCAGGCATCCATATTTTCATTGATTCATAAAATTCAGTTAAGTAAGGGGGCAAGCCATGGTAATTGTATTTGAGGCTAGACCACCCCCAAACAAGATCACATGTTGACATATAAGTGTATTGAAATAGAAAGCTCAGATAGATTAAAAAATGTATATGAAATGACTATGATTTCATTTCGACTGGAATTTGTGAACATAATGCAATCGACAATGGAATCGGGAAATTGATCTGCAGGCGGATCGCCCGGAAAATAGCGCCCCTGGACCATCTGCGGTGCCATACAGCCGTCCAAGGTTTTCCCTCTTCCCTTGCTTTGCCCGTATATATACCCAACCACATTTCCATCGCTATTTCCATCTTGATAACGCACATTCTTGGCCAGAGGCCTTCAACCACAATCATGGGACTTGCCTCCCGTTTTCTCCGCATTCCGCGGCCAGAGGTGAGTTGAGATCTCATCCGTACCATGACCCGAAGCTAACTCATGAGTTTAGTCCTTTCTCTATGTGATGAGCTTAGAGACTGGTGCTTCATTGATCACCCTTTCACTGCTTTTGAATAAAATTAGTGGTCTCTATGGCCTACTGGCCCTCTTAACCGGCTACCACCTATCGCCTGTGCAGTTGTCGATGTACATTTGGTCCCTTGTCGCCCTGGCACTTTCCGCAATCTTGTTTCCCCATATTCGCAAGCAATCGCCTCTGCAATGCCTCGCCCTCGCCTATCTTTACGTGTTCGACAGCTTGATTAATGCCGCATACACTGCCGCCTTTGGTGTGACTTGGTTCTTGGTGGTATCGCAACATTACGACAGTGGCAAGGCTGCCGGCCCAGGGGGCGACACGATTGCCCAGACCGCCGGCTTCACCAGCCCCAAGTACGATGCAGCCTACGTCGAAATTCAGAACACGAAAGACGGTAACAACTTCGTCGCTCACCCTCCGCGCTCCGCCGACGAGCTCAGCAATGTCGTCCTTCAGCCCGAGAGTCTCCAGAGCATCATCTTCATCTCTCTTTTGTGGGCAGTCCGCGTATACTTTGTCCTAGTGATGCTTGCCTTCGCTCGCCAGGCCCTCCGCCTCTGGGTTGCGATTCCCCGACACACCCAACTCCCGACCCACAGTCGCAACGTTTCTGTCGCCAGTGTTGCCGATATCGATCGGGAGCCCTTCTCCCCCTACAGCCCCGACGGCCAGGGATGGCAAGGAAAGCTGGGTCGCATGATGATTAGCATCGGCCATAGCTACTGGTTGGGCGAAGAAGAGGATGGCAACTGGCTCAGCGGAATTAACCATAAGTTCCGCAACCGCTCTGGAAACACAGAGCTTCCCGGTGCTTTGGAAAGAGAGAGAAGACGCCGTTCTGGAACCGGTCCTCCTCAACCGTCACCATCAATTGTTCGATCTAACGTTCTTCAACAACCAATTCCTGAGCATGGGACTGGCATGAATGTTAAGATGCAAGATTGGACCGCACCTCGATAAATGATCCTTTTATCGTCTTAGCGGCTATCAAAGGTAGCCGCATCAGTGTACAATGCTCTTGGAACCCGACTTAATGTCTTCAACTCTCGATATTCTGTCTGGCTGTGCGCACCGGATGTACAGATCCGACCGTGTGTCCAGCCAGACGACACACTCCATTTTGGCTCGTGTGTCTTTTCCCTCGTTTCAAGATGCCACCAATTCAATCTCCGATAATCGACTATCTGGCTTCACTCGAGACTCCACCATTACGAAGCCCGGGCTCCCAGCTCGACATTTACGACAACCTCTGCATATATGAATTTGGAACGGGTTCAGGAATTTAGCTATGATTTACACCATCCTGTCTCGTTCAATCATTGGCTCGCCCATTTGGGCCTGGAAGGCGTTTTAAATCTCGTCAATCTGGGAATTGGGGCGCTCTAACTTGAAACAAGTCTTGGCTGAGAGGCCATGCTCATGGTCATTCATCTAACATCCACGGTTTTGGCGTCGGGACAAATGTATATTGGTTCTCTGATATAGGGGTTTCGCATCTTTCCCCCGGTTTATGTCTTATTATTGTACACAGTTGCTTTTGGATACACCTCACATATATCATTCAGTACAATTCATTCTTGGCGATTTATCTCGTGTTCGTAAAATTGATGTAATTGACTTTTTACCCCAAGACTCAGCTCTTTGTTTCATGTTTGTTCTACTCGGCCGAATATGAAGTGATTTGGGTTGATTGGCTACGTAGGTAGGTACTATGTAGGCTCGGAAGAATGTACAGGGCATACCAATACCGAAACAGGTGTGTTCCTAAGAGCTCGGCCTCCTATCATAGGAGCACAATCAGTAAAATCGGCCTCGCCGTTAATCGCCATAGGCTGAACAAGTTCAAGCCAAGAAATGAATGCTATAAGAGCATCTTATCGAAGCTTGCTAGAATATTGACTCAGGTTCAACCGACGAAGCGCCACTATTCAGTTCCGAGAAAGATCCCATGAGAGCGACATGGTAATACTGATTTCGATTCATCCCATATTAAGCATCGCTATCAAACCATTAGACAGGTAGAAGCAAAGTTGTCAACGAGCTCAAGAGGCAACGAGATGCTCGTATTATTGGTATGGGTACCTAGGTATTATAAATAAATTACATGATATTATACTATGTGATAGTGACTTTCAATACGATTCAATACTCAAAATCACCACAAGTCGGAAATTGATTACCTTATGTACCTACCGTATATGTACATGTAGGTAGGTACCTGAGGATTAGGGTCCTGATCCGCCCGAGCACTATGGATTTTGTAATACTCAGAAGCGTGCTCAGTTCTACTCAGTGAGCAAAAAGCGACAAGGACAATGTACTAAGACGGAAGGGGAAAGCTAAGAAGTGGCAGAGGAAATCGACTATGCACATACATGTAGGTAGAGTCACCTGTGGCAGTATTCTCGAGCGAGATCGGTGAAAACCGTCAACCTTCGGCATTTGACCGGTAGTCTCGTTCTAGTAGGGATTAACTTTAAGCCTTAGGACACCTCGTCCTAAACTAGTCCAGAAAGACAGGGATTTGAACAAAATTCTATACTTAAGCATCGGTAATTGCTGTGGTGCTATTGGTACGCTAGAATAATACATATTGTATGTATGACGATGGCTTTGGGCTACCTATTTCAAGCTGTTTCCCACCTAAGGCTGTAAGCTGTTTACATTTTTAATCATTTAATGAAACATCCAAGCCTCTTTGCGATCCTTAGACATTTCATAGACCTTCATGGAGTTGGAGATGTCAAGTATACACAGGCAAACCCCGACGCTGACGTGCTCGACGGGATCACGGGATCCCCCGCACTGGGCTCAAAACGGCAAGTTTGCATCGCCGCCGCCGGGTGTTTGCATTGATGTCGTGATCGAAACGCAATCAACGGGCCAATCAGCGGACTGCTGATCTAACCCCGACGACGGAGAATCGAGCGATGGAGGGAAAGCAAAAACCACTGGCTCTCTTTTTTTTCTCTTGAAGAAGATCCAGAGTCAAGAGACATCCTGTTCAATTGTCTCGTCTCCCTGTTCACTGTCGATTTCTGGACCTGTGCTGCGAGTGGGAGGTCGCTGCATACTGATAAGGCATATCGCGGTCCCATTTAATATCCCACCTGTGCTGTGAGTCTCGCAGCCAAAAATAGCCAATATGGCATCTATTTCAACCGCTGCTGAAGCGGGTAAGTCACTCTATGTTATGTCTCGGTTTGAAAAATGGAGGACATGGGCTGATCACTGTGGGATTGTATAGTGGCGAGAATCGCCTATCTCACTAGTGATACTGTTCTTTCTGTGCAGCCCTCGCTCCAGAATGACTCATTGTTCTCAAAGTCTCTCAAGGCCCTGAAGGCTAGCAAAAAGAGCAACCTCTCATCGAAAACCACCCTGGTAAGTCCACATTGCTGGCATTGCGAGATCGGAGCCCCGCTAATTCTATGCCCAGGTCCAAGCCGTGCGCTACAACGAGGACCCCCTTCTCTCCGCCTTTACTCCCATCCAGAATGGCGAGACTATCTCCGTTGTGACTAGCTCCTCAGTTTTGATTACTGCCGTTCCTCACCTCTACCGTCTCGCCAACAGCCCAGTAGTCATCCACGTTGCGCTGGAACCCTCTCCATTCGCCGATTACTCTGTGATTAGCTCCATTCGCCAGTCCGGCTTCACATTCCTTCACTCAGAAACCGTACAAGAAGCTCAGGATATTGCTATCACTGCTCATGCTCTTGCTCGGAAGTCTGGAAAGGGTGTCATTCACTTCTTCGACCCCGCCAACTCCGCCAAGGATCCCTCTATCGCCGAGGAGGATATTGAGGTTGTGAAGAAGGTTTTCAGCTTCGGTGGAAATGCTGCCACCTCTGCTGGAGCCCAGACTCTCTATGCCGACTCAGGTCGTGTGGCCACTGTCACCGAAGAGACAGTGGGTACTGTACCCGCTGGTCAAACGGGTTCAACAAACTTGACTGTGCCCTCTCAACCTCAGACTCCTTTCAACGCTAGCGTTGATAACTCATCAGTCGGCTCCTCGCGGAGAGATAGCAGTGCTGGCAGTGAAGCCCCTAGCTCGACCGCCACAACTGTGGATAGCGCCACCGTTCGCCCTGTGAATGCGGGCGATATCTTCGAATGGACAGCTCAGATTTGGAACACTTTGTTCGAGGAGGTCGGCCGCCGATACAATGCCATTGAATACACTGGTGTTGCTGATGCTAAGTCTGCTATCTTCGTCTTTGGTTCTACCGGAGTCTTCGTGGATGCTCTGGCCAACGCCGGTGATAACTCCGAGTTGGACAACATTGGCCTGATCACTGCTCGTCTGTACCGCCCTTGGGTTGGCGGACAGATTTCCAACTCCATCCCTAGCTCCGTTGAAAAGATTGCTGTTTTGGAGCAGGTTCGCAAGACCACTCGCTGGGGTCCTTCTTTCATGGATTTGTTGTCCAGCCTGGTTCCCTCTGGTACTCGCACCCAGGCACCTCAAATTGTTGGCTACCGTCTTGGATTCATTGAGCCCTCTACCGCCATTCAGGCCCTTCGCGGTGTTTTGCAGAACTTGAACTCTGCTTCTCCTATCCAGAACCTTGAGATTGGAAGCTCTCAGGTTCCCAGTGTCGAGAGTGCCCTTGAGCAGCCTCGCATCGAGAACGCCTACCTGAAGATCCTGAACCAGCTCTTTGGCGAGCGTCTTCACATCGCCAATCAGCTCGGAGCTGAGAACGCTGGTGTTTCAAGCACTATCGCCGCCAGCCCTGAGTACGGATTTGGTTCTTTGCTGGCTCGTCAAGAGCGCCGCCAGCACTTCATTCGGGAGGTCGAGGAGGCGTCGAAGTCTACTGGTTTTGTCACTGATGCCCCTAAGACTTCTTTGTCCCACTGGGCTCTGAGTGTGAAGGAAGCCGCTAAGGCTAACAAGCTTGCCCCCGATGTCATTGCACAGCTTTCCAACGATAACTCTGAAACCGCCCGCAAACTACTCCAATCC
Organism: Penicillium crystallinum; assembly: GCA_027569675.1. Lineage (NCBI taxonomy): Eukaryota > Fungi > Ascomycota > Eurotiomycetes > Eurotiales > Aspergillaceae > Penicillium > Penicillium crystallinum. The sequence goes on along the minus strand of JAPDKR010000030.1, from coordinate 290,663 downwards.
AAGAACTTCTTCTACGAGGAGTCTGAGTGGTTGATCGGCTCCGATGCTTGGGCCTACGATTTCGGCAACTCCGGTGTTCACCACGTTCTTGCATCTGGTGCCAATGTTAACATGCTTATCATTGATTCCCAGCCCTTCTCTCAGCGTGCTGCCGCTGATGCCACCCGCCGCAAGAAGGATATTGGTCTCTATGCCATGAACAGAGGTAATGCCTATGTCGCCTCCGTCGCTGTCTACAGCTCGTACACCCAGGTCCTGCAGGCCATGTCTGAGGCTCAGAAGTTCAACGGTCCTTCGGTTGTTGTTGCCTACTTGCCTTACAACCAGGAGAATGACTCCGCACTCACCGTGTTGCAGGAGACCAAGAAGGCCATCGATCTTGGCTACTGGCCCTTGTACCGCTGGAACCCCGACAACGAAGAGAAGGGCGAGCCAAAGTTCGCTCTTGACTCCGAGCGCATCAAGCGCGATCTCGAGGAGTTCCTTCGTCGTGATAACCAGCTCACCCAACTCATGAACCGCCACCCCAAGTACGCCCCTGTGCTCTCCGAGTCCTACGGTACTGAGGTCCGTGCTATTCAGAAGAGAAACGCCAAGGACTCTTACGAGAAGCTTTTGGATGGTCTCTTCGGTGCTCCTCTGACCATTCTGTTTGCATCCGATGGTGGTAACGCTCAGAATCTCGCTAAGCGTCTTGGTAACCGTGGTCGCGCCAGAGGTCTGAAGACTATGGTCATTGCCATGGATGAGTACCCTCTTGAGGATCTGCCCACTGAGGAGAACGTGGTGTTCATTACCAGTACTGCCGGTCAGGGAGAATTCCCCGTGAACGGCCGTGCTCTCTGGGAGCATGTCAAGAACACTGGTGATCTCGACCTGTCGACCATCAACTACTCTGTCTTCGGTCTTGGTGACAGCCACTATTGGCCCCGCAAGGAGGACAAGATCTACTACAACAAGCCTGGCAAGGATCTCGATGATCGCGTTGCCTTCCTGGGTGGTCACAAGCTGACTGACCTTGGTCTTGGTGATGATCAAGATCCCGATGCTTACCAGACTGGGTACTCCGAGTGGGAGCCCCGCCTTTGGAAGGCTCTGGGTGTTGACAATGTTGAAGGCCTCCCCGAGGAGCCTGCCCCTATTACCAACGAGGACATCAAGATTGGCTCCAACTTCCTTCGTGGAACCATCGCGGAGGCTCTTCTGGACGAGAGCACTGGCTCAATTCCTGCCAGTGACCAGCAGTTGACCAAGTTCCACGGTACATACATGCAGGATGACCGTGATCTTCGTGATGAGCGCAAGGCCCAAGGTCTTGAGCCTGCCTACAGTTTCATGATTCGTTGCCGTCTCGCTGGTGGTGTCGCCACCCCCAAGCAGTGGCTGCAGATGGACGCCATTGCCAGCTCACACGGTAATGAGACTATGAAGCTCACCACCAGACAAACCTTCCAGTTCCACGGTGTGATCAAGCGCAACCTTCGTGGCGCCATGCGTGCCATCAACAACTCCATGATGGATACCCTCGCTGCATGCGGTGATGTGAACCGTAACGTCATGTGTAGCTCTCTCCCTGAGCTCTCTTCCTTCCACCGTGAGACTTGGGCCATCTCTTCCAAGATCAGTGAACACCTGTTGCCCTCAACTACCGCGTACCACGAGATCTGGCTTAAGGATGAGAACGATAAGAAGGTCCAGGTTGCTGGAGATGCTATCGTTGACCACGAGCCCCTGTACGGCCCTACTTACCTCCCCCGCAAGTTCAAGATCACTATTGCCATTCCTCCTCACAACGATACCGATGTTTACGCCCACGATATTGGTTTGATTGCCATCAAGGGCGCCGACGGTCATCTCGAAGGCTTCAACGTCCTGGCCGGTGGTGGTATGGGTACCACTCATAACAACACCAAGACCTACCCTCAGACTGGCCGCATGTTCGGATACATCCCTGTCGACAAGGTCCACATTGCCTGTGAGAAGATTATGCTGGTGCAACGTGACAACGGTGACCGCAAGAACCGCAAGCACGCCCGTATGAAGTACACTATTGACGATATGGGTGTTGATGTCTTCCGAGGCGAGGTTGAGAAGCTTCTTCCCGACGGTCTCAAGTTTGGCGAGCCCCGTCCCTTCGAGTTCAAGGCTAATGTCGACACCTTCGGCTGGCTGAAGGATGATACAGGTCTCAACCACTTCACCTGCTTCATTGAGAATGGTCGTATCGAAGATACTGCTGACTTCAAGATGCGCACTGGTCTTCGCGAGCTCGCTGCGATGGGCAAGGGTGAATTCCGTCTCACTGGTAACCAGCACCTCATGATCTCTCGTATCACTGATGAGGACCTCCCTGCCGTCAAGGAGCACCTTGCCAAGTACAAGCTTGACAACACCAACTTCAGTGGCTTGCGTCTTTCATCCTCCGCTTGTGTTGCCTTCCCCACTTGCGGTCTCGCCATGGCTGAGTCCGAGCGTTACCTTCCCGTCCTGATCTCCAAGCTTGAGGACACCCTCGAGGAGTGTGGTCTTGGTCGTGACAGCATCGTCATGCGTATGACTGGTTGCCCCAACGGCTGCGCTCGTCCCTGGCTTGCCGAGGTTGCTTTCGTCGGCAAGGCATACGGCGCCTACAACATGTACCTGGGTGGTGGCTACCACGGCCAGCGTCTGAACAAACGCTACCGCTCCTCTATCAAGGAGGATGAGATCCTTGAAATTATGAAGGGTCTCCTCAAGCGCTACTCTCTTGAGCGCGATACCGATGGCGAGACTCCTGAGCGTTTCGGTGATTGGTGTATCCGCGCTGGTGTCATCAAGGCCACCACCGATGGAAAGAACTTCCACGATGGCGTAAGTGATTCCGTTCTCGCATGATATTCATATGGCCAATGCTAATTATTTACTACAGGTTGCCGAAGATGAGGAAGATGAAGAGTAAATGCTCAACAGAGCAAGTATACATCTAATCTCCGATTTGTTATGACTCATGGATTCTAAAATTTGCCTCTCTGGTCTGTTCTCTCTAATTTGAGGATCATTTGATATCCTCTCTCTCATGTCGCAATGCATTGATGTCTTGGCGATTGTATGATTTTCCTTTGCAAAAAATATACTGTTAGAATGTCTCTTGATTGTTATATCCTCTTCGTGTATGTGAAATTTGCAAGGTCAAATCTACTTGCGCGTACATAAAACGATATCCTTTTGCCATGACATTTCCCTCAAGCAGTAGATTCGAAGGCAGAAGCTTAACCATGGAATCACAACAGGGGCGAAGCTGATGCATCCTTGACATCACAACACTACCATTCGGTCCCATCGGCCTCATTAACACCAACGGCTCGGCCTGGTTGTTGTCTTCAATTCGACATACATTCGTTTGATCTCAAGTTAGGATTCAATATAAGGTGACGATGAAGGTGACCTCAATGCTATCGGCGTTTTTCGCACCGCTACTCTACCTACGTTCACAGTCCCGTCAAGACCCAGACTGGTCCTATCGCCAAGCACTGACAAACACATGGATGAAGATCTTTTTACTTGTTTTTGTGACCTTCCACACAAAGCCACCACTTTCACTCAAGCCAGGTCTAGACGGAGACCGCTTTGTCGTACTCGAACCCGCAGCATCAGAGCTCTACACAGGCATTACAGTGGACGATGAGATCCAGCCGGTAGCCATCGGAGGGACTTGGTTCCCATGGCTATATCAATACAACACAACAACCGCCCAAGACAAACACGTCATCCTCCACTTCCACGGCGGCTCCTACATCCTCGGCGACGGCCGCACAGCATCCTGCAAGTTCCTCGCCGACAGCCTACTGGAGCACACGAACTCAAGCCACGTCTTCAGCCTCCAATACCGCCTAGCCTGCAACCCCAACGGCCGCTTCCCCGCTCAGCTTCAAGATGCCATCTCCGCATACTCATATCTAATCCACACCCTCCACATTCCCGCCTCGCGCATCGTGCTGAGTGGCGACAGCGCCGGTGGCCATCTCGCCCTCGCCCTCCTGCGCTATATCAGCGACTACGACGACAACAGCATCCTCCCCTCCCCAACATGCTGCTGGCTCTTCTCGCCCTGGTGCGATATCCTCAGCTGTCGCGACAAGCATGTCTGGGATAATCTCCCCAACGCAAAGGTAGACTATATCCCCGCTTCGTTCCCCGCGTGGGGTGCAAAGCATGTTATCGGTAATCTGGACGTCACTAGCGATTACCGGCCGTATCTGGCGCCCATTTGGGATCCTTTCACATTGCCTTGTCCTGTGCTTATTGTTTCGGGTGGGCGGGAGGTGATGTCTCAGGAACATGAGCGGCTAGCACGACATTTGGGCAAAGTGCAGCAGAATGAGGGCCGAGTTGAGTATTTTGTGCAGGATCTTTTGCCGCATGATGTGCTTATGGTTGCTTGGATCTTGAGTTTCCGAAAGGAGGCTGATCAGTGCGCTGTGAAGGCTGGTATGTTTCTGAGGGTTCAGGCTTTGTCGGATGAGAATGATAGTGAGGTTCCTAGTTTGGCGTTTGAGCCTCGATGATATGTATGGCCCTTGGAGGATGTCTGTGTAGGTATTATTCGCTATCTATCGCTGTTTGAAATGAAGTCTCGGGTATTTGATATATTTGATATATTTTATGTGGCAGGAAAACATCCAAAGGCGTATATTGTGACTCCATAGCTCAGGGTGATTTCTGGTATGGATGGTAGGCCTTTTGCCAGCCAAAGCGCTAGGTAAGGCTCTACAATCACATTGATCAAAGTTTAACTCAAAGCGATACTCATAACTGCGGCTTCGACAAACAAATGAAACTGCCGTCACTTCCATATCGACCTGGATACGAAGTAAATCCCTCAAATCGTTACCCGGGTGTGCCTACTGTCCGGTCACCAGATCATAACAGCACTAAGTCAATACCACCACTCGAAGAGGTGTTGCCAATGAAGGCAAAAGTATCTTGGCGCGTCATGACTGGTCAAATTAACGTACGCTAAATCAAACATGCATCGTATATGCACTGCGCACGGCTCTCAGCCCCCAGCTTGGGGCCGGAAACTGCATATTTCGCGCGGGTGCAGTTCATCATAGCCCGACAGCGTCGCCAAAATGAGGCTGATAAATGGACCTTGAGTGGGGAAATACGAATATATAAACCAAGCCAAAGCCACTAATTAGAACTTTCCATTTTGCTCATCCTCCATAACTCAGATCTTCAACATTTGAGATCATCAGACATCATCCCCATCACCCAAACAGCAACCATGAAACAAGCCGAAATCCCAATCCGCAGTGCAGATCCCCTCGGTGATGCCGCCAAGTGGATAAGTGATAGTGGCAAGAGAGGTCTAGTCTCTTATACATGGATGGTATCTCACCCATCAAGTTCATTTGATATTGATATCGGGGCGACTGACATAGGATATAGAAAGTCAAATTCCTGGAACTCGATCAATGTTGCGGTCTCAATGGCAAACTGGCAGGCAACGTCAATTTTCAGATGCGATATGACTGGGATCCAACTAAGGGGTTTCATGTGAATGCAACTAAGGGGGAAGAAGTCAGGGCTTATATCTATACTGGCGTGGATGGAGCTGAGCGGCATAGCAGGTGTTTGAGGTTTTTGAATAATCAAATTGAAGGTCGTGATGATAAGGAGGCCCTTACGAATTTTTGGTCTGGTCGGATCGGTAACTGAACAGGTGTGTGATGGGGTTGTCGGCTGTTAGTGGGTTAGGAAGATATATTTTCATATATCGCTATTTACGAGTACTTAGTGTTGAACAGGGCTTTTGATATTGTTTTTGATAGTGCCTGTTATATGATTCTCTTGTTCTATGATCTTCTCGTTACATGGTCTTCTCGTTATATAAACTTGTAGTATGTTCTTTAGACAATGTTTCGTTTTGACTTATTTAGGAAAGTCCCGCCTTCGAGATGCCGACCTGTTTGCTCCTTCCTGGAGTCACCAGGCAGTTGCCATATTTATTCATAAATCAGCTCCCAGTTGCTCATTTCCCATCATTCCCTCCGAACTCTCATCCACCCAGTCTGCTCCCATCACAGCCTTAAACTAGTGCCAAGTCACGTTGATACTCCCAGATCCAAGCGCATACTGCTCGATATCAAGTTTTGGGAACAACTCATCGGCAAATAACGAAGTCCATTCTTCTTTCTATATTTGTTGACGCGTTGAACGATCTCAAAAACGCGCCAGATAGCCCTAAACCCCGTCCGTTTCCGCACCGGCCACCGAGCCACGAACACCGTGTCATGCCGCCAATCCCAGAGCTGATTCATAGGGCAGTGCACTTCAAGCAGTAAGCCTCGGCAATACGCACCCTGTCAACCACCAGCTGATGGGGGTAATAGCTTCGGCAAACTGGGCAAATTAGAGAACCCATATTTCCTGTCCTGGCGAGACTGGACATTTTGGGCTCTGATGGTTGCTAGCATCGTCGTTGCTATTCTCGTGGTAATCGCTACCACCCGCTTTTATCTCCGGGGCAAACATCGGTATGTTATTCTATCAGTCTCAAGTCGTGTCATGACATGCCATCCATTGCACGGGTTATTGATAGGAACATTTTATGCAGGAGCCCGCACCAAACGGCATTCACCGAGGACAAGTCTCATATTGAGAGTATTGGATACCCGGACATGGGTGAAGAACATCGTTCAGGTTTGTGGAGTCGAATATCATCTGTGTCCTGCTCGGCTTACAACTTATAGATGGCTGGACGGCGTTCATCTTAGCCTGTCACGCTGCTATTACCCTTGGTGGTGTCTGAAATGCACGGGTGCGTGAAGATGTCGGGAAACCAAGCAGCGAGGATTTGGTTCTCGTTCGGGTAGCGAAATTCGATGGGACTGCAATATTTCTTTATGGAATTAGGAGACGATGATGGCAAGTCTCGCACTTGTGTTCAATCCCAGATGTGACCATGACTTATGAGGTTGGATCTTGGGTTCAAGCATGAAGAGAGGATATCATTTGCATCAGAACCAATGCCTATAGCCCACAATTGGGGGCCAGGTAATCTCGGGTCAATATAGATCCTCGTCAGAAAAGTTGGCAACAAAATTAACGAGTTAACTTAATGGCCCAAGCATAGTTCCAATGGGTGGATATAGGAAGTTCACATAAAAAGTGAGCCTTTCGAGTGACTTTGCATGATGAAAGCGGGAGCAAAAGTTAGAAGTAGACAACGCAGAAAATATACACGACCTCAAGAAGTAGAACACACAAAGGTAGCCAAAGGGCTACTCAGAAGTCGAGACACGTGAGTAATAGCCCTGTCAGGGTACCCAGTGAAAGAATCCGCAACTAGCAGAAGATACAGACAATACCAGCAGCTCTATCCCAGAAAAACAGCACAGTGCCTGAATCAAAGAACCCGCTCCTCAGACAAATCCTCGTAAACATCCTCAAGAGAAGAAACAGGCCCCAACGACGGCCCATAATAAGCCTCCTCATTAAACCCATCAACAGACCTCAACGACGGCCCACAATAAGCCTCCTCATTAAACCCATCAACAGGCCCCAACTTCACCCATCCTCCCCACGCACCAGGAGCATCCATCTGCAAACACTGCGTATCACAGTCATCACAACGCTCCAGGTTTTCCGTCCGGGCAATATACTCCTTAACAGCATAATTAAGCATGGCACGGTGATCCTTCACATTGCATTTCTGATTGGAAGATTCCCAAGTCCATTTCATATTCTCGTAGGTCCCGCTCATGGAGTCACAGCTTTCTTGCTCAGAAAGGGTGTCGATGGTGTCTGCTATTGATTGGCCCCATTGGATCAGATGGTTTGTGATTTTTATTGCCGTTTCGGGGATCAGCTCTGCTAGAGAGTGCTCTGCGGTAGATGGCCTTGATAATGCTAGTGTTGTGGTTGAGAGATAGTAGGCTGTGATGAGTATTTTGCTTGATAGGATCATCGTGGGTGAGGCTTTAGGATTGGGTTGATTGGTTTGTATGACTGTATGAATATAGGTGGGCTTGGGAGTGAGAAATATAGATTATGGTAAGGAAGGTTGGGGTTCATGAGACCTTGGGTGCTGTGGGAATTTTATTAATGGATGCCGGGACTAAATTTTGGCCCCCTTATTTGCGGGAATTCTGTGTGCACCTATTATTGGACAGGTTTTCGTTTTCAGGTCGGGACTCGTCTGTTTCAACTAGTAGATTGGGGCCGTATTAAGACCAAATTAGCGAGTGGGATCATCATCATGTTGAGTTGTGACTTTGTGGGTCGATTTGTTTGCATTGGAGGCTGAGAACGAAGGCTCAACGCATCACTCATGAACCCATGAACCACGGGTAATTGTTGGATCTCAATTGCGATCTCATGGTGTCTGAAGTGAAGAGGCCAACTTCGAGGTGGACCCGGGATCCTGGAGGCTGAGTGGCACCCATAAATACCCACCCGCGTTATAGCGCAGCCACATTGTCAAGGATAACTAACAGATACTGGGGTAGGTTCGGAGCTAACGGATTTCCACAGTCTATCCTATAAATCCTCGTCATGTTAGATATCAGAGGGGGATATCATTTTACGTGTAGAAGGAACGGGGGACAAAAGGTTTAGCCAAATAACTCTTGATTGACAAGCAGACCTCAAGAGATCTGAGAGCTATCTAGCTAATTTTTTTTATTTGAATCTTGCTCAAACCCAAGCATCGCCCATCAACCGACATCGCACCAATCTTCCAATCCCGAGTACCCTGACCAGCTCCACGCGTGAGGCGTATCGGATAACCGCGATAGCCTGTGTTCTCATTCCATGATAAAACATGAGATTAGGTATCATCAAAATACCAGGTAGTATGTCGTGGGAGAGAATAAAATTCTTTCCGATTGGTCATCGTGACCGAGTTTCGTGACCGGAGGCGAGGAGGGACGAATCCGCCAACCCGCCCAAGGGGGCCCTGACGTCCCTCAAATCTGCGACTGCCCCGCGAGTGGGGGGTGTCGACTTGTTTCCTTGATGGTTGCCCTCCTCTGAGAGGAACCTCTAATTTCTTGACCGATTAGGCCGTGGACGAATCGACCAACCCTTCCTGGGTGGCCCTGACGTCGTTCTAATTTGCGACTGCTCCGTCGTGGAGAGTCAGATGTCGAGCGATTGACCTTAGTCAAAAGGTATCGCGTGTAACCAAGATTGTTACGGCGGTGCTGGGTTTGGCCCGAACGGGTCCCATACCCTCAAGTCATGGTGACTGGTAAGGGGTCAAGATGGAGAATTGGATTGATACCAATTGGTGGGAAAGAGTAGGTTTGAGCAAGAGGTGCGTCTCTCACGCTAGGAAGGCATCGAGGTATAATTGGCGTGCTCGATGGTGACGGAGGCCTCGACGTCAGGTGGGAGTGCTTGACACGAGAGGGAGGATAGCATGATAGCTCTCTCGGCGCAACCCACAGATCCTTGAGTGGAAAAAAAGAAGAGGGAGAAGAAGCCCCCGGCGAACCGGATTTAAATGGATCTCCAGATGAAGTGGGCTGTATGAAGTACGGTGTACGGAGTACCTAGGTACTTCTTAGAATGAGCGAATACAAACAGATAGAATTTGGCCTGTTTGCCAGATACTTCGAGGGGTGGATGAATCTACTCCATACATGCAGAACCAAGATTCTTTTACGGAGTGAGGATACCTCCTGTACAATGTCCATAGCGTTCCTAGGCCCTCATCCGATAACCGATAATGTTCGGGATGATCATCTTTCATGCTGTTGAGTCCTTGGTTTGATCAATACGGACTATAGCATATCTAGATAGTCACTATACCGATAGAGTGCCTGGGCTTTGATTGATGGAACGGGAAGATATAGCTAGGAAGGACTTACATAGGTTTCAGAGACATATTCGATATCAATCTGGCGCTTTGGAGAGTTCGGAATAAACCAAAAAAAAGTTGGTTGAGACTGGAACATACACTTAGGCAACATCGGTAGTTGTCAAGCCAAACTAGTCTTGTTTTTAAGTCATTCCAAAGATCTCTAGGTGTGAATGGAGTATTGCGAACGACTTTCAAAAGACCAGTATACTATTTAGGGAACTAGGTAGGTTAGCAGTCGGGTCTGTGCTATAATGCACTTCAACCCATCCGTACTTGTAGCTGGTGCTTTCAACGTGACTATTTAGAAGACGTGGGGGCTCAAAATATAAATTGATTCTCAAGCCCAAGTTAAAGCGATATTTGTGATTATTTATAAGCCAAGCTTTATAGACTGCGAATTCTAAGGCTGGGCATTATCCACCGTGGACATCGTTATATATAACAGGCATATTGGTCTGCTTAAGAAGCCATGTAACACTCTGTACTGTGTAATTAACTATATATTAGAGTGGGATTCTTGAGATTTCTGATTTCATAGTATCCTAGTAATTTTTCAATTGTCCATCTTCTTGACTATTTCTGTTAGTATGGAATTGGCAGAGTGGATAAATGTTTGATAGAGCTCTGAGCGGTCAGCTCAACCCTGTTTCTGCCGCCCTCCCCGCCGATGAATTTCGATAAAAAAATGTTATCAGTTCATTCAGAGGCTATCATTCTGCGTGACCTGGATTTTTTCTTAGCTTGACCTTCATTCACTTTTCCCTCACCGACATATTCTGCCCACATCCTATCATGACTTTCTCTGACGACGACCCGGTCGTTGCTTCCTACGACGTCCTCCTCACAGACTCGGATGTCTCTCGCTATGTGTTCCAATATGTGGACCGAGAGCATGACCGCCCCTACAATGACCAGAATAACCAGCGCCCAGTCAAACTTCGAATGAAACCACGTACTGGTCTTGTCGAGGTCGAAGTCCCCATCAGCACCCGCGAAAACTATGATGTGAACAAGGGAATGCGCTATGGTGAGGCGGTTCAAAAAAGCCGCTCCGCCCGCGATGGAGGCGCTTTCGGCATGGCAGGAGGCTTCACTGCTGGCAGCGGTGCTTCAGCTTCAGGAGGAAGAGTCAAGATGGAAGATGTGGAGGTTTTCGATAATAAACGGGCTGTGGATTCAGATTCATTGATGCGAGTGCAGTCGCTCGGAGGTCGCATAAAGCCTGCCGAGGAAGGAGACCCAGTATACATGCTGGCAACTTTCACAGACAGTATGTTGATCCACACAATCTTCCTTCCAATTGGAGGTTCTGCCATTCTAGAACCCACTGATCCTAACATTATATCTCTAGATAATTTACATCTCTCACCTGTCACATCTGTCGTCCAATTCCACCCTCAACTTCATCACTTGGATGCTTTGGATGAAATGCCTAAAGGAAAAGGCTCGCGTGCTAAGAAGGATGACGAAGACCGCCCAGCTGAAAGTGAAGCACGTGCAATTGATATTAAGGTCAAGGCTGCTGAGGATGGAGAGGCGGCCGTGAATGCCGGAAACTTGGATCTACTTAAGCAAATGCAAGATGAGAAATGGAAAACATACGACTGGATTGATGCTGAGGTACGTTATCGCTCTGACCTTGACAGGGCTGCATGGTTGATTCTTGTTTCCCACTAACTCCTTCCAATTCTAGACCGAAGAATCTTGGTACACTTACGAGAGCTTTATGATTCACAAAGAGACTGAGCAACTCCCGGCTTTAAAATCTGCCATTGAATCGGAAGATTATCTTGATAAAATGAGCGCCCCTAGGATTGATCCCGCTCGTCCCGACTTGACCGGTTGGGCTATGAAGGAGAATCGCCGGCGGCAAAGAGAAGGTGAAGGTAACGAGAGCCAGTAGCAATAGCTATGTTGTACATTATTAAACAAAATAATTCAATCTCTAGCGAGCTATCCAACGGCGTACTGGCTTTAACTTCCAAACTACTATCGATATAATGATATCTTCTATATTACACTGCCTCGATGCCTATTTAAATAAGGTATAACAATGAAACCCGTGCATATGAAATCGAACGAGCTCTTGTTTTCAAGACCTCGCCACTCAGAGAGCTGTCCGCCAATCACGATAAGGGATCGGATAAGGTCACGTGCTGATGTTGGTTTTTCTGCCATCTCCGTTTCATCCTAAGATCACGAATCCCCTTTCACTCACGCGACATCTTCTTTCCTTTTCTTTTTTTGTCGGTTTGGTTGAAGGTTGCAGGACAGCGTGCTAACGCGGCCGTTCTCCGTTTTCCATAACGGACCAGTCGTATCGACTTATCTCACACTATTACGGTGTTCTGTTTCCTGGACATCCATTCTTATTGAAACTTTGCATCTATCATATAATACCCTTAATCTTTCTTTTTGCTGCTGCTGTTATTTGTTCTTTCTTTTTGAATTCTTGAACCTTCGATCGTCGGACTGCGAAAACATCACATCCATGCACCATGTTATCGCGCGTGGCCCGTCAGAAAAATGTTTTCCTTCACCTGCGAAGGGCTCAGGCCCTTCAACCACCAGTCCATCTGCCGACCACCCGTCTTCATTCACAGCTGAATAAAACCTTGCTCATCAATCTATCATCCCAATCAATCCACGATCGTCCGCGCAAGCCGTCTCCCCAGGCAGAGCGTCATCTTGCCACGGCTGCTGACCACACCAACCTCGACGGATCTTCACCGGAAACTTACGATCATTTCATGCACATGCCTTTCGAGAACTTCGACAGCTCATCCTTGATCCTCCTTGACCAGACGCCACAATCACAATCAAAGATCTTCCGGAAGAGACAGGGCATCGGCGGTGATGAATTGGAGATGAGGGCGAACCTGGATGTCTCATTAAAGGTTGGCGAATTCGAGCGAGCCGCTTCATTGATCAACCGTCTTGGTCATTACCATCCGCCTGGCTCGCAGGAGTATTTGACTATGCACAACCGTTATCTCCAAAAGATGGTGGCGTATATGATTACGAATCGCCAACAAGACATGATTCTGCCGTTGCAGAAATGGTTCGAAATCGACATGCCCGCTGGCGGTGTGACACCAGATGCCATTACCTTTGCGATTATGATTAAGATGGCGCTGCGCATGCTTCACGGCTCAAAGCGCGAGAGAACAGTCCGTCGATACTGGGAACTGGCACAAGATGCCGACTTGCAAGAAGAGCTTGTCGGTGTTGAGGTTCTGGACGACTCTGATGTTGGTGAATTGTCGAAGGTGCGCTTGCTATTATGATTTGCATTTTTGCATTTGGAATTTGTGCTGATATCCCAATTTAGATTTGCTCCTCCGACATGCTGGACTTTGTCTCAAAATATATGGAAATCCCCGAACCCGCCGAACAGTCTCCTGCTATCGATGATACACCTGAGGTGCTAGCCGCCGATCAAAACGGATTAGGCTTGTCATCTCTGAAAGAGTCTCTGTCTCTTTTCTCTGGGAATGCCGATGTGTCCTTGCCCGCAGATTTTAAGGGCACCGAGGACGAAAAGAACACCATCATTTCAGAACTCAGGCAAAAACAGCTCGAAACCGACAGTCTTGCTTCAGCCCTCGAGCGATGGCGCACCGATAATGCCAAGAGACAAAAAGCTGGTTTGAATGTTTCTGCCGATGGGAAAAGACTCAGCGCTATCATGAGCCAGTGGCACACGGATCTTGTGGCAAGAATTAAGAAAGAATTGGAGCTTGTTGAAGAGGCGCTCACAAACCCTGTCGTGACCGTGGAGCAAAGAGATCGTTGTGAATATGGTGTCTTCCTGAAGGCTCTCGATGCTGATCGGTTAGCTGCTCTCACAGTCCTGACTACGATGTCGGCTTTCAGTCGCGAGGGTATGGACAAGGGAATCAAACTCTCCAACATTGCTTCTGCAGTTGGAAGAGAAGTGCAAGATGAGGTGATTGCCGACAACTATCTACAACAAGCAAAGTCTATCGATCCAAACCGCGCGAAAGCATTGAAGCAACTTCTTGCGAATCGCAAGGACAAAGATGGCCGACTTCGATGGAAAGGACTTGTGGAAAAGATGAATGCACATGATGAATCTGTCGTCTGGGGCTCTCGATCACAGGTCCGAGTTGGCGCTGCTTTGGTGAGCATGTTGTTTGAAGTCGGAAAAGCTCCCATCTGGAATCAAGATCCCTCGACCAAAGCAAGAACCCTTGTCATGCAACCCGCCTTCCAACATGCCTATCAGATTCACTTTGGAAGACGCTCTGGTCTCATCCATTTACATCCTAAAATTGTGGAAGTCGTTGCAAAAGAACCACCCCCAGAACTCCTGGCTCGCCATCTTCCCATGGTTTGCAAGCCCAAGCCATGGACAGGACCTCGGAGTGGTGGATATACGATCTATGAGTCCCACTTAGTGCGTACCACTCCTGGTGAACTATTGCAGCCAGCTTATCTCAAAGCTGTTCTGCAAGATGATGGTATCAAAGAAATCCGTGCGGGACTTGATGTTCTTGGTGGCACTGGCTGGAAGATCAATCAGCAGGTCTTCGAAGTGATGCTCGAAGCTTGGAATGAGGGTGGAGCTGTTGGAAAACTGGCCCCCCTTGAGCCTAACCTGCAAGTACCCGAACAGCCGAGTCAAGATGCCGATTATGCAACCCAGAGAGCGTGGCACCAAAAGATGCGCGAAATTGAGAACATGCGCTCTGGATTCCATTCCGTTCGATGCTTCCAGAATTTCCAGCTAGAGGTCGCTCGAGCCTTCCGTAAGGAGGTCTTCTATTTGCCACACAATATGGATTTCCGCGGGAGAGCGTATCCCCTTCCTCCTTACCTGAACCAAATGGGAGCCGATAACTCAAGAGGTCTGCTTCTATTTGACAAGGGCAAAAAGCTTGGCCCGGCTGGTATGCGCTGGTTGAAGATCCAAATTGCAAACTTGTTCGGATTCGATAAAGCGAGCATGTCTGAGCGTGAGCAGTTCACTATGGACAACTTGGACAGCGTTCTTGATTCCGCCAATAAGGGATTACATGGACAAAGATGGTGGCTCCAGGCCGAGGACCCATGGCAGCTTTTGGCAGCGTGCTGTGAACTCCGCAACGCCTTGCAGCTCTCTGATCCTACTGAGTATGTCTCCCATCTTCCAATTCACCAAGACGGCTCGTGCAATGGATTGCAGCACTACGCTGCCCTGGGTGGTGACAAGGCTGGTGCCCAGCAGGTCAACCTGGAACCTTCCGACCGTCCCTCTGACGTTTATACTGGTGTTTGTTCATTTGTCAACGAGGCCATTGCGCAGGATGCAGCCAATGGTGATCAGTTGGCCCAAATTCTCAATGGCCGAGTCACCAGAAAGATTGTGAAGCAGACGGTCATGACTAATGTCTACGGTGTGACCTTTTTGGGAGCCATGAGACAGGTGAAAAGGCAACTGATCGATTACCTTCCTGATCTTGATTCCAACCAACGGAACAAGGCAGCTTACTACATTGCCCGTCAGATCTTTGGAGCTCTCGGCTCTATGTTCAACGGAGCACACGAAATTCAGTATTGGCTTGGTGATTGTGCTCACCGCATTACACAGTCCTTGACACCGCAACAAATTGAGGAACTGACACAGAAGGCCATGTCACCCAAGGAGAACTCAGACGCGCGTAACGGCAATGGGGCCTCATCATCCAGCGATCCTGAGAAATCCTTCAGATCGACTGTGATCTGGACCACTCCGCTTGGTCTGCCAGTTGTTCAACCATATCGCACACGCAGGGCGCGACGTGTTAAGACCAGTTTGCAAGATATCAGTATCATGGATCCCAGCGCTGATGATGTTGTCGCCAAACGTAAACAACTCCAGGCTTTCCCGCCAAACTTCATTCACTCTCTCGATGCCACTCACATGATCTTGTCTGCGAATGCATGCCATGAAGCTGGATTGACATTCTCCGCAGTCCACGATTCATTCTGGACTCATGCTGCCGATATCGATGAGATGAACCTCATCCTTCGCGACGCCTTCGTTCGCATGCATTCTGATGACGTTGTCGGTCGTCTCGGCGCTGAATTTAAAGTGCGCTATGGAAAGAATATGTTCCTGGCCAGAGTCCCCCGCAGTACCGAGATCGGCCGTCAAATCCATCAGTACCGCACCAAAAACCGGGTCAGCAAACTACAAGAATTGATCAACGAACATCGACGACAGACTCTCCTCGCTTCGGAAGACCCAGAGGATCAGGCCGAAGGTCGTGCTATGGTGACCGCCGGCAGCATCTTTGAGTCTTTGGGTGGTAAAAATGAAGACCTGACTCCTTACAAGACAATGGGCCAAACCCCCATCGGGCACGTCCCAGATGATATTTCGGCTCTCGAACGGTCATCAGGAGATAATCTTGATTCCTCCGATCCGGCTATCCAGAGCTTGGTTGGCGACCTCTCGATGTTCGAAGGAAAGTCACTCTCAGAGCGCGAACTGCAAGCCCGCTTAGGGAACGACATCGATGATGCCGAATTCAAGGAGTCTGGGATTGAAGAGAAGGAGGACTTCGAGGAACCAGAGTTGAATGAGGCCGGAAAGCAGAAGCCAAAGCGTCAGTTCACCACCTGGTTCTGGATGCCTCTTCACTTCCGCCCAGTCCCTAAGAAGGGCGACTGGGATCTGACCCGTATCCGCAAGAGTGAATACTTCTTCTCTTGATCTTTTCTCCCCTCACCCGGGCCCTTCGAGGCTCATCGCATTCCGCTGGCGTTTATGCGTACTTTCACCCTTTTTGTTGGATCATTTCCGGAGTGCCTTGAAAGATCAACTTACACCCTTAGTTGACTTGTAATTTTCCTGTATATTTTCTCATTGGTTCATTGGGCTTGCATTTGTACATTACACATTGGACAGCGAGTGCATTTTTCTATAAAAAAGCGAAAAAGAACCATTATGCATATATTAGCCGTGTACGAATATGATGTTTACCTTTGACTCGACTTCAGCTTTGTGACCCTGGACTGATTCACAGTCTCATTTATTGTATCCCATCGCCATCCGTAGTATCGCCGATTTCCCAACACCAGGATAAATACCCGGACAGGGGTTTCCCGGTCGCATTTAGGCAAAATGCCAGTTGACAGGGCCGATCATAGCCCTTGAGTCATGCGGATCTAGCCGGGTCAGCTTGCCTTCTTTCTATGGAGTCCAACGTTCTCGACCAAGGTGCATGGCCGAGCTCGGGCATCTACGAAGTTCGCTGTCCATCACCACAGGCAATAGTCCTTCCCACCCACAATGCACTCTGTAGCATTGTATGCCCTCTATATGGGATCCGGGACTTGCGCATGGCGTCCCAATCTGCCGACATAAGTATTCATTATATCCGGGGCCCCTGTATTGTGCTTTGTCCTCCCCCTGGCCAAATCCGGGGTATGTGACCGTGGCCAGACGAGGGGTTCAAGTTGAAACTCTCTAGTCCGGCCACCTATCTGCATTCTCCTAGATCCCTGTAACACGGGGCAAGGGAAGTAGTCATCGATGACTGGGATTTTGTTCCGACTGATCAAATGGGGCAAGCGGATGTAAGCGAAGGGGTCAAAAGGGACTCTGCAGCACAGAACACTGCCTAAGGTGGGTTGAAAGGGTAAAGTTCAGAAGATGTGCTATTCTTAATTTGCAGAATAGACTTCGTAGTCTCCGTAGTCTCTGTAGTTCATCTCTCGTACCACTCTGGCCAGAGACTACCTATGTTGTAGGTATATTGGCCTATACCACACCATCTCTCCGTGGACCACGTGCCGTTTCCCCCCGCCTTTACGTTCCAACTTCCCCAGATCTTCTGATCTTCGTTTCTGTGTCTTCTGCGCTTCGCATTCTCGAAATCTGCAATTCTCGATCGGCTGAGTTACTGAACTGGGCTCAGTTGCGAAATCTAAGCTTTGGGTTGGCTCCGCTTAGGAAAAAAAAAGTCGCCTCCCGAAGTCCGGGGTTCTGCATCTTCCTGCAATGCCGTTGTGACTTGGTCACATATTCTTTTGATCAATCCTTCATCTCTGGTTGGACGCCGAGAGAATTGAGATTCCCTTCAGCTGCACCTCTATGTCGCCATAGCCCATTCTTGCCTCGGAGAAGCATGTCGATGACCTCCTTCCAATCCTCCAATTCTTACTCTCCCTTTTCGTCTCAAGCTAAACGAATGACACAATCTCAAACCCCCGGATTGGACACGCTTGCGGAGGGGTCGCAGTATGCATTAGAGCAGCTCCAGTTAGCACGTGAAGCCGGTGCAGCTTCCAACACCCCGACCGACCCCAATAACTCGCTCACCGACTCGAAGCCGCCGCAACATTCTCAGCCCCTCTATGGCGACAAAGCGAATTCAAATTTCGGCCTGAAAGACCCCGGATTGCGCGATTCGCTTGCCGAGGCGCGCTCCGCTATTCGCAAAAACTCCTCCGCAACCCCAGTCCGTCGGAGAATTAGCCGGGCGTGTGATCAGTGCAATCAACTGCGAACGAAGTGTGATGGACAAAACCCCTGTGCGCATTGCGTTGGTACGATTTTCTAACCGATCTCTTTTGCGCATCAGCTAGGCTAACACATTCCAGAGTTTGGACTTAGCTGCGAGTACGCGCGCGAGCGCAAGAAGCGCGGGAAAGCGTCCAAAAAGGATATAGCCGCCACTGTCATTACCGACGGTGATGTGGCGAGCGAAAACCCGGCGCATACCAAAAGACAGCACTCGAATGGACAGCCTTTGCACGAATCCAACGAACAGTACGACCCTGCTTTAGATGCGGCGCGCACTTTGACTGAGAGCGCACAATCTCGGTCGCATAACGCAGAGATGGCGGGGTTATCTGCGCTGCGCCAAAACCAAGCGCCCGTTCAAGCAACCACTCAACAGCAGATGGGTTCCAATATGACAGGGATGCCATTCAATAATTACGCCGCACTACAAGAGCCCCACCGCCCCTCGATGCCCGTGCCCGATATGCGCTCTATACAGATGTTGCAACCCACGAATGGGAATCCCCGATCGCCTGGGACGATGCTTCATTCCCAGGGCTTCGGCGCGGGATACAATGACAACGCATACCCTTTGATGAATGCGCAAGAGAATTCGGCCTCAATGAACCATTTCCGTATTGGAAACTCGACCGATAACCCGTCGGCCTCATTCATGGGATTTTCCCCTCCGGCGCAATCGCCTAGTTGGTTACCACTTCCTTCCCCTTCGCCCGCCAACTTTCCCTCCTTCAGCATGCCTCCTTTCTCCACGTCTTTGCGATACCCCGTTTTGCAACCTGTGCTTCCGCACATTGTGTCTATAATCCCTCAATCACTCGCATGTGATCTCCTCGATGTTTACTTTACCAGCTCTTCTTCCTCGCATCTCTCCCCATCCTCGCCGTATGTGGTTGGCTATGTCTTCCGCAAGCAATCATTCCTTCACCCTACGAAGCCCCGGCCGTGCAGTCCTGGACTTCTTGCCAGCATGCTGTGGGTTGCAGCCCAAACAAGTGAGGCGGCATTCTTGACGTCACCCCCTTCAGCACGAGGCCGAGTCTGCCAAAAGCTTCTAGAGTTGACCATCGGCCTCCTGCGGCCACTCATCCATGGACCTGCTACTGGAGAAGCGTCTCCGAATTATCCAGCTAACATGGTAATTAACGGAGTCGCTCTGGGTGGCTTCGGTGTCTCGATGGATCAATTGGGTGCTCAAAGTAGTGCGACTGGTGCAGTGGATGACGTCGCTACATATGTGCATTTGGCTACTGTGGTCTCGGCCAGCGAATATAAGGCCGCAAGTATGCGATGGTGGACGGCCGCCTGGTCTCTAGCGCGAGAGCTCAAACTCGGCCGCGAGTTACCACCTAACGCGGTAACTCGACAAGATGGCGATCTGGAGGGCGATGGTGACATTGATGTGAACGGCAATAAGCGGCAACCGTCCTCCCTTATGGGCCACGGTCCTGGAAATTCCGCGATTAATCTCACAGAAGAGGAGCGCGAGGAACGCCGTCGAATTTGGTGGCTTTTATATGCGACAGATCGTCATTTGGCGCTTTGTTACAATCGGCCCTTGACGTTGCTGGACAAAGAGTGCGAGGGGTTGTTACAGCCGATGAACGATGATATCTGGCAAGCGGGTGACTTTACATCGGTCAATTACCGCCGCGCTGGCCCATCATTTGAATGCACCGGCCATAGTATGTTTGGATACTTCTTACCGCTGATGTCCATTCTGGGCGAGATTGTGGATTTGCAACATGCCCGCAATCACCCACGCTTTGGTCTTCATTTCCGCAACAGTGGTGAATGGGAAAGCCAGGCTATGGAAATCACTCGACAGCTCGATGTCTATGCGCAAAGTCTGAAAGAGTTTGAGGCTCGATACACCAGCTCTCTCGCCCTTGGGACGGGCGAGGGTGATACTACCATGGAAGGTTCCAACATCAACCATGTCAGCCCATCTGGTCGATCGAGTAGCACGGTAGGGTCGCATGTCAGCGAATCTATCGTTCACACAAAGATGGTGGTTGCCTATGGCACACATATCATGCACGTCCTCCACATCCTGCTGGCTGGGAAGTGGGATCCCATCAATCTGCTGGATGACAACGACCTGTGGATCTCTTCCGAGTCATTCATCTCCGCCATGGGTCATGCAGTCAGCTCTGCTGAGGCAGCCTCCGAGATTCTAGAGTACGATCCTGACCTGAGTTTCATGCCTTTCTTCTTCGGCATATATCTCTTGCAAGGCAGCTTCTTGCTGCTCTTGACTGCGGATAAATTACAAGGAGATGCCAGCTCCAGTGTCGTTCGGGCCTGTGAAACAATCGTTCGAGCGCACGAAGCTTGCGTTGTGACCCTGAACACAGAGTACCAGGTAAGATAACCCTTCCATCTACAATTGAAACGCCATAAGCTAATTCTCCGCAGCGAACTTTCCGAAAAGTGATGCGCTCGGCTTTAGCACAAGTCCGTGGCCGTCTTCCAGAAGACTTCGGCGAGCAGCAGCAACGCAGGCGCGAGGTGCTCGCCCTTTACCGCTGGAGCGGTGATGGCAGTGGCCTCGCCTTGTAACAGGATTGCCGAGTACACACGGAGCTTCCTTTCGTTGGTTCTTTTGAGTACATTTTGTTTTCTTTGGCTTTATATCTTATTTGGATTCAATTTGCGCACTGTATATTATACTTCCTGGATTCTGGACATACCCCGAGGAGCGAAAAAGGCGCACAATCTCTTGGTGTCTATATATGGATGTTAAACACGAACAAATCAATTCCTCATATTCACTTGTTCTCTACAAACTTATCGAGTGCATCACAATCTCATCTGACATTAGACTATAGCTAGTTGTTCACAGTGCACATAGAGTTTTAGATACCACGTGATTCTCTCTTCTAGCTGGTTTACCATGAAAATGCATATGTACTTATTTTGTTGTATGAGGAGATTCCAAAAAATATTACCACCAATTTTCTATGAAGAATATCCATCCCAACAGTAATACATGTTGGGGAGGAACATGCATTGAAGCACGGAGTATTGCGAACGGAGTAATTGATGCTGGACACAGGGCTCCACCTAAGCTCCCCGCTGATCCTCGATTATCTTCAACCCCCCAACCACTTCAAATGACGCCACGAGTGATAACAATCCCATCCAAATGAAACCATACATCGGATTACCTCTTGTGGGAGGACTCGTATATCGAGCCTGGTCTCGCAAATCCCTCACACCCCTCGGCCTCGTCTTCGCGGGATGTTCAGCCTCCGCACACGCGCTCCACCCATGGTCTGCACCTGTCGTGCTGCTAGCAGTATTCTATTTTGGCGGCACAAAGGTTACAAAGGTATGAGCTGGTTCCTGTTTCTCCAGAAAAGCTATAGATCGCCAGATATTGGGTCACGAGATATGTTACGGACCCGACTAACCCCCGCCATCGCAGGTAAAACATGATGTCAAGGCGCGCTTGACTCTCTCCGCGAGTGGTGCGGAAGGCGGCGAAGGAGCACGAAACCACATCCAAGTGCTGGCGAACTCCGTCGTCGCGACGATACTGTCCATAGCGCACGCAATTCTCCTCGCTAAATCACCTGGCGACTCGTGCTTCTCTCTCGGTCCGAATGTCGCCGATATCTTGATGGTTGGGATTGTGGCGTATGTGCAACACTTCGCTTGAAGAGAGTAAATCTAATAGCTTTTCTTTTGCTAGGAATTACGCCGCCGTCGCTGCAGATACTTTCTCTTCCGAACTCGGCATTCTCTCGAAGTCTAAGCCTCGCCTTATTACCTCGTTGACCCTTCGTGAAGTCCCGCCCGGTACAAATGGTGGTGTCACTCTGATGGGCCTGGGAGCTGGTCTTCTAGGCGCGTTCATAGTCTCTGCGACATCTGCTGCGGTTCTTCCATTCTGTGGTAGTGTCGGATTCAAGGATCGAGTTCTGTGGACAGTAGCCATGACTGCTTGGGGTGGACTGGGTAGTGTGCTCGACAGTGTGCTTGGCAGTCTTTTGCAGGCCAGTGTTGTTGATAAGAGCAGCGGGAAAGTTGTCGAGGGCACTGGTGGTAGAAAGGTTGGTTATCCTGTGTTCCTAGTCTTTGTGTAACAGGCTCTAATCCGAATTTCTAGGTTCTGATTCATCCCTCAACGGGTATTGGGATCAAAATCTCTGATGCGCCTGCTGAAGCTACCGGCAGCTCGATTCACAGTACTGTTAAGTCGCGTGGCAAACAGGAGAAAAAGACGGATGAAAGTCACGAGAGTCGACGCATTGAGACTGGCCGTGACTGGCTGGACAACAACGGTGTCAATCTTCTTATGGCTGTTACGATGAGTGTTGGAGCCATGGTGATTGCGGGTTGGGCTTGGCAGTTGGATGTGTCTGGGTTGCTGGCGTAGAGTGTTGATTATCGCTCTGTCTGGTAGAATATCAGATTTACACGGGCTTGGAACATACAGGTTACACCTTTCAGACTGTCTTTGAGGATATATTGGTGATTCACTCGAGATGGCTAGTACTAAAATTATGATAAATGTTCATGGTTTGCTCTCATTCTGTAATCCTTTTGCTCCTAACTGTTTAAAAGTACCGAGGTGCATTTCGTCTAGTCTGCAAGCGTTTGTTTCAACTCCTCCTCGTCAACTTCCCACCCACTAAACCACTGGACTTGTTACCTTTACGTTCATTCTTCTCTTTTTTGCTTCTTCCGCTTCTTCGCAGTTCATTCAATCTACTGAGCCCGATCTAACGCACCTCTGTGCAAAACCTATCACGTGTCACCATCTGCCCTATCTTGTGAGTGAATCCCTTCTGCGTGTCACGCGCCTGGCTACCTAGAGATGCAGAGAGCCGAGAACCAAGTGTCTAAGGACTAACAACAAGAAAAGCTAGGTTTTCAGCATGCCGACTGACGAGAATGCAATGCATGTCCGAGTCGCGGCGCCGAATATCACTTTCCTGCCTGAGACCGAAGCATCAAAGATTGTCACACACGACCTGGGTCACAGTGATTTGCTCCCTGTGTACAGCTATGTCTCTCGAGAATATCTGATGACAGGCATTGCAATCACACAATCTTATTGTACACGTCTTCTCCTTCGTTGCCCTGCAGATCCCGCCAAATTCTCCGGTCTCGTCATTGAGGAACCTTCTCATCTTTGGGGTGGAACAACCATCTGGCGTCTGATCAGTCGGTGGATCATGCGTAATGGTAAGAACCCCTCCTATATTGAATGATATCCGAACTAACGAAAGATAGGACACGCATGGCTTGAAGTTGATTCCCAGGCCCCCGCAGCAATTGACCAGATCAAGAATGTCGACCCAGAGCGATACAAGAGAATGCACTTCATCCCAGGTCCCACTCTTGAGGAATTCGTCAGAGAAATCCCCACCTTCGTGGCAACCGACCACCTCTGGGAGAACTACAAAATCTTCAAAGACAAATGGTGGTCCGCAACCGTACAGTCCCTAGAGATTCTCGCCGCGGCATCACACGCACTAAGATCCGGAGAAATGAACATCGACGCAGACCGCGTCATACTCACCGGTCTCTGCCAAACAGCAGATCTAACACGGAAGTTCATCCTCGAGGGTCCCCATCTCCGCCTCCCAGACGGCTACGCCCCATTCGAAGGCTTCATGCCCTGCCAATCAGAAGGCGGCGAAGCACTCCCCGACCTGGCCGAATCAAAGATCATCGAGATCCTAGGCGAGCTCGAGATCAACTCCATTAAGGCGCTTTACTGGGTTGATGGAATCACGGAAGGTCCTCCCCACCGTCGTGCGGATAGCAGCTCGTTCAGGCTGTATGAGGTTGCTGGCATGGCTCATCGGGAGACTCGGTATCTCTCCATGGCTGAGAAGAAACGTCTCTCGTCTCTTGATCTTGAGGGTGCGCAGTGGAGCACGTTTGCTAATTCTTTCGTTTATCATGCTCTCTTTGATGCTATGGATAGGTGGATTACGGCTGGTGCTGCTCCGCCGCGGGGTACCGTACTTGAGATTAATAGGGACTGGGAAGTTGAGAGAGATGAATATGGTAATGCGCTTGCTGGGCTGCGGACTGTTCATACGGATGTTCCGACGGGTCGGCTTATTGATAACTCGCCTAGGTCGCGGCCTCATTGGCAGACTTGTGAGTTCTTCATATTCTATATCTCTTGCTTTGTATTATTGACTTACATGGTATTACTTATAGGTACTGAAGTCCCTTTCACGGAGGTTCAGATGTGGGCGATCTACAAATCGGTGGGAAATTATCGACGTCAGGCGGGAGAAGCTATCGAACAACAGATGGAAGCGGGGTTTTTGTTGCCTGAAGATGCTGAGGTCTTGCGTCGTGATACCGTTGAGCAGGTGTCAATCTAGGCTATCAGCATACGGTAAGTGCTGGCTTGGTTCGCAGGATAAGTGGCTTGACATATTCATGCCTCAATGCTTTGCAACAGAGGATGGTGATTTCTTGATTCTCAACTTGTTGTGTTAGATTAGTTCTGAGGTGAACCCGGACTCTTGACTCGTGAGCCTTCTCAATTTATTGACCGAGGACCTTAGTTCTTCCTTCATCTTCATGTCGATATAATTGAATTACTTGTTTTCCATAGCAGACCAACTGCAAAAGCTTTCCAATATGTCATTCCGTATACTGATAGGTCCTGATTATTCTTGTCGCGATGCTCAAAAGTGTATCAAATAAAGTGTTATAGCTGTGATTTGCAATATCAATCCAGCGTCTCCTGCTCTACGGCCTATCCAAGGGTGAGATCATCCTCCCCAGATTAAAGAGATCCAACTATAAGACCGAGAAGCAATATGCTTGGACTGAAAAGTGCACAGTGATTTAGTGAAAGACTCCAGTCATATTTTCCTTAGTGTACGTTGAGGCAGTTGTCTTATGTGGAAGATAAACAGACATATCTAGGTATAGGTGCCAATAATAAGCATATACAAGAGTAAATAGGCCACCAAGAGGGCTTAGTGTATTGAAAATCTTCTAAAAAGTGCCTACATCATTCGCTCAATCCCACAATAGAGTCCAAACAAAAACAGAAGTGGTAGATTTAGTCACGTGATATATACATTCCCGACTAGGAAGTACATGCTCGTTTGCTTTTTATTGGCTCTCTTTTTCATTTAACCGTGAGATAAAGCATGATATAATGTTTATTATAGCTACCAATAGGAGGGACATCTCGCGAGGTCCCATCTACAGAATGTTTCTCCCCCAGTGTCCACTCGCCATACCCTGTGTCCCCATATCAAAATTAGCACACTTCCAGCCCAGTCACCAACCAAATCGCATTGCTTAGCGCTGCGCCATGCTCTATGCTCATTCAGACTGGGCGTCCCATTGGTACGACATGGCCTAGTCATACAGAGCTAGGGCATTGAAGAGATCGGGGTATAAAGGTCTCCCGACTCACCCATTCAAGGGATATCTTCTTTCTTTCAAGGGTATTGTTACTCTGGGTCTACCCAATTCTTGTGATTCACCGTCTCTCTCATTTACAAGACACCCCGCTCTCATCATGGGCCTTCTAAAGCTCCTGCTCAAAGCGATCCTCATCCCGGTCGTGCTCCTCGTTGTCATCATTATTGCTACTATCATCATTATCAAAGTCCATCGCGACCGCAAGAAGAAGGAGAGAGATTTGGAGAAATCTTTCCAGCCTCCTCCTATACAGCAATGGGTGCCGTATACACCCGTCCAACAACCAGCTCCGGTATATGCTAAGAATCCCGGGGCGATGGAACAAGGGCTTGGAAATGGGCAGCCGTGAAATGTATTCTCCTTGGTAAAGTGTCTGAAGCTCATAGAGGGAACTGTTTGGCACCACTAACATTGGAGTTGTAGATTTGCTTTCGGCGAGCAATATTTCCACTCCCTGTGGTTCGAATATTCCTCCCTGGCTTTGCGTGATTTTGTAGACTAAGCTTTTCGCATTTGAAACGTCCTTTGTAATCTAAATGGCATGATGGTAACAGTGTGCTTATTTCTTATGGGTCGGTGATTCCGTGTTTAACTTCCTGAAACTTGTACTACGCCGAGGAAGCACCGGCGACTCCTTACTGTTTGATACCAGAGATTAGGCGGCCCTTTGCTGGGCTGAGGGTTGTATGATTATGGTGATAAGCTTGCTTGTACACCATCTATATCACTGAACACATACAGATTACTACCTAGGTATGTTGTCCATCAATCACATTCTCCGACAAGTTTCCAAGTCAGTCAACCTTGACCGTAGCAGTTCTCAGGTGCATGAGGCGTCTAGTTTCTCGGAGAATCCTGCTGCCTAAACAGTTCTCTCTGCTATATGACATATGTTCAAGCTTTTGCTAGGCCATTTAGCCGGTAAATGATGGTATGTGGTATGTATACGGAGTACAGTTTGCCCCTAGCTGTATCTGCCAGTCGTCTTTGATTAAAGCGGGTTGACAGTGCATGGTATATTCCGTACCACCTGAGCAGTTGTCAGTGGGAACTAATGAAGTTGACTCAGTTATTGGAGGGATCAACACTTGTGGAAATGAGTGGTCCATCTAAACCTGCGCCAAGTCTCAGCCCTACGAGTCGACTCCACCGTTGGCGATCCTTGCCCGATCCTTCCAGTAAACAATGATATGTACGCTGTATTTCCGCATTTACTGGTATGGTATCTGTTCGAAAGAAACTTTCAAATCTTGAATTCAACACTGTATTTCATAATACAAAAGTGTGTCAGCGTGTCAGATAGTAATCGATGTTCCGTCTTACCATCTTAAACGAAAGGTGCGTCAATTGCATCTGGGTGAACGAAGAACGCAATCGCAATGATGAGGTACCTACAAAAAATCATTAGTACAAATAACAATCAGTATTCTCAATGGGCCACTCACGTTCCAACTAATAAAGACCCTTCATAGTAATTGGATCTCCCTCCGCGAATCAAGCAATCCATCACAATCACCGACAAGAAGAAGACCACCGTTTCAAAAGGACTGTAGCGTAGAGACATAGGCTGTCCAAGTACCAAGCCACACATCACTAGAAATGGGCTGACAAACAAGGCAATCTGCAACGTGCTCCCCACAATCACCCCGATTGCGAGGTCCATATTTCCCTTGATGGAGGAATTAATGACAGTGTTGAACTCTCCCGCATTCCCAACGATGGGAACAACAATCAGGCCAATAAAAGCCCGACTCACATGCCATTTCTCCACAAAGCCGTCGACGCTGTCCACCAAGCGATCGGAGCAGACGGTGACCCCAAGGGTTGCAAGAATCAGGATTATGCATGCTGACCAGGGGCCTAAAACTCGTTCCTCTTCTTCCTCTGGTCGGTCATCAACGAATAATTCGGAATGGCTCTTCAGTTGAAAGTAAAGATAGACCAGGTAAAAAATGAGTAGGACCACAGAGGCGGCGCGGGAGAGGGTGAGAACGCTGACTTCCACATCATGGGACTTGGATGGAATGGTTGAATAGAGCACGGATGGAATGATCAGTGTCGCCGATGTTACTACCATCAAGGACGACAGTATTCCGCTAACATCCACGTTGAATGTCACTGCATCTTTTGCAAAGCCGCCGCAGAACAATGACGCACCGAGGATCTAGAATTTGAGTGAGCAAAGAAGCTCAGCGAGCATCAGGTATGAGACCAACATACCAAAAGGTTCCCCGACAAGATACTGCCCACCATGCTAGATTGCACGATGCTAATCTCGCCCTGCCGAACTGCAGTAATCCCCACCTGCGCAATAACCAACGTCAGTGTGCCCACTTAGCAAAGTGTCAAAGCCGACACACTCACAATCATCTCAACCGCATTTCCAAATGTCGCATTAATGAGCCCCCCGATCGTCTGCCCGACACTCTTCGCCAGTTCCTCCGTTGCAAACGACAGCAACGCGGCAAGGGGAAGAATTGCCAGGAAATTGAACGCAAAGGATACCGAGTCCCCCCACCCTTGACCCCCCGCAACAATCCCAAGAAACACACAAGGCAAAAGTAAATTGCTATAGCTGCATGCCAGAGTAGTCCTCAGCACCTGTAAAACATACTTGCCCAGAAAAAGCACGCGTTTCAGGCCGGGACGGGTTGTGTCACTCAACATCGCAGAGTCATTCCCATTGCCTCCATCCTCAGCTCCATCTCTGATGAGTGGATCCTGCTCTCCAGTATTGTTCTCGATCGAGCTGAAAGACCCAGACATTTTTTCAGTGCCGTTTTTGGCTGGCTTCCGCAATCGTGGGTGAGTGTCATTCATATTGTCGGGAGAGAAGAGACTCGACAGTTCTCACTTCAGGGGCCCAGCAGATGATGTATTGCTCCACTTGTTTTCAGACCTGCGTGGTACGCATCAGTGTAACTGGATTGCGCAGGCCACACCTACTTAAATGAGCTGTGAAGATAAATTACATAGCTGTTTTGTTAAAATACCTGTACTACGGTATATGTATGTAAACGGTAATACACCGAGCCTCATGGGGGAAGTGCGTGGGGGATCTCCAAGATGCTGTTGGTTTGATTATTTCCCCCAATTACTTTGTCTCTTCGTCAACATCAGTCTTTAGCCCCCTGAACATGGCCATGGTGCAGTTACAGCATCGTCTAGGTCCATTGCTGGCTTTGATACCCCTCATGGGCATCATCGCGGGAGGGCTGAAATGGAACAGCGCTGTGATATTCGTTCTAAACATCCTCGCTCTAGTCCCTCTTGTAGCATGGATCAACCAAGCAGTCGAGGCAATGACTGTAGGTGGCAGTCGAGCAGTCAACGAGCTACTCAAATCCACAGTCGGAAATGCGGTGGAACTAATGGTGATATCCAAAAGCGCGACCTTGGAATATAAGCTAATGACCAGTTATCCAGATTGGCACCAATGCGATTATACAAAGCAAACCACACATCTCGCAATCTGTGATACTTGGCAGTATCCTCAGCAACTTACTACTGGTAATTCCCAAAATCCGATATCACCATAGCTGAGTACCATAGACCAGCATCTAATACCAATACACCTCCTCAGGTCCTCGGCGGCAGTATTTTCTTCTCGGGCTATGACCAAAAGCGCCTTCGATTCGATCGCACTCTAACAACCATCCTATCATCCCTCATGATGGTTGTGTTCATCCTTCTCGCCCTACCAACAATCATGGATATTTTCCCCTCCGCCAAAGCCACACCGGCAGACCAGATCATATTCATGCAACGAATCATAGCCCTCATATTGGTTGCTCTCCTCCTCACATTCCTTCTTTTTCGTCTCAGAACCCATGCAACAATGTTCGCCAGCACGCCATTCAGCCCACAAGATCGAACCCGCAGTGGGCACGAAACGCTTCAAGGCCAGACAACCGAGGCTCGGATTCTGCCATATCATATTGGTAGGAGACTTGCAGCTGTGGCTTTAGTTGTTACATCCGCGTCCGCGATTGCATGTGCGTATCACATCGTCAGCAGCTTGAGTGGGTTTGCAGCGATTATGGGTACAAATCAGGCTTTCCTTGCTGCGACTCTCATTCCTGTTCTGGGAAATTCGGTTAGATACCGCTCTATAATCATGGGATCTCGATCTCATAATCAGATCGAGCTTGGGATCAGAGCGGTTATCAACACTGTATTGCGGGTGACGATGCTCGTTGCTCCGTTGTTAGTACTCATCGGTTGGGCTTTTGGTCGGCCTCTCACGCTTAGATTTGATGGGTTTGAGGCTATGATCCTTTTGCTCAGCGTTATTATCATGACGTATCTCATTTCTGATGGGCGGAGTAATTATTTTGAGGGGTTGATGCTGATCGGAACGTGGGTATTTCTTACTGCTTGGTATGACTGAGAGATCTTCCAAGGTTATGCTAATTTGTCTGCTTTTGCTTAGTTACGTTATAATCGCAATCTCGTTCTTTGTTCGGCCGGAAGCACCTCCGAATGTGATTTTCCTTGGGCCTTAATTTCATTAGTCAAGCCTTCGACATTTGATAGTCACTTCTACTTGATTTATTAACAGTTGATTTGATGCTGAAGAGTCACTGTATCTCATAAAGTTGATTCAGCTGATCTCAAGCTCGAGACAAAAGGATTATCATTCCCTCAACGTGTATAAAACGCCGCAATTAGGCTCAAGTACCTATCATCGGGTATTAGTAAAATAGCCATATGTAACGGCTCGGAGCAACACTCACAGAGAAAGCAGCATCGCGCCATGGATGTAAGCATACTGCCCGTCACGGAGTAGATGATTGACCACCAGAATCGCTAAAAACATAATAACAGTCTGGAAAGAGTCAAAGAAAAGCGTCATCGGCTGTGCAATGCACCAGCCAACAATCACCAGAAATGGTATGACGAATAGACCGATCTGCAGAAGACTATCAATGATAACTCGTATTGCAGAATCAGTGTCACCCGTGCGAGATGCCGTAATGACATGCACTCCTTCGGTGCTATTGCTAGCAATTGGGATGAATATAATCGCAATAAAGACTTCAGTAATTCCGAGAGTGTGCGCCATATCACCAATGCTTTCGATGAGAAGCTCCGTGCAAAACACTGTCCCTGCAACAGCTATGACCAATCGGATTATTGAGGAGACTAGTCTGGCTGGGCTGGTGGTCGATGATTGTTCATCGTCGCTGATTTCGTTATTGCTTGAAGTGAATAGATGTTTATGTGTTCCGAGGTAGAAGTAGAGGTAACCTCCATAGAGAAGGAGAAGAACCAACGATGTTCCCCGTGAAAATACCAGCACTTTGTCGTCAATTTCGGAGACTGGGAACGTTGAGTACAGAGCGGTTGGAAGGAGCATTGTCACGGATGTGATCATCATCAAGGAGGACAATGTCTTTGCTAAGGCGCTATTAAACTCCAGAACGTCCTTGTTGAATGAAGCGGTGACGAGACAGCAGCCGAAGACCTAGACTCGAGTGTCAATTCGAAGTCACCGGAACATGGTTTTGGCATCGCATACAAGTAGAATATCCGAGAGAATGCTGCCAACCATGACAGATTGCGCGACTGAGATCTCGCCATGGACTAGAGCTAGAACTCCCGCCTGGACTCGGTTAGCATAGTGCGGTACTGTAGCTTTGTGATATTGTTAGAACATACCGTAAGCTCTACAGTGTTTCCGAAAGTGGCACTGAGCAAGGCACCTTGTAGCTCTCCGAGGTGTGCGGCGAGCTCTTCTGATGAAATTGAAATCGCCTCGGATAAAAGGATGATAATGGTGATATTTACCACCAGAACTATGATCGGATGCCAGTTCAATAGCCTTGCGATGCCGGCTAGAGGTAAGAGAGCCATCACTATCCATCCATGTGTAGTGTTCAGTCCTTCCAAGCTTGTTCGTGCGAGCATATTGAAGAGCCCTTTGATGCGAGTCCAGACCCCCGTATCTGGATCTCGTTGACGGGGACTCGGTTCGGGTCCGCAGGGTTCGGCGTCCCGACGAGAGAACATGATATCGATGGATATCCCGTTGAATCCGTGGTGGTCTTGAAGCTTAAGTGAAATGCGACCGGGGACCAGGAGACTGAACAGTTCTGGTTGTGTTTCCAATGTCACAGGCCGTACGTGAGATACGTACATAGTAAGTTTCAATATAAAAGTTACAGCCCTATTACAGCCTTATTACTAGTGCCATACGAGTCGAACGGGTTGGGGAAATAGGGCTGAACCGGTAATTACCCGCTCAGGCAACAGCGTTTTCTCAGCCTTATCGCGCTATTAATATCCCTGAACATGAGGTACAAGGTACATCCATACTGACAATCGTCATATTTGTTACATTACATCTCGTCTTGACCCTGTGCTCAGTCATCTTGGTATTGTCAGTGTTCCCTATTCCCCTCCCCACCTTGGCAATGCGTTCACTCGTTATCTCATCTCTGGAAGAGCCGCATATCAATCTCCCCAACTCTTCCCCCTGGGATTGAATCATCTAACTCGACTCCATCAACTCATCGACTAGCGACCGGAGATTTTCCGGCGTAAGTGAGCGATTTAGATCCACATCCTCGACACAAACACGTCTCACGCCGGTGATTGAATCATACCCGTTTGCCTTGCGTGTAACCTATGGCCAAACTTCCTTCCTCCTTCGAATCACTCCAGAGCGGAGTCACTAAGCTCATTGATGCCTATCATGGCCGAAGCTGGACGGCGCGAGCGACAGAACTGGAGGCCGCGATGACGGCAGCGGAAAAGCGGATTTTGGCCACAGACACCAACCATGAGGACCCAACCACGATAGTACTCGAAGAGCTGTCCACGTGTGTGAACAGATGGCTGCATGCCAAATCCTGCATTGTTGCTGTGGATTTAGGTACTCTGGTCATGAATACCTGCAATACGCTGAAAGGCGAGCAAGACCCAATGACCATGAAGGCGATGAACAATCTCGCATCGGCGTATTTAGGCCGCGGGCAGCTCAATCAGGCAGCTTCACTTAGTAGCCGGGTCACAAAGTTGAGACAGAAGCTTCTCGGGGAGACGCATCCCCAGACGCTGGCTTCAATGACGAATCTTGCTACTGTGTATCGCAGTCAGGGTTTGTGGACTGATGCTCAGAAATTGGATGCGTGGATTTCAGACGCCAAAAAGAAGACTCTAGGCCCGAGACACCCATCCACATTAAGCTCAATGTCAAACCTGGCTATCTCATATGCCAATCTTGGTCGGTATGACGAAGCCGAGTCAATTGCACGCCAACTAGTTGATTTCGGGGAGAAGGAGCTTCCCCCTGGCAATGCCTCCCTTTTGAATTATAAACTCACACTTGCATCAATATACCGTGATCAGGGGATGTTGGAGTCTGCTGAGAAGCTAGAGAAGGAGACCATGGCTGTTAGTCACGACGTAATTGGGACGACCAATCCCTTCACCCTCATCGCCATGGCCAACCTTGCATCGACTTACCGGGAGCAAGGCCGACTCTCCGATGCCGAGCGCCTCGAAAAGGAAGTCGTGGCTAGCAGCGAGCACGGGCTTAGCGAGGCACATCCCCAAACGCTCATGTCTATCAGCAATCTAGCCTCAACGTACCGCGATCAAGGCCGGTTCGAAGAGGCGAAAAAGCTTGGGGAAAAGGCAACAGCTGTAATGACAGATGTCCTTGGGGAACGTCACCCAAATACATTAGTTGCGATGGCGGATCTTGCAGTCACCTACCAGATGAACAGGCAATCGTCAGACGCCGAGGCACTGACAACCCGAGCTCTTCGTTTCATGGAAGAGATACTCGGGAAGGATCATCCGCATACGCTGAGCACTATGGCAAACCTGTGCTTCATACATCAGGCGCAGAGCAAGTGGGAATCTGCTGGGAAGATAGCAGAGACGGTGTACGCTCGCAGGGAAACAGCACTTGGGCAAGATCATCCGGACACGGTGGCCGCGTTAGAGAACTTGAAGATAGTATCCTGGGTAAATGCAGCGGATCAAAGGGCTCAACAGACGTCAAATTAGACTCTTTTCTGGGTTTGAGATGTGGCAACGTATTTTCCAATATCTGTGAAGGGTCTTGGTTAATAGTCAGTTATTGTTGAACAAATTTATGAGTATATGACCACTGGTTAGTCTTCTTCTGGCACCCACCGGCCTTTTTAAATAATTTGGTCTGAGGGATCAGGCAGCCACGGGCATTTACAATAGTTATTCATCGATTTTGCACAGCCTCGTTGCCAAGACTTGAAACTGCCTATAAGATATTTGGGTGATTATTGACAACCTTGTAGAACATAACATGCAGCACAGCCCCAGGTGTACTGATCCGAGGTACTACGGGAGAGATTATAGTGTAGTAGATAAACCGATATCCCATTCATTCGCCGCTCAACTACCTAAGTACTCCTGGGAGGATCTAAAAACTTGATTAGCAAAAGGCTTCAAGCAAACTATTGGAGGCCATTTCTTATATCGAGTATTCAATTGAATCAACCTGTGGGCCAAACATATGCATCAAACTAGGAACATCTACAGAGTACTGTGCATTCATACTCCCATTCCGATACAAACTCTCTCTGCTATTAAGTCTTTAACCTGATTATATATATGTCGGATAGCACTAATCTTAAGCCAGTCCGACAAGGTATAGTACCTGAGTAGGCTCTTGAAGCTAATCACATAGGACGTCCTTTTTTTTGGACCCTTGGTGCTCTATATCGAGGACCGTGGCCCTGTGAGCTCTAAGTCAGAGGATAAGCCCTGGAGTACAATTCTCTTCCAAATACCTACATGGTACGTCAGAAAGACTGGCCCCTTTCCCATTGTCACAATCCCAATCTTCCGACCCACTGCAGATTGCGCTAAGTCACGCGAATTACGATTTCGTTTTTTGTATTTGTATTTCCCCCGACTCTTTTTCTCGTCTGCGAACACCTTTAAGGATGTCAACGTCGGGTTTGAAGAAGACTCGCTGGTCTTCTATATCCTTTCAAAGAGTAAGTTAGCTGGTTTATCTTTGTGCTTGGAAGGCGCGTCAATTGACGATACACAGAACCCCCGATCAAACCGTGCAACCGAGCACACTCAAGCGACTTCATCTGTTTTTGCCCTCGACCCCGACACTTTAGGGGACATAATTCAATCCAAGAATTTACAGGCACTGCATACCTTTGGTGGTCTGCAAGGTCTAGAAGAAAAATTGCGCACCGATATCCAATCTGGTCTGAGTCTGGACGAGGCATACCTGGATGCTCGACATATTGCCGCTAGCACCACACCTACAATTTCAGAAAAGGTCACCGTCTCCGAACCAGTCGTCTCGGTAGAGCTCCACCAAGATGCATTCGTGGATAGAAGAAATTTCTTCGGTGATAATCGTCTCCCATCGAAACCACCCCCAAGCTTCCTATCATTAATGTGGGCAGCCTACAATGACCACGTCCTCTTTCTGTTAACGGGAGCTGCGATAATTTCCCTCGCCCTGGGGTTGTATCAGACTTTTGGCACCAGTCATTCCGCTAACAACCCACCCGTTGAATGGGTGGAGGGTGTTTCGATCCTCGTCGCTATCGTTGTCATTACTCTCGCCGGTGCCGCGAATGATTATCAGAAGGAATATAAGTTTCGGAAGCTCAACAAGAAACAACAAGATCGGGATGTTTGGGTTCTTCGCTCTGCAAAGACTCATGAGATTCCCATCTCGGATGTGCTGGTTGGTGATATCGTCCACATCAGTCCTGGTGATATTGTACCTGCAGATGGGGTCTTGATAAGGGGGCATCAGGTGAAATGCGATGAGTCGTCGGTAACTGGAGAATCTGACCCAGTTGATAAGACCTTTTTCGGGATAGGCTCCAATGACTCTCCACATCAAGTAGATCCCTTCATACTTTCTCATACCAAAGTTGTGGAAGGCGTCGGTGCCTATCTTGTCTTAGCCACAGGCACAAGGTCGAGCTACGGGAAGATCCTGCTTTATCTCGATACCGATCCAGGATTCACGCCGCTCCAGGTACGGCTGAGCAATCTTGCAAAGAACATCGCCCGATTTGGCGCACTTGCGGCTCTTTTGCTCTTTGTGATTTTGTTTATTCAGTTCTGTGTTGGTCTCCGGTCTAGGACTGATTCGCCCTCAGATAAAGGGCAATCGTTCTTGAATGTCTTCATTCTAGCCCTGACTGTCGTAGTGATTGCGGTTCCTGAGGGACTTCCCTTGGCGGTTACCCTTGCATTGTCTTTCGCAACAACCCGGATGATGAGAGATAACAACTTGGTCCGGCAGCTGAGGGCATGCGAGACAATGGGACAAGCTACTGATATCTGTTCTGACAAGACGGGGACATTAACGCAGAATGAAATGACTGTCGTGGCAGGGCTTTTTGGTAATAACTCGCAATTTATCGATCAGGCTGGAGTTCCAGACACCTTGTGTCAAGAGAGTTTTGCATCTTTGGCAGAATGTATGGGCCATCTTTCAAAACAGTCAACGGGGCTTTTGAGGGATTCTATCGTGCTCAATTCGACTGCAATCGAAAGCCAAGATGGGGAAGGTCGACAGTTCCTTGGGTCTCAAACCGAGGCTGCTCTGTTGAGGTTCTCCAAGGACTATCTTGGCCTGAACCAACTTGAATGCGACCGCGCCAATGCAAAGATTGTCGATCTTTTACCTTTCGATGCTTCCCGCAAATATATGGTGACAATCTCGAAGCTTGCTAGTGGATCTTATCGAGTTTATGTGAAAGGAGCCCCTGAAACCCTTCTTCAAAAATGCGTTTCTATAATTGCACAACCAACCGAGGGCATTGAAACTACTCAACTCACAACGGAGAGATTCAATCAAATACACCAGACAATCTCTCATTATGCCTCAAGATCCCTGCGTACGATAGCCATTTGTCACCGTGATCTGGAACATCTATCCTCTATAGACGAAGTAGAGACTCTTTCCTTCGAAGGAGTGACAAAAGATCTCACCTTCCAGTGCATCCTGGGTATCCAAGACCCTCTCCGAGCCGATGCACGGGAGGCCGTAGAGACTAGCCACAGAGCAGGTCTCACCGTCCGAATGGTCACAGGCGACAATCTTCTAACAGCAAAAGCCATTGCAGAAGATTGCGGAATTATCAAGACCCCGGATGATATTGTCATGGAAGGCGATGCGTTTCGCAGATTAGACGAATTCCAGCAAAAGGAGCTGGCTCCACGGCTTAAAGTTCTAGCGCGATCTCGTCCAGATGATAAGCGTATTCTGGTTCAGCACCTTAAAGACCTCGGGAGGATTGTTGCTGTTACTGGGGATGGTACCAATGATGCCCCGGCGCTTGCAGCTGCTGATATCGGATTCTCGATGGGAATATCCGGTACAGAAATTGCTCGTGAGGCGTCGTCTATTGTCCTGATGGACGATACATTCTCCTCGATCGTTAAGGCTATTATGTGGGGAAGAGCAGTCAGCGATGCTGTGAAGAAGTTCTTGCAGGTAAGATCTTCTTCCTATCAAATGCATCAAATAACATAAATGGAAAAGCTAAACTATATCGTCAGTTCCAAATCACCATCACTTTTACCTCTGTTGGTCTCGCATTTGTCTCAGCAGTAGCCAATTCCTCACAGGAGTCAGTTCTGACTCCTGTGCAGCTTATGTGGGTGAATCTATTCCAGGACACTCTTGCAGCATTGGCTCTAGCAACCGATCCCCCTCCCCACCGTATCTTGAACCGCAAGCCAGAGCCGATATCTACACCTTTAATCACACCCACCATGTGGAAGATGATCATCGGCCAGTCTGTGTATCAGATGGCAGTAACGCTTGTCCTATACTTTGCAGGCTCGTCCATCTTCTCCTATCATACTCCACTTGAAAAATCACAATTACAGACTGCTGTATTCAACACTTATGTGTGGATACAAATATTCAATATGTATAAGTAGGTTTGCCCATAACAATGCTGCCCAGTCCGTTATTTTACCTAGCTGACTCTTAACACAGCAATCGACAAATTGAGCGATCTTTCAACCTTCTCGAGGGGATACACCGCAACTGGCTCTTCATCGCAATAACATGCGTCATGATGGGCGCTCAAATTCTCATCATGTTCGTCGGCGGGCGGGCGTTCTCCATCACAAAACTGACCGGTGACCAATGGGCCTATTCTGTTGTTCTGGGCGCAATCTCGATTCCCGTCGGCTTTGTTCTACAGGCTATTCCCACAATCGTGATTGAGAAGCCGATGGATGGCATGCAAATATTATGGCAGCGATTGCGCCACCGGTAATGCCTTTGTTGCTTTCCTTTGTCTTTTTCATAACATCCTCTTTTGTCCGTTTAATTACGGGTGCGTCTTCGAATCTTGCATGGCCACCCGGATGGAACACATGTAAACTGGCTTTTGAATACCCACTCTTTTTCAGGATCTACCTGCTCGATGTCATAGTCCCTAATCAGGGTTGCCACTAGCTTAAGCAGTTCAAACTGGGCGAGGTTGCGGCCGGGACATTGGTTGTAGCCAGCTCCCCACTGTAGTTCGTTTGTTAGTAAAAAAGGGAGTAATAGATGGTAATGGTGGCTTACATGGATCAAAAACGAGTCGATCTTGCTCGTATCATCTTGAAGCCAGCGGTCTGGATTGAAACTGTCACAATCCTCACCAAAGATCTCCGGGCTACGGTGATACACCCAGGTATTTATGCTGAGAATCACCTAAAGATCAGTTGAGTCAGTATCTCAACTTACACGTAACCAAATTAGTGATCCTTACCCCCTCCGGGAAATATCGACCAGCGATAGTCATTCCACCTTTGGGCACAACTCGCGGAAGACCACCAACAACAGCCGAGTGGAATCTATACGCCTCCTTCATCTATTCCAAAAATGTCAGCTTTGAAATTCCAAACCTTGTAACGAGCACCGTACACAAGCCTGAAGAAACGGCAACTTCTGCGCCTCATTATACTGAACAATACGCGAAAGCTCACCCCGACTCTGCGCCGCATCAATCTCATCCCTCAACCGCCCCAAATACTCCGGATACCGAAGCAAGTAATATACAACCGCCTGAGCAGCCGCACCCACTGTCTCCGCTCCAGCCCCAATATTCGCAACAGCCGCCGCAGAGATTTCCTTCTCCGCCATGCGATCAGGATACTTCATCCGAACATCCAGCCACCGCTGCATCATATCATTCCTAACCTCCGGATTCCGCTTCCGGGACTCAATGGCCGCAAGACACGTATCGAAGATATGCGAGGAAGGCTGGATACCTATTCTGCTCAGGAGCGGGTTTCCCAGCGTCAGATTATGCAGCCAGGTGTAGTGGCCCATTACGGCGATGTAGAGGGCCAGGGCTTTGGTATTTGCCACTGCGTTTCGGATGTCGGTGCCTGTTTCGACGAAGCCGAAGGATTGGGAGAAGGTTACTTCGCCTAGGACGTCGAAGGCGAAGTAGCTGAACCATTCGTCGAATGAGATTGGTTTGTTCTGGGTGCTTAGTTCGTCGAGGCGGTCTTCGAGGCATTGGAGGATTGTATCGACGTGGGGCTCGGATTTGATTATGTTTGAGAGGCTGAAGCCGGCGGCTATATTGCGGGACTTTTCAATGTGACGTTTTGGGTCGAGTTCGGACATCTGGTTCACGTAGTTGTAGTCCGGGAGGCTGAAGATGGAGTACCATTCGCCCTTTGGATTGTTAGCTTTGGGGATTTTGGGGCTGTTGGAACTATGTACCTTTGCTATATTTGCGTGTAGAAGTTGTTTCACTGCGTCTGGGTGGGAGACGCTGACTTCGTTTTCGGCGATGCGGACGAAGTATCCTGTCTTTATCAGATTGCGGAGTGCAGTAGAATAATAGACTGACTCACCGTGCTTTTTGTGCAATCTGACCATCTCTTCCTCGCCGTGACCCTTCCATAAGTGGTACACCTTCCATAGTTTAGAAAAAGAAGCCACGAACGGGCCTGGAATGTCCCTGATGGGCGTCCAATATCTGCGAATAATCGCTCGAATAACAAACCAAACAATTGCAAGGGCCCATAGCTTGCACAATTCGAGAAATGGCCCAGTTACAAGCGACAAAACCATCGCGAAAGGTAATATTTAACTCACTTTGTCAGTTAGAATGCACCCAACTGGCGAAACTTCAAGGTTGATTTTCCCTGTGGAAATTTCACAGATGGCATTTGATCGCAATTAAACATAGTCTAATTGGGAGCGACACACAGAGCTTTCACAAAAAACAATGTGTCCTGAGCTTCTCCGGAATCGTCGTACTTCTCTGCCGTTCTGCCTCGATCTAAACTACAACAGTGAAAGCGGCGCGCTTGAGCATTGTTCCGGCCGAGTCTTTGTGGGGCAGCGAGTCAATAAGTACGTTCAAACAGGCGTGGGGATTGACTACTAGCACAGATTTGGCATAGTTTGATTCTGTCAAGATGAGCTAGCTTGTTAGCTTCTCAAGCAATAGGGATTGGAAATGAAACGCAAGCCGCGTTCTTTATTTGTTAGAGATCGGAGCCAAGTGAATGGAGCGAGGAGAAATGAGTCTTCTTTTTAATAGCCAGTCCCCCCACATTCACTTTTGAAAAGGTGAACTGAGACCTGGGGATATTTTGAGAAAAGGCTCAGATGGAATCACCTGAGTATGCAGCGGAGTTCCTGGCGGAGGATCGGCGCCAGCCGGCGATCATTGGCATGGTCATTGTCATGGCGCTTTCTTTTATTGTTGTTCTTGCTCGAGTATATGCTTGAGGTTATCTGATCCATGAGCTGGGATGGGACGATCTTGCAATAGTGCTTGCCCAGGTATCTAGTATCCTGTTGAGTGCCGTCTCTGGCAGGAAGTTGACGTGCATCTAGTTGTTCAGCTGGATAGTGTTGGGACTCTCGATAATGGTGATTCATTATGGCTCGGGTCAACACCTCGCAGCATTGATGGGGAATCCAGAGACGCTCGTGCACATGTACAAGTGGCTTGTTGGGGCTCAGCTTGTCTATATGTTCAATCTGTGGCTGTGCCGCATCTCGGGCCTCGCGTTCTATGCGCGTCTCAACCCCCGATTCATCCTTTATCTTCGAATCTCTTTTGCATTCGTCGCCACAGTTTATGTGGCACAAACACTGATCATCGCGCTGCAGTGTATTCCTCTCGCTGCGCTGTGGGGCGGTGCAAAGGGTCAATGTATGGGATCGGAAGCTGTGTTCATCTCGACTTCCGGGCTCACGATTGTCTGTGACTCGCTTGTGTTGCTGTTGCCAATGAAGATTATTTTCTCACTGCAAGCCAAGTTGGCGCGGAAGCTAGCCCTGGCCTTCATACTATGCGTGGGAGTTTTGTGAGTTACTTCCGCCCGTCCAAAAGAGACCAGCTACTAACACCCATTGTAGTGCGGTCATGTGAGTGTTTCCTAAACCCTTGTAATTACCCAACTTACACAACACAGAACCTCCGTTCTTCGAATGGTCTCCATGATCGTAGCCCTTCAACACCCGGACGACACAACATGGTATTTCTCCGTGGTGATGGCGTGGTCGAGTACGGAAATCAGCGCCGCTATTATTGCCCTTTCCCTGCCAGCGTTGCGGGCCTTGTTTGGGATAATGACAAAAGGTCGGACGACGATAGACCAGAGTGGCTCCAATGACACCATGTCCATTGGTCTCCGGTCGATTCCTCAGTCGGCAAAGCAACAAATATTTGATGGACCAGATATCTATAAAATGAGGACAACAGCTGAGGTCAATTCTGGAGAAAATCCAAGCCAAGAAGCCCTTTGGAGTCTCCAAGATGCACACGAAATTCGAGTCATGGATACCGTTCGCGTGGATGTTGATAGACCACCGGACCGGTAGGCAAGAGAATGGGTATCAAACCAGGCCACCTATGTGCACTATCAGTTGATTCAGCCTCCGGTCAAACGCTTTGACCTGCCATAAGTCAGAAGGAATGTGGCAATTCTTCTGACTTCAGTAGTCATCTAGCCAATGGGTTGCTGCGCAACTTGCACGCTTCATTTGTGAAGTGAGACAACCTGAGCCATTTATCTTCCGGCTACTTGAATTCTAACGGTCCATACTGCAGTGTTGCGAAGGACATGTCAATCAGAAGTGGCGCGCTAGCCGATGATACAACCTTGGAAATCCGAAGAAGTCGCGAATATCGATCTCTTTCCGGACCAAACTCTATGATCTCTCACTTCGGCTAAAGGGCATCTCGGGGCTGCACTTCTACCATTGATTTCTATACGGAGTACTCCGTAGTCAAGCCGATATTGCACAGATCGGGGAATTGAACACGCACGCCCCTGAGTGGGGCCATCACTCGGCTCGAAAGGCATATCTTGTTTTAATCTCAGCTTCCGAGATTGGTCATGCTCGTAACTGTTGCAGTAAGTCCTCCTTTTGTTCCATCACGAGTGCACCTGATTGCCGTGTCTGAGATAATCAGTAGAACCTTGGAAACTGGAAGGAACCAGACTCACGCCCAGGTACCACGTTTCTCGA
The DNA here is from genome assembly GCA_027569675.1 of Penicillium crystallinum. Lineage (NCBI taxonomy): Eukaryota > Fungi > Ascomycota > Eurotiomycetes > Eurotiales > Aspergillaceae > Penicillium > Penicillium crystallinum. The sequence goes on along the minus strand of JAPDKR010000030.1, from coordinate 248,390 downwards.
AACCAGGTGTCAAAGTGACTCGCACGTGCCTCGCCTCCAAACCCCAAAACAAGAAAAGCTCCGTAGGCCGGGGGCCGGGGGAAAGTCAAGAGAAAGTCAGAACGTCTTCCAGAACAGAACAAAACAGAGACAAGACCGGGGATGTCGTCTTATAGACAGATACACCCACGTGTAGACTCTCCGCCTTCTCATAGGTAGATGTGGGCCGTGCGCCTTCCGCCAAGAGCCGCAATCAACCAATGACCGTGATCGTGGAGCGAATCAGCCTGCATCTCATCTACAAGATGTTCGATGGCAGCGCAAACTAAATTACAACGTCGCCAAGACTTTGCTCATTTGCTTGAGAACCTAAGCTTGCGGAAATGAGCTTTTTTCCGCTTGGCTAGGCCTTCGCATGCATTGACTTTTGCCAAGCCAACACGCGATGGCGGATGGTCTCCCATTGCGAGTCGGACCAGCACGTGTGGTCAGAATCGCCCAAAGGGGTAGTCATCCTAGAGAGCGTTACTTGCCCCCGGCTCTAGATCAGACTACAGGAGAGAGGTCATATCGTCTCTTTGGGACCTTCCATGCATACATAAAAAGGGCAGCCATCTCGTTTGGCTCTTCTCTTTTCTTTCTCTGTGCAGACCAGAACTGAACTTAGACTTGAGACTACCTACAGAGGTATTCAGCAAGATGTATCTCCACCAGTATGATTACATCTTTGCCATTGGCACGTTGTTTGCAATGCTTGATGCATTCAACAACGGTGCAAGTGAGTCTTACAATCTCTATTTCATCGTGGTATGATGCTAACTCGGATACTTCACAGACGATGTTGCCAACTCCTGGGCGACCAGTGTCTCATCTCGGTCTATCACCTATCGCCAAGCGATGGTTCTCGGCACCATCTTCGAGTTCCTCGGAGCAGTCTGCGTCGGTGCCCGTACCGCGGATACGATCAAGAACGGAATTATTCCCAACAGTGCCTTCAGGGACAACGCCGGCGTTCAGATGCTGGCCTTCACCTGTGCCCTCGCTGCAGCATCCTCCTGGGTGATGTGGTGCACTCGTCACTCGGCCCACGTCTCCTCCACCTACTCTCTCATCTCTGCCGTTGCTGGTGTCGGTGTTGCCACCGTTGGTGCTTCCCAGGTCCAGTGGGGGTGGAATGATGGCAAGGGTCTCGGTGCCATCTTCGCCGGTCTGGGAATGGCTCCGATCATTTCTGGTGGCTTTGCCGCTGTGATCTTCATGCTCATCAAGGTGATTGTGCACATGCGCAGAAACCCCATCCCTTGGGCTGTGTGGAGTGCTCCATTCTTCTTCCTGGTCGCTGCCACCATTTGCACCCTCTCCATTGTGTACAAGGGCTCTCCCAACTTGGGTCTGAGCCACAAGCCCTCCTGGTACATCGCCGCCGTGACTATGGGTACCGGTGGTGGTGTCTGTCTTCTGTCGGCCATCTTCTTTGTTCCCTTCCTCCACGCCCGTGTGATCAAGAAAGACGCCGGTGTCAAGTGGTGGATGGTCATCCAGGGTCCTCTGCTCTTTAACCGCCCCGTCCCTACCGGTTCCGAAATCGCTAAAGTTCCCAACTACGCTGTCGTCCAAGATGAGGACTACAACGAGCCCCACCTGAAACTCGACGAGAAGGCACCCAACACCGGCGTCGCCTCTATCCCAGGCTCCACCGAAGAGCGATCCGTCGACAAGCTCGAAGCCAACCAGCTCTCCTACCGCGAACTCATGGCCCAGTCCGACGCCCGCCACAACGCCAGGCTCCTCAACAGCCGCGGTCCCCTCGGTTGGGCTATGCGTCTCCTCCGCGACAACCCCATGGGCGCCGGCGAGATCTACGAAGTCCGCAACATGGCCCGCCTCCTCAAGCGCATCCCCGCCATCATCACCGTTGGCCTCCTATACGGCTTCCACTACGACATCCACACCGCCCAGAGCGGTATCGAGGGCACTCCCGAAGGCGAGCGCATGAAGCGTGTCTACGCCCACGCCGAGAAATACCCCAACGAAGTCGAGCACACCTACTCCTTCATCCAGATCATCACCGCCTGCACCGCCTCCTTCGCACACGGCGCCAACGACATCGGCAACTCCGTCGGTCCCTGGGCCGCCATCTACTCCGCCTGGTCGACCGGCACGCCCGCCGCCTCCAAGTCCCCTGTCCCCGTGTGGCAGCTTGCTGTCCTGGCTATCTGCATTTCCATCGGTCTGTGCACTTATGGATATAACATCATGAAAGGTGAGACCCTTTTCTTCTTCCCCTTCTCTTATGCTTCTTTACTAACTCCGTCCTAGTCATGGGTAACAAAATCACCTACCACTCTCCCTCCCGCGGCTCCTCCATGGAAATGGGCGCCGCCATCACCGTGCTAGTCTTCTCCCAATTCTCGCTCCCCGTCTCCACCTCCATGTGCATCACCGGCGCCACCGTCGGCGTGGGACTCTGCAACGGAACTCTCAAGGCCGTCAACTTCCAGCGTGTCGGTCTCCTGCTGCTCGCTTGGATCATGACCATTCCCATCGCCGGTACAATCGGTGGATGTCTGATGGGCTTGGTCCTGAACGCTCCTCATTTCGCGGCTTAGGCTTTTTTCCCAAAATTTTTCTTTTGTTTCTTTGGTCGTAATAATTTGACTGCGTGTATATCCCAAAGATTTGATTATATCCCATGAATACCAATTTGATTTTTTTGATTCCAAAATGTTATATCAGAAATTCTAGTGGTCTCTCCTAGCCAAGTACGAACACTCAAGCGAGGCATCTTCCCTTGTACTTTCTAGACTTTTTTGATTGATGCAAAAAGTAACAAGAGTGGGGTATATCCACTGCTGTTTAAGTAGGGAAAATACCAAAAAAAGACAAAAAATAGTTTCCCTGGGAATCGAACCCAGAACCTTTCCGGAACATATGCGAATCGCATTTGTTAACGGAAAATCATAACCGCTAGACCAGGAAACTGTTTGATGGAAGAAACCGCTATCTTTGACATCATAGTGCAATTTCAAGTTGAGCTGAACACTACGTATAACTAGCTGCTTTTAATGGGACCACTACTAGAAATTACTTGATCCCTTTCTATGTAATTTTTAGAGATATAAGAGGTGTCTAGAAGAGAATGAAAAAGGCTAACAAAACGAAATAAGAAGAAAGATTAAGAAAAAATACAGTATTCACTTGATATATATTCTGCACTGGGCGTCTTGCAGATCCGGATCTCCGCATTGCAATCTCCCGTGGCATAAGTTACCATATAATGGACGATGAGCCTAAATTTAGAAGTGATATATCCAGGACTCACCATCATGCTTGCTGGAAGATGGGCTCTCCAGTCCCAACTGTTATGAATGGTGATAGTTGATTACATTGAGCGGGGACCTCTTCATCTCAATCCCTTCCACAACCCTGCACTGCAGCGTGATATAACCGAGTACATACATGGTGCAGGTGATTGTACTGCATATGCCCCGCTTTTTAAGGTAGGTGAGATCTGTCATCATTCCGATCCTCTCCCGGAAAAACAGTCCCGTTGGGAGAATACGCTGGAAGGGAAGATTAGATGGGGACGTACGGAGTAGTCCGGGGCAAATGCCCCGGCGAGTGGGACGGCCCGCGGCCCGGGTCCCAAGGCGCGGCTGCTTTTATCCTTAGAGCGACAGATCTTCGATACATTGAATAGCTTCAAGGCCAGAATTATACGAGTTCATGTTCCTTGAACGACAGAAATGAATATGATGACATCCTAGTAGCCCCCCATTACTCTTAACGTATAACATATGTCTACTGCCCTCGACGCTAAGAGAGAAATAAAACTAGGAAAACCCCACAAAAATGCTTCAAAAAAGGGCGTATAGCCCAGGTCAATACGCAATGGTTGAAACAAACTCACGGCTTTGGCCCCCTCAAAGCCCGACAGACCCGCCCGAGAAAAAGTCTATTGGAGCACCATTTAAGAAGTCCACATGATGTATTATCAGACGCCCAAATACGTCCGGCAAAAAGGTGAAAATAATTTAATTTTGACCAAATCCGGCTCGGCGCCTCGCTACCTAGTCAGAAATTGGTGTCGCCGGGGATTATTCCTTCCTAGCAACGGGCGGGGGACAAAAGTTCACAGCGACTAGAAAAACCCCCCTAACCAGCCATCTCTTCTCTTCACACCACGACACCTCTTCAATAATTCAACGATGTCCCGTTGCGCTCTTATAACCGGCTGCAGCGCGGGAGGTATTGGCTCAGCTCTTGTCGAGGAATTTCATGCGCAAGGGCTGAGAGTTTACGCGACGGCTCGATCCTTGAGCAAAATGAGCCATCTGGAAACACTGCCAAATGTGACTCTTGTCGCTCTTGATGTCGTTGATTCAGCTAGTATCGCTGCTTCTGTTGACACCGTGCGCCAGGATTTGGCTTCTCGGGGCGAGACCCTTGACATTCTTGTCAATAACGCCGGTCAATCCCACGTCTACCCTATTCTGGACACTTCCATTGCAGATGCCAAGCGCATTTTTGATGTCAATCTCTGGGGCGTTATGGCCGTGACTCAAGCCTTCACGCCGTTACTTCAGAATGCCAAAAATGGCAGTACCATTGTGAACGTCTGCTCTCTCGCGTGCTTCTTGAACCCCCCTTGGATGGGTAAGTGATTTTCTTCTTGGTGGTGGTTGAGGTTGGAAAAGAAAAGCCCCGCTAATAAATTGCACTAGGTATATATAATGCTTCCAAAGGAGCTCTGTTAGCTTGGAGCGAGACTCTGCGGTTGGAACTGCAACCCTTCAACATCCGCGTCATTTCCCTCGTCAGTGGCTCCGTCTCCACGAATTTGATCTCGCATCCCGACTTGGTCTTGCCTGAGAAGTCGCTCTACAAGAAGGTTCTTCATGAGATACAAACACGCGGACTTGGCAAGGATATACCATTGCACACCGCGCCTGCGGACTTTGCTCGCGAGGTTGTAAAGGTTATCCTGGGCGGAGCGTCAGGGCCTGTGTGGCGTGGTGCAATGTCTTCTATGGTGAAATTCAGTTCCAAGTTCATGCCAACATTTGCTATGGTAAGCATGTTCCGCTGTCTTGTTTTCTTCCTTAGAGCAAATAAATGCTGACTTGTGTCGGATAGGACCTTGGGCTGAGAAGGGGGGCTGGGATCGACCGATTGCCTTGAACTTTTTTTTCTAAATATACGGAGTACTATAGGATGGCTCACATAGTTATGAATATGATGTTATTAATATATTCATATACTCAATCGCCATATGAAGTAGTTTACCTTGATTATAACTGGAACGTTGGAATCGCTGCCTAACATGTCATCAATCAGCGCTATCGAACGAACTCGGGAACCTGGCCACCTGAGTATTTGTATTATAGTTCAGATTAAGGAATGTCTGCTTTTATATTTTACCAAATATCTTAATAATGTGTTACCTTGGAACAGAAGGCCGTACTCTGAATTGTCATTAAGGATTACCGCTGAAATATCGATCATGAAGCTTCACATTACCAGATTGCTATATCACCACGTCATATTTCACATTTCTTCCATCATAATGAGCATATTCTCCTCAGTGGCTCAATCTAAGAACCAAATCATTGATACGACGAAGTCTTTCAGGATATCTCAAGTCAGCCTTATATTCCAAAACCCCAAGAGCGACCCGCAATGTACGATGCTATGCTTGCTCATCGCACCTCAAGTAGTCTCATCCTTTCTATTCCCCCTTTCCTGAGACACCAACACAATTAAGCCAATTCAAAACAGCTTCATTCATAGGCACAACTCCACACTGGATGGATGTAAGCTAAGCCCTGCTGATTATAGGTCGTATGCCAAATAAGAAATCAGAGAATACCCACGAAGAGATAGAACCCACTCATTTCTCACTCACTTTTCGCTTCTCATGGATTACCATCTTCCCAATCTAACAAGGTATGGGTAGAGGCTGTAGGTAATTTTTCAAACTCTGCAGCCTCTATACGAGTAAATTCAATGATAGCTTCCTTCTGAAACCCACGGGCTTTTATTCTATACCCTGGTATTCCTAGAGCTTGTACAAGCGACCGGTAAGCTTCAGGAAATCTATTCAATTTCATGAGGTTTCTTCCTTTGATAAAGCAGGTGATCCCTGTAATGAGTGTGGCCTCTGGAACGTTCAACATAGCATGACAAATGTTAAGTTGCAAGACTTTCTCAAGGTCCCTAATAGATTGCTGATATTTACCAAGTGAATATTGCACAGCGGCGATGAATAGCCGACATTGCATTTCATCGAAGTCACAGAGCAGGGGGTTGAGGTGAATAATTCGCCACGCAAGTCCCATTGCGAACTCGGGATCACCATGTTGCCATCGCTCTTCTGCGGGTCTTAGTAATGAACAGTGGCCTGAGCAGATCCAGATATCATCAATCCAGTGTGGAGCTGTGCCTACGAATGAAATTGTCCTAGAAAGATTAGGGTTAGCTTGTGTCTGGGTATCAAATTGAAAATGGGGAATGGAAGGAATGGAACTACTTGAGGTGTGATGAGCAAGCATAAAATCGTACTCAGTGAGTTGTTCTTTAAGTTCATCGATAATAAAAAGTGCCTGAGATAACTTTTGCTCTAATCTGGCATTGTCTCGGCGTAGTTGTTCAAGGTCGGTAGAGTGTTGGTCTGAGCCGGACGATTGGGGTTTGGTGTATTTGCGTCGTAAGAAGTCGAGCATTTTGGCCTGTAAAGATACTACCTGTAGTACTGCAGCAATCTAAAGCTTGATAGATAACCCAGTTAAGATGGGCACTGAGGGGTCTATATAGCCGCGCAGTTGACGAGGTGGTCAAGTAAGGAAGAAAGAGGTTGTTAAGATCAATTCAAAAGCTTTGTTCATCATGCTACGCACTTGTTCGGTCATTTTTTGAAAGAATTTTTTTATGTTAAACAAAGCCTTTGTGCTGAATATAGACCTTGAAGGATTGTCTTTCAGGACGAAGAACAGGGGGTGGGGGGGGGGTGTTTGTATTATTGTCGTAGGGTACGGCAGTCGATAGCTATGCCCAATTGAACTATGGAGGGATTTATTGGCTGAGCAATTTAGCAGTTACTTCTTAGGTAGAAAAATTTACCTGGACGGGTAGGGCGAAGTCCTCTTGAGTTTTGTATGATAGCGCTGTCAAGGATCTTATTAACAAAGTAAAATCGAAATATCAACTTGTTGATGAAGATGGTGCTTAAGGTAACTAACTGAAATAATAGGTATATGAATCATAATAAATACTTTTACCTTCTGACAACTTCCGTTCCTTCCTTCGGGCAGTCGAGAAGGCATAAAGCTGGCTTCCGTGTGAGAAGACTCCCTAGTGAAAGAGATTGTAGTATAGATAGAGAGCTCGAAAGAGACACTAGAAGACGTAGCTGAAAGGGAAAAAAGGTTATTGTGGGAGAGACGGAGAGATCAAACTTTACTGGTCAACATGTCATCACCATCAAGTTACTCTTCTACCCTCACACTATTTTGACTCTTTGTTTCCATCGCCAAGCTACCTGCCATGGATTCATCAATAGAATATCTCATCGATCTTGAAGGAAAGGAGGTCACGTTTGATGCAGTTACGGAATCACCTTTCAACTTCCCCGCCCAGAAATGGATAATACTTGAGAAGCTCGGAGAAGAACCAAATCGCCTAACAAAGGAAGACATCGCCGCGGAGCTCGGGCCTTCAGACACCTCTGGCAAATTCCTATGCCGATCTGCTAGCGAGAAAGACAACAATAGGCGCGCATTTTTACGCATTTGCCAACAGCTTCCTATAGCCGGAACTGAAGCTCAGAAGGCCGCTATAAGGGCTAGACAGGCTGTCGAAATCCCACCTGACAACCCAGAACTGATCGCCTTCCAAAAATTCACAAAGCTGGGCTGTGACGTTGTTCCTCGGCTACTAGGCTACCAACAGCGCCGGCAAGACCACGATGAGGGTGTTCCTGGAGGATATATCACTTACATTCTATGGGAAAAAGTCGCTGGCGAGTCTCTGAATTTCACCGAATTCTGGAGGCTCCCCTTTGCCGACCGCAAGACCATCCGCGATAAGTTTCGTCGAGTCTATACGTATGAGTATCTTGTAGTCACAGTGAAACATCAGGCTCACAGAGAGCAGGAAGTTTTTACCGTGCGGGTATATGCCTTGTATGGGTGGTCCATCGAAGCTTTATGTATGACAAGTCTAGTGGCCAGATGTGTGTCTATACGAGATCATCTACATGAACTATGATGACCTAACATCTATCCCTAGGCACATCTGCGGATTCAGACTCGCATCTCCATTTGACGAACCTAAACAACGGTGGGATGATGTTTACTACTTCCAATACGGACTCATTCAATGCTCCGATAGCCGATTTGAATTTTGGGAAGGAACACCGAAACGGCGGATTGGATCGATGTCGACGGCTGGACGTGGCGAATATGGAAATAACCGCAGCGGAATACCGTGTGAGATAAGCTTTTATACTGAATAAGGCAACTTGATTGTGATTAGCTACCAAGATATTTGCCAGAATTATCTGGCAACAACAAAATGCAAATTAACCAAACAGAGCAGACGGAGTAAACAGCGCAAACAGCGCAAACAGCGCAAACGCATCCAATAGAACAATTATCACAAATCTAACAAACATGACAAACATGACAAACACCACTATGACCTCACTTTTTCCGCAGCTGCCGCCTACCAACGCATGTTGCACGGCCTGGGAGCTCCCCACATCAACTGCATTGGCAGAATGCAACTGTAGCCAACCAGTGAGAGACTCGACATCGGGCTGCATACTCCGGCTCATTTCTTGTTTAGTCTATGTGTTCATTACCTAGGTACAGATCTTTCCGTAACAAGCCGCTCTTTACGATCTGGGCATGGATCTAGACTTGCGGGGGTTAATGCTGCAAACATGTCTTGACAAAACCGGGTTAAGTCGCATGCCTGAGAATTTTTATAAAGTCTAGCGAGCTGCTTTTGATTGATAAAATTTTATTATTTCCCGCATTCCCACTTTATATTTTCCGACCATTGTGAGGTCTTAATCGCTATATCACCGGCTACATCCGTGCAGCTTACCCAGGGTTCCTTCCAAGCTTCGATTCCTTAATAATTTGTCATAGAGAGTTGAAGTAGGTCTTTGCAGGTATGATTCCTAATCTCCTCATAACTCATTCCAAGCCATCCATGTCTGGGCGTGCTTCCCTCGCCTTGATCTATCCAAACCTCGGACACCAATGCGCCACCTCTTTACTGCCTCCGGCTCTTTGCTGACCTTAAATCGCTTGCAGTTATGTCTCCTACCGCACTCAGAAATCATGATACGGTGGAAATCGTGAACATCCACCAGAATGACATGGAGTTCTCCCTGGTTGATGACATCTATAAGAGTCTAGACCCGCCAGCCGGCACACCGCGCACTTTCCCTACCCTTCTACTCTACGACGCTAAAGGATTGAAGCTCTTCGAGAAGATCACATACCTGGATGAATATTATCCCACCAACACCGAAATCGACATTTTGACAGCCCATGCGAAAAGGATAGTGGAGCGCATCCCAGAGAATGCACAGTTGGTGGAGCTTGGCAGTGGGTCTGTTAGCCGCTTGAGCTTACCTGTACAAGCTTGCCTCTCGCAGTGCTGACAATTGATTCTAGAAACTTGCGCAAGATCGAAATCTTGCTACGGGAGTGTGAGCGAACGGAGAAAAAAGTGGATTATTATGCTTTAGACCTCTCTCTGGTGGAGTTGCAGCGGACATTTTCTGAAATCTCGCCGGAGAGCTTCATGCACGTAGGATTCCATGGTCTCCATGGAACATACGATGATGCTGTTAGCTGGTTGAAAAGCCCCGAGAACAGGAAGCGACCAACAGTCGTTATGTCGATGGGCTCATCAATTGGCAATTTCAATCGACCTAGTGCTGCAGAGTTCCTTGGTGGTTTCTCTAAGTTATTGAGCCCGTCCGACTTCATGCTTATTGGATTGGATGCCTGTAAGAACCCGGAAAAGGTATTCAGGGCTTATAATGATAGCCAAGGAATTACCCATCAATTCTATGAGAATGGGCTCCTACATGCTAATGCAGTTCTCGGCTTCGACGCCTTCAAGGCCGATGAATGGGAGATCTTGACCGGGTATGATAAGCGTGAGGGATGTCATCAAGCCTGTTATTCCGCAAAAGTCGATGTGACAATCAATGGGATTCTTATTCCCAAAGGTGAAAAGCTCCTTTTTGAAGAGGCCTGGAAGTATGGTCGCGATGAACGGGAAGAACTGTGGCGCAGTGCAGACCTAATTCCCCAAATTGAATATGGGAATCCTACAGATGATTACCGTGAGTTCGAATCCTGTGCTATAGCTTGTTCTACGAAATAGCTGACCGAGATTTGATTAGATATCCATCTGCTATCACCAGCTGCCCTCAAGGAGTCCATGAAGTCCTCGGAATATGCAGCCCAGCCAGTTCCTAACATCGATAACTTTCAATCTTTGTGGACTGCTTGGGATCTTGCGACTAAGACCATGATCCCTCGTGAGGAGCTGTTGACCAAACCAATCAGCCTTCGAAATGCGCTGATTTTCTACCTTGGCCACATCCCGACATTCTTCGGTGTGTACACAAAGAATGTTTTCTTTTGCTTTCACTGCTAATTATCCTCCACTGTAGATATTCACCTGGCGCGGGCTTTGCAAGAGGAACTTACCGAGCCAAAACATTATCGACAGATATTTGAGCGTGGTATTGATCCAGATGTTGAAGATCCGGCACAATGCCATAGCCACAGTGAGATTCCTGATGAATGGCCAAAGTTGGACGATATTTTGGACTACCAAGTAAGAGTCCGGAATCGTGCGCGATCGATTTTGGAGGTCGGATACGAATCTCAAGACCGCACTCTTGGTGAAGCCCTTTGGATTGGCTTCGAACATGAAGCGATGCACCTCGAGACTTTCCTCTACATGTTGTTGCAGAGTGATAAAACGCTACCTCCCACGGGAGTTGAACGCCCTGATTTTGAACAAATGAGTCGCCAGGCCAGGAAAGACGAAACACCAAACAAGTGGTTCACTATTCCCCGTCAAACTTTCCAAATCGGGTTAGATGACAGCGACGACAGTGTGATGCCAAAAGAATCCTTTGGCTGGGACAATGAAAAGCCACAGAGAACAGTTACCGTGGATGGATTTGAAGCTCAAGCGCGGCCTATCACCAATGGTGAATATGCCAAGTACTTACAGGCTAAGAACATCCGGACATACCCGGCATCCTGGATGTTGAACACAGATCAAGACAAACCCATTTCCAAGGGAATTAGCTCTTCGGGTGCTCAAGCCGGTTCCAGCACCAGCACAGTGGAATTTTCATTGGACAATTTCTCGGTGCGAACGATGTTTGGGCCTGTGGCTCTCAGTCTTGCAGCAGACTGGCCACTGGTTGCTTCTTATGATGAGATTTCGAATTATGCCAAGAGCATGCACTGCAGAATTCCCACATTTGAAGAGGCTCGGAGCATATATCATTACTCTGATCAACTCAAAAAACAGCGAGTCACCAATGGTCACAGGTATGTACGCACCCTTATATGCGACACAACAGTAACTGATTGAGATAATAGCAATGTTGTCAATGGGGTTGCAAACGGTGTGAAGCCTCATTCTACTGATCAGACAATTTTCCGTGATCTCAGCGGTTGCAATGTTGGTTTCAAGCACTGGCATCCTACTCCTGTTACACCCAATGGCGACCAACTAGCCGGCCAGGGTGAGATGGGTGGTGTTTGGGAATGGACAAGCACACCATTGAAACCGCATGAAGGCTTCAAATCGATGGACATCTACCCTGGGTACACATGTGAGTCATAGCCTGAACACCAACAAGTGGACGAGACTAATTAATCATGATAGCCGACTTCTTCGATGGAAAACACAATATTGTTCTTGGCGGCTCCTGGGCTACTTTGCCCAGAATTGCTGGCCGGACTACTTTGTAAGCACAACCTATATCACTTATCCAGGAGCCACTCAACTAACACTTTTAAGCGTCAATTGGTACCAGCACAACTACCGTTATACATGGGCTGGTGCGCGGCTAGTGAGAGATCTTTGAATAGAATTTAAACAGTGTTTAATGCAAGCAATTTTTCAGACATAGCTACTTGTACTTCTAGTTATACTTGGGGCACCTGCGCCCAACCACAATGACCTCATCGCCGCGATAAGAGATAAACAGCGGGGAGCGTAACGTGACTGCCCCTCATCCGTCCCTCAACATCTTCTCCAATTCCTACATTTCTCTTCATAATTCGATCAGAGATACTTTACATAATGTCCCTGGAGACTATCATAACCATCTCTCCCGCCACCAATGGGCCCGTTGTCACCCGCACCGGTATCTCAGAGGATGAGCTTAAACAACTCCCCGTGACCGCCCAAGAAGCTTTCCAGTCATTCTCACAGTCTACTACTCTAGAAGAGAGGCAAAAGATCGTGGCAAGTGCCCTCGATATCTTGGAAAAGAAGAAGGATGACTTGGCCCGGGAAATCACCGAGCAGATGGGCCGGCCCATTGCCTATACCGGCGTCGAAGTCGCGACTGCAATTAAGCGTAGCCGCTACTTGACCCGTATCAGCACTTCCGTGCTAGGCGAAGAAGGAATTGTGCACGGAGAAGAGGAGAAGGGATTCAGACGATACATCAAGCGCTCGCCCGTCGGTGTGGCACTGATCATCTTCCCGTGGAACGTGAGTTCAACCTGTCAAGACATGTATCCCCGCAACCCGCTAACGAGTGGATCCCTAGTACCCATACCTCACCCTCGTCAACAGCTTAATTCCCGCCATTCTCGCCGGAAATGCTGTTATCCTCAAGCCTTCTCCTCAGACTCCCACGATCGCTGAGCACTTTGCTTCTGCTTTTGCGGACGCCGGTCTCCCTGACAAAGTTGTGCAGTTCTTCCACTGTGGATCTCTCACATTGCTTGAAGCTTTGATACGATCGCCGCTAGTGAACCACATCTGCTTCACAGGTTCCGAGGCTGGGGGCCTGGCAGTTCAGCGGGCAGCCTCGGATCGGATCGTGAATGTCGGTTTGGAACTTGGCGGCAAGGATCCGGCATATGTACGAGAGGACGTGGATCTTGCCTGGGCTGCCGAAGAAGTCGTGGACGGTGCTATCTTCAACAGTGGACAGAGCTGCTGTGCAATTGAGCGTGTCTATGTTCACGAGAAGGTTTATGATGGCTTCATTGCCGAGGTAAAGAAGGTTCTTAGCAACTACCGAGTTGGCGAGCCCTCCGATCCTAAAACTCAGATTGGCCCCGTTGTCTCTAAGCGCGCGAAAGAGGCCATTCTTGCGCAAATTGAGGATGCTGTGAAGAAGGGCGCGAAGAATGAGACTCCTGCCAATGAGACTTTTGAGAACACGCCTCCAAATGGAAATTATGTTAAGCCTACGTTGCTGACTGGCACTAACCATGGTATGGCTGTGATGAAGGATGAAACCTTTGGACCTGTCATTCCTGTCATGAAGGTCGCGGGCGATGACGAGGCCGTTCGTCTCATGAACGATAGCACTTTCGGTCTGACTGCCAGTGTCTGGAGTAAGGATGTTGCTGCAGCTGAGAAGTTGGTTGAGCGAGTTGAAGCTGGCACAGTCTTTGTCAACCGATCGGACTTCCCTAGTCCTGTAAGTGTGGCTGTTTATATCTATCATCGTCGTCGCTTGCTAACAAAGTATGATACAGGACCTCGCCTGGACAGGCTGGAAAAATTCCGGTCGCGGTGTTACTCTCAGTCGATTTGGATTCGAACAGTTTGTCAAATTGAAGAGCCACCACATCAAGGACTACCCCAAATAAGTTTGTGTGATATGAGCTACGTTTATTCTTTCATATGTTCAAAAATGAGAGAAAATTTGTTAAATAGACGATTACTTGGAGAAAGATTCGAGTGTTCTCTCAATCAATGAATTCTCTTCTGTTCTCCAAAGTTTCATCAGTGACACAATCATCAATTATTTGCTTCCAAATGAAGAAAAGGAGGCTCTGATATGAACAGTCGCTATATTCTTGCACAGTAGAGAGGGCAAAAGCGACGAGTGAGCTCACCCAACCGCCATCACGCAAAGCTGCGAGCAAGCCATCCGAACATCACTGATAAGCACACAGCCCACATTGAAGATTTCACTCCAGCAGCTCCATTTTTACCAGCTGGACAGCTTATCTTGGGATTCAGCTCGGCACATGCGGTCGCGGTAATAGCAGCCGAGATACTCGATGCAGCCGCCGCATCAATCTTCACTTTGCAAGGCCGAGGAGTAGGCTCCGACGAGGACATAACTGCACACGAGGGTTGACCCATGAAATCTCCACTCGGAGCATCTAACAAGCTCACAACATTCAGCGCCAAATTCTGCGACTTGTCACAAGTACCATCATCCGTCGCAGCAACGAGATCCGGCTGCTGAGTCCCGTTCTTGGTACTGAAAAACAGGTCCTGTCCTGCGCCCATATGGGCCGTTTTCACAGTTCCCTTTTCCAAAGAACAGTTCCCATAAGTTACAGACCAGTTCAACTTCCAGGATCCTTCAAGATCCTCAAGACGCTCGGTGACATTGTATACGAAGTATGAACTGTTGGAAGAATCGGATGATCTCAGCTCGATACTGTCCTGGACAGCCCAGTGTTCACCAACTTCGACTGGGGTGATCATCCATGTGATGTTAGGCCTGAGGATATCCAGAAGGGGCGCATTCTGTACCGCAAATACAATTGGTGTCAGCGCGGGGGCGAAGGTATCGTTGCGCGGAAAGATCAGATCTACTTCCACGGTCCCTGGTAGTGGGGGGGTTTCAGCCTCAACCAAGTGGAAGGCTTGCAGGACTAGGAGAACCCATGCTGAGCGGAGGATAGTCATACTGGGGATTTTGCTTGTAGAAGGTGACAATGTTGGATCGTCAGCGGGGCGAAGAGGACTTGGAGCTGTTTTCGCTGGGCCCCTGAGCGAGCCTCGTATACATATATCTAGAGGTTGGGGGCCGAAAGCTGGAAGCTGAAAGTCCTGTAATTGAGCCAAGAGCCAAGGCCTGGGGGTGGTGAGTTATTCGCCGCAATACTTTCCTAGAGGCGCTTTCGGGCGCAGCAACGGAGCCTTGCACTAGGTAGTACCCAACCCCCATTTAGGCTTCTATCGCTGTAAATGAGTAAGATGGACAATACTACATTCGTCTGCTAAGCTTGAATTATACTCTTCAATAACTGGAGTTATATACGGAGTAGACAAGGGTAATGTATCTCGACAAGCCTGAAAGTTATAGCATCACAGGTGACAGTGAGGTGCTTCCACTAATCATTCGCAAGACTATTTCTAGAAAAGATATGTCAATATCCAGCTTGCCAAGTGGACAGTTTTTTGCAATCCTCCGATCTTGGTCTTACCAACTGGATGTACAAGTGAGGATTCATAGTCTTTTGAGAAAAATTGACATAGCCAAGTTGACACATAAAGAGGGCTTGGAGGTTGACTATAACACTGCATAAGATGGGGTTTTTATCGAATTATCTGTAAAGAACACCAGCTAGATCAAATGAAATAAAGACCAAGTACTTTTCCACTTAAGGTGCGATCGTCGCATTCAACAACTGGCGAATTCCTCGGCTTCCCTTTTACCGAGGATTTTAGGCTGTTTCAGCTTCCCAGGTTTGTTTTCACCCGCTGTCATTGACTCACTTCAGACCCCTGTCATATTCCGGTACTCTGCCTATTTTAACCAGCTTTCAGTCGTTCTCATGATAACTCCAGTCCCACTGTCAGAAGATAATCCCTTTCAGTCCCTGATCATAGAGGCGAACAACGATGCAGTGAGTGGATGCAATGATTACAAACATGTCACAATTGTACACTTTCTGATGGTTAATCTCATTTTCAATCTCAATCATAGGCACAATTACAATCCCGATATGAAAACCACCGAGTTGCTCGTAATGGCCAACAAACTGCAAAAATTCTAGCTGAAAGTTTCCCGGGCTGGTCCCTGGATGAGATATTGATGCGACTCGACGGACCCAACAAGGAGAAAGGCTTTCTAGATCCTCGAAACTGTCTTGTCATTTGGGCAAGGCCTTCATCTCCAGTTCGTAGCCTGGTATCCTCTATCCAAGATGAATTGAAGAGCATTGCTCCTTGTAAGTTCAGCAATTGCCTGAAAAGGAAAATATTTCGAGCTATTATACTAACACAACAGGCTGTAGCTCTCTGGTTAATGCCTATTGACAATCTCCATATAACCGTCCTAGAAGCAGCCCATTCTTTGACAGAAGAGCAAATTGAAGACCTTGTTCAAACACTCCAGTCATCCGAAGATGTCACAGCCTCTGAGATCGCAGCTTACCCCTGCAGTCACCCTACACGTCTGATTAAACCGATGGTGAGCTTCGACTCCGCCGCACTAGCTCTCAGTTTTGTTCCCGCTGCAGGCGAAGGCCCAGAGGCGGAATCCAGCAGCAGTGAAGATTACACGTACCATCATCTTCGTCGGGATGTATTTGACCTGGTTCGGCATGCCAAAGTTCCTGTTATTCCACGCTATAGTGTTCCCTCGGCGCATATCACTATCGCACGGTTCATTTCCCAGGACGGGTTTACGGTCCAGGAAGCAGATGGGTCAGAGACAGTTGATCGTTCACGGGCTAAACTGCTGATTGAGAAAATCGGTGAAATCAATCAAAAGTTGGAACGTGAATATTGGCCGCGAGATGGTGCCATCAGAGAGGGAGGCGAGTGGCTCGTGGGGAAAGATGGCCTGGTCATTCGAAGAGGTCGTGTCTGGTATGGAGGTGGTGAGAATGTGCCACTTGACTAGATGGTTTTTTGAGACCGGACTCCATATTTTGATCGGGAATATCATTGTACATAGAGAACTCGATACTGAAGCAATAGATGTAATGGCCAGAGGATTGTATAGGCCATAGACAAGGAAAGTACATGACCAATTGAGAATCTGGATGATGAATCAATCAATTCAACGTTTTCGCTGGTAGAACCAGAAAAGCCAGATAAAAAACAGATTGGAATGAATATGAATATGGATATGAATATGAAATGCTGTTCTAGACGACTGAGAAAGCTACTTCCACTAAACTTCGACTCACCCATCAGATCACTCTCTCATTGTAACATTTGGTGGTGCCAAAATCTTATGTCTAATTCAATAGAGATGCAAATAAATATATCACGATGCCTGTCCATCCAGCGAAGATTCCATGGCTTTTAAGTAAATAATAACAAGTTTCCACTCACTATCTATGCCCGTACTAATAACTCGAGAGGGCCTGAAGCGCCAAGCATAAGCACATATTACAGTCACGTGTGAGATTTGACAACTACGCACAAAGGCACAATAAAACAGTTTGAAGAATATGTTGGGAGCTCAAAGGAAATTCCTATAATTTTTTGGTGCACTACACTACAATGAACACAGCCGACAGCTCGAGAGAGTGGAAATGGCATCAAATTGTATCCCCACTTTTGGCCCCGCTGTTATGTCACATTTTGTTCGAATCTTCCAATAAGGCCGGCTGGCCCAATGGCAAGGCGCTTGACTACGAATCAAGAGATTGCAGGTTCGATCCCTGCGTCGGTCATCATTTTTTGTCGATTCTCTCGGTCTATTGCAGACTGGAGATAGCTTCATTTTTGCTAGAGTTTATTTTTTTTGGCATTTTGGCAGTTCGTCATCTTAACCATGAGACATGGCACCCATCAGTCTGGCTAGGAATATCACACGGTGGTCAAAAGTTATGTAACATGGAAGCACATTGAAAACAAATTAGGGCTTCTTTGCCATGTTGGTTGGAGTACAAAGCCATTGTCAACGGGTAAATCTCTTAGAAAGGGAATTTCCAGGTCAATAATGCTGTTTGTTTCTTGGAGAATTGTTCGAGGTTGGAATTCTCAATTGCGTAGAACAATCAATATGAAAGTGGTGGTGCTGATATTGAAATATCGAGGCGACACGGATATATATATGTTGCAGCATTCGAAAGATACGAGATTTATAGCGACTTTCTCCCATTAAATCGATGGCATACATACATTTCATAAAGGAATATGAGTCAACTCAAACCTTTTCGCAATTTTCGATTACTGCCATTTTGCGCTAATCCCACGAGGTTACATTTCATACAGCCACCATTGGCCCAGCTTGGTGTTAGTCTCAGCCAAAACCGCCCCCGGGGCCGGGTGTCCCACGCTAGCCCGGAAAACAAAATGAACAGGGTCTGTTCTACCTAAAGCCCGACGCCGTCTCACGCCTTGTTTTAGCTTGTCATTTTTTTCGGAGCTATTTCCCCAATGGCGAAGTCATGGGGCACAGGCCCAAATTTTGTGATTTCGAATTTAAACTCAGGATATCCCCCTTGATTTTAGAGCCTCGAAGTTGAGAACATATCTCTAATTCACGCTCTCTCTTGCCTCTCCACCAAGAAACGTGTTTTCAAAAAAGCACAACTCTTGCAAATATGCCTAGCAGCACAATTACCGATCAGTTCACCTTCAACAACTGGGGTCCGCTAACCACCACCTTCACAGCGCCAGCCAGTTGCGCAACTGCCACAGGAGCCTACGGAATTGGAATCGATGCGCCCGAACTTTTTCTTCAGTATAATGTGCAATGCTCTACATATGGCTTTTACGACTGTATCCCGACGGGCACTGTCTCCAGAATTAGTACCGTGAATCTCGACGTAATGGAATATTACCAGCGATCATACTACTCACCGGGTCTCTACTGTCCATCCGGATGGGAAACGGTTGGGTTAGCTTCCCGTAATGGCGAAGAGCCCGTCACCCCGTCTGGTATTCTGGATATCACCAGTTCTACGAGCAATTTCGCGAAATCCCACATACCGAAGTGGCAGAACCCGACCACTATTTTACCGGAGCTTTTGGATCCGAGCGAGACTCTTGTGATGTGTTGCCCCAGGTGAGAGTCGATAATTCTGGTTATAAGATGTTTTATGTCTGATTTTATCTATTCTCTAGCTCCATGACAGCACATATCGCGTATGGCTGTTACTCACCCGTCCCCGAGTACACAGTGAGTGAAGGATGCCTTTTGCGACTTGGAGAGGAAGGATTTACTACATCAACAAAAACCACCACAGTAAATGGAGCAGCAACTACAGATTTGGTTTGGGGTTATAATGTTACGGGTCCTGCCAGTGCCTTCACGACATCCCTCAATGCTACAGGGACACAATCGCCCGTTGGATACTCTTTTCTGCCTATGCTCCCGCTAGTACATCATCAGTCTGATGTCAAAGCAACGGGTACACCTGGGCCTGCATCCACAACGGCGGAGACAACGGCAGCTACGTCCACTTCGAACTCTGCGGCACGAGCGGTTCTAGATACCAGATCGTTGAACGGACTTGGTGGTGTCCTGGGTGTATCGCTTGCTGCAACCATCTTGGGTGCGGCTATCATCTTCCAATGAGGTGCGGCTTGTTATATCCTTTCACGGCCGGCCTTGATTAAAACATATCTTAGAACGCGACTGCCTTTCAGGAAATTAATGCAGTTCAAATTCGATGTATTGACAATCGATTCTCTCGCTTGCTCAGTCCTCACACATGCCAGATATTCTCACAAGTTGTCTAGATTTTTTACTCGCTGTGGTCTCATAAGTCTTGGTTCAGCTCTGTACATTACAATCTATATTAGCCTGTGTTCGTCTCGTGAACTTAATTATTCAACCCCAAAGACCTGCCACAGGAACTTTTTCAAGTGATTATCTCTTTCGCTTTCTCATAATTCAGCTTGAAATGTCAATATCACGAGAAAAGCAAGACAGCTGATCAATTGGTAGAGGCAGCAGATGGGTCATGTTGACTCTCCCCTTCCACGTGGAGGGAAATAATCGAAGGAATGATCAAATCTATTGTAGTTAGTAGGCTTGTATGCTGGAGGAGGAATAAGATGAGTATAGATGTGAATACGAATATCTGAATTGATAGATACTTTCTCATAAATTCTACATCAGCACAGCTACAGGAAACGCTTATATGGAAGCGCATTTTGAGCCTCATCAGACCAAAAAGTACATTATGGATAATATACAGGATTAAACCAAAGTACTATGCAGAAGACGAGACAGATAATGCTAATTTTAATAATTGTTCTTACCATGAGAATAGGTCACTTAAGGGCGAAGCGCCCGCCAAGGCCAGCCAAGTGGGCATTTACTCTTCAAAACCCAATAGGATTCCTGGCTTCTCATCTACTCCACTGTTGAGACAACTCCTAGCGACAAGAATGATGAATTGTATATGACAGGTCTTGTGGACAGTACTTCATAGGCGCCCTTCTATTTCAAAGCTCTTGCGGAAAGCTGAAACAATAACTGCTCATATCATGAGGAATAAAGTGCTTAACACGACTGCCTCCCGCCATCATTTATCCACCAGTCCACCAGCATTTCGTGAGGAATTATTTCGAAATACATCCCGACGATGGATGTATGTGAAGCCCAATATTGCTTTGATCGTAATTACTGAATTTCAGCTAGATTCAACGAGACCGATCGTTTGAACGAAAGATACGTCAAGTTTCGGCCAACAGAGCTCCAACGGATCGCCGGTGAAGCAGTACAACAAGACTATTGCCATGATATTACTAAGTTTGCAGAGGGGGGCTTCAACAAAGTGTTTCTTCTGCGGGCAAAGAATGGCCGTGAAGTGATCGCGCGAATTCCGACTCCCATTGCTGGGCCTCCTCATTATACAACCGCCAGTGAGGTGGCTACCATGAACTTTTTGCGAGCTATCCTCAAACTTCCAGTACCGAAGGTCTTGGCATATTCAACGTCGTCGGACAATCCCGTCGGAGCAGCGTATATTTTGATGGAGCGAGTGAAGGGAGAGAGTCTTTCTTCACGGTGGTTATCCCTCACTACCGATGAGACGAAAGACGTCATGACACAAATCGCAGATATTGAGAGGAAGATTTTTGACTTCCAGTTTCCTGCGTATGGAAGCTTATATCACAAGAAGGACCTTGACGGGGAGACCCAGATATCAGTCGTGGAGGATTTCTGTATCGGCCCTGTGTCTGCTCGGCAGTTTTGGCATGGCGAACGAAGCAAAATGGAAATAGACCGTGGGCCTTGTAGGTTCCTCCCGTTCCCCGTTGCCCCTCTGTTTTGTTTCTAGAGAAATAACCCCTATAACCGGGACTAATGATTGTCAGGGCTTTCACCCGAGGACTGTGTTACGTCCGCGGCTCGCCGAGAGATGGCTGTCCTTCAGCACTACGCCAAAGCTCAGCCTCGCCAGACATTCCTTTTACCGACTAACCATGACATTCTTCCCTCTGAGAACACTTCGTTACTTTCGCGATTCCTACAATTGGCGCGTTATTTAGTCCCACCGGGTTCTCACAGCGTTCCGACTCTGAGACATCCCGATTTGAGTCTGAGCAACATTATGTTGGCACCTGGTTCAACCAAAATCATCAGTATCATCGATTGGCAGGATGCTGTGATATTCCCTCGCTTCATGCAAGCGGGTTATCCCGCATTCTGTGAGCACGATTCCTCCCAACCTCAGAGTATGGACATTCCGTCTCTTCCCTATGATTTTGATGAGATGGAAATCGAACAACAGAGACAATGCAGAGCCGTCTTTCGCTTAGAAGAGGCCAATCTCTACTACACAGCCGCGACAGGTGTACACAATGATAAACATATGGATACGTTGAGACTTCCTTATCTCGGAATGCGGCAGTATCTCCTTCGTCAGACAGGGTATCCCTGGGACGCAGACCTAATCAACCTACGCGCTGCGTTAGTAGGTATCACGACTCCATCGATATGGAGCGGTATCTCCTCGGCCGCTTGTCCAGTTGTATTCAGCGATGAAGAACGAGCGACTGCCATGGCCGAATCGCAGGAATGGAATGAGTCTGAACAGCTATTGTCCCGGGTAAGAGAACACCTCGATATAGATCTGGAAGGTGGGACCGAGCCAGACAACTTTGAGAGGGCCGTGGAAGGCAATCGAAAGTTTCGTATGGAAATGGTTCGGCAGGCAGAAATGGACCAGCGTGAGATATGTTGGCGAAACTGGCCGTATAAGGATGATGAGGATGACAGCATGCCTTCCTGGGATATCTAACTTTGTTGCGAATATAATATGCTTATTTACCTCGGTGACTTGTCTGCCATTACTCCTCTCTCAACCTTGGAGTTGCATCGAGGCGGATCTTTTTACAGGATAGCAGTTTGTCCGTATTATATCTGTGTGTAGCTTTCGGTTGAACTATTTCTCCAGCGGGTGATCCTCGCCAACTAATTCCTCAATTCTTTCCCCCCAAAACTATACTGTTCACTCCTTAGGCACTGTTCATATCGACGTTATAAGTGTGCACGTCAGCAGCATGGGCCAAAAGCCCAGAGGCTTGGGGGACATTGTGGTAGACTGCCGAGGCCCACTTCTCGTTTCCTCCAACGGTACTTTCCGCTCCCGAGAGCTGTAGGTCCCTCTTGGAATGCGTGACTTGAAACCAGAAATGCCGAAGTCCTCACATACCCCGCTTTTAGCGAACAATATCCTCTAGTTCATATTCTCTCAAGTCATAACCTCTTCATCTAACCATTGCCATTGCTTTGACCCTTAACAGCACCGAAAGCCCCCGAAGAAGTCTTCAGGATGTCGATCACCCACATTGTTATGTTTCAGTTCAAAGCAGACGCGACTGCTGAAGCCATTCAAGCTGTATGTTCCATAATATCTTTGCCCCATCCAATGTGTGATGAGTGGAAGAAATTATTGATAGATAGATATTAAGAATGAGGTTCAAAGGCTTGCGGTCGTATGCTTGCTCTAAAAGACAACTGCATTCATCCAACATCACAAAAGCCCTATATAAAATCAGCTTCCGGCGGAAAGGACAACTCACCCGAGGGCATTCAGGTAAGCTTCTTTATATCCAGCTCTAAAATATTGGAATGCGCCGGAAGCAAGTGTCTGATGGAGTATCCTTAATATATAGCATGGTATCACGCACGCATTTGTCGTAGAGTTTGCGAGCGCTGAAGATCGAGACTACTATGTACAAAGCGATCCGGTTCACCAAGGATTCATTAAAAGCCTCGATGGGCTCGTTGACAAAGCACAAGTCATTGATTTCACCAATGGAGTCTTCTGAGATACTGGGTCACTGTTCTAAGAGCGAGATATCTGGGGTGTCTACTCGATATGATGCACCAAACGCTAGCTATATCTAGATCTTGCAATTTTAAGTGTGGGTAATTCGGTCTCCAAATAAAAGCATTGGCGATATATATATGTCATCAAATTCTTCATAATCTGTCATCTGCCTTTTCCTGTACTTTGATTGAATCAACCATCAAAGATGCTAAACCTGCTGACTGACATTATATCTCCACATAGTTCAGAAATATCCAAGAGCAGTAAAATCTACTCCGTATAGATCCGTATCATACGTAAACGACCAATAGAAGCTTATCATCAACTGCAGGAAAACATTCCCGGATGAATAGCAGCGCTCAGCCATGCAACTGAGTTTACTAGTCAGGAATGTACATGGTAGGCTGATTAACTCCTGAGGCCTAGAAAATCTCACAAAGCTCGGCTGATATGCCAATGATATGCTTTGCCAGGGTAGCGTATAGATCTCTGACAAGAATTTGCAGATCTACACCAACCTTGCGTTATGAGGACCACAGTACATGCCAGAACTAAGCTTATTGCTAATTTATCGCACTAGAAGCCATACTTTTAGACATTTAACAGTATAGCACGGAGTAGCTTTCACAGCGATAGGAAATAGAATTCAATAAGAGATTAAATTGAGTTCTCGTAAATATAATTCAACTTTGAATCACTCATACTTTTAGTATCAATACAGTTTTAACCCAAGGCCCGCAAAAATCCCCCATCCCTACGGTAAGAGGTTAGGGCTTGGCTTCGTCCACGCAAATGAAACATTCATTAGCAATATTGATATCCAAAAACATACGAAACTAAAACCTGGGGTCAATAATTTCTTATATCGAAAATTTCCTCTTTATTAAGTCTCACGCAACTACGTAAAATTCGTGCGTGGAGGCTGAATCAACGTTTGTGATATCTCTTTTTGACTCAGCATTGCTCCGATGCAAGGGAGATGTGGAAATATTATCAATCACAGAAAGGATTCGCCAATCATTCCTCAATCTCCCCGTCAGCTGCAAGGTTGCTGGTGTTTCGATTGTATTTGTGGAATTTCTGGAAAATGCTGGGAGCCGGGGTATCAGTTGGTGACAAAGGGAAGATGTAACAAAGGAGCCGAGTCTAAGGACCCGTTTCCAGGATTCTTTCGGAAGTGTGAATCGGGCTGAAACATACATGATGTATTTCTTTGATATATTGGTATGGCAAGGGTCTGTTCTGTACTTGTGTTGTTACGGCCAAGAAATGTCTCTGGGTTGTAGACACATGAAAAACATGATCGGGACTGTCAGACACATCTGTAGATTCGGAACTATGTGCTGTTCAGATCTTACTAGATATCCCGGCAAACCTTAGGCATTGAAGTTGACAATCTTAGCCTTGTCGACGACGAATTCATGATCGATCGACGCGGCTACCGATCGACAATGCATCCATGAGATGTATAAGATTACGTTGCCGGAAGCCGGAATCGATAAGCGCCCGCTGTCCGAGACAAAAGATCCAAAAAGAAACGAGGCTAAGAGACATTCACTTTGAGTAAGCTTGCATGAAAAAAGACGAAAAGTCCATTCTCCCCTGAGCTAGGGACAAAGAATCTCGTTCCCCCCGAGCTTCCAAGGCGCGCGCAGGGTTCATTCATGCGCATTTCCGTCCCAGCAAACGAGGGACTCAGGGGACCAGCGGCTGGCTGTAACCAAAATACCCTGAATTTGGCAAAACGATGTACACTTTCTTTGAAACTTTAAAGTGACATGGGTTCTGTTCCAAAATGGGACGCGAAGAATGAGAGGGATGGGCGTCGCGAGAACACGAGGACTCATTTCGCTTCGCCTTTTACCCCTTTGGTTTGGTGCGCTGCCAACTTGCTCCACTGAGGCTCAGATGCCTAATATGCATGGGCTTTTGCCTCTTGCCTGCAGCCTGCGGGTAATGGCCTGTAATGACCATCTGTTGCAGCAGATGTTCTGCAGTAGATCGTGGAAGTATTTCCTGCATACAGGAAAATGCCCGTAGAGATTATTGCCCTGGTCCCTGTTATATGAATGCCCGGATACTCGATATGAACTAGAATAGGCAAAAGGGAATCTCAGAATCCAGATCCGTTTCCTCATAGCCAATCTCATGGAATCCAGTATCCTAGGGAGGACCCGCCATTGCCGCTAGGGGAGCGAACTGCCAGATTAGAATGTGTCAGAGTCTGAGTAAAGGGACGGGGAGTGTTTCCCGGAGCCAATCTTGCCGAGCCTGTCAATTTGTCCATGCCACAAGTACGCTGTGCGGTTGTCGCCTAGTCCACCCTGGGCGAGACTGTGGGTCAGTTTATCCTTGACGCGCCCGGAATAGCATGGATGTGCATACTGCAGTTGCCGGTAACTTTACGTGGACTAATATATGTACTCCGTACTCTCGCTATGTCTTTTGATTCTCTCATTCTCTGAACATCCCTCAATGGTGTAGGGTAGCCGCAATCTTCTCTTTTTTTTTTGTTATCTTGTCTTTCTTTGGGTGTTGTCAACCCTGGTCTTTCGTTTCGCATTGTCCCTCGTTATATAGCATTTGTTTCACCTTCAGCGTTGCCTTGATTCTTTCGCCCTCAAAGTTCCTTGTCCGCATTCAAGGATACGCCTGCTGGAACCGTCATTGTTCCAGCTTCCGCGAATCTCCCGCTCTATATAAGAGCTCCATATCCGCCAAAATAATCTTTCGATATATTATCAATCCAACATGGGGTGTTTTCGGCAAGTTTTTCGATGTCTCACTGGACCTTTCAGACGCGAGGAGGGGAGGGTCATTGAAATTGTAAGTCCAAGTGAGACAGAGGTGGTGGTTGTCAGAAAATGTCACTGACAGTTACATCAAACAGGGCCCTCCAACCGATTTCCGAAAAGAAGAGTTACCTGCTTGCTTCTCTGATGCAGAGTCAGTCCTTCCGCCCAGCCAGAATCCGACAGAACGACCAGATCTGACTTATCAATCACAGCACGCTGACGTCCCAGGACAGCCACACAACGAACTTGGAGAAGAACGAAATGACGGTCAGAATGGTGCCTCTACCATCGTCAAAGAAGGCCAAGATGCAGGGCCATGCACGAAGACTGAGCGTCAGATTGTCGTACTCCGCCTCCCAAACCGCATGAAGTTATCCCGTTGGTGGAAAAAGAGACCAGTTGCAGATTATTGACCCCATCGGCACTTCAGGTCAAGCCAAATGATCAAGATGGAGGAACTGTAAACCGCCCGGGCGGCGTGCTAGCGTTGATTCATGGACAGCTACACCAAGAAGGTGGGCACGTCATTATGCCGGGATTTTTTTGGATTTAAATTGTTTCCCCCGCCTGCTGCAGGCGATTTCCCCCCAGAAGATTCACTTGTATTAGTAGAGATAGACGAATTTAACCGAGATGACGCTGGCAGTTCATCAAGGTCATCAAAAAGCGATTGAACTCTAGATTGAAACCCGTTCACTGAACTCAGTCGTCCATGTATTGCTCGCGGCGTCCGCTTGGATGTGTAAACACTTGGTAGTTTTGATGGCTGGTGAGCCGGAGGTGTTGTCTGATCAACAGACTGCTCTCGTTGGTTGACTTTAATTTTCTTGGCCGGTGGCTGCACGACCGGCAGGATTTCAAGATCATCATCAGACTCTGAAGCCGTTTCTTCATCCAAATCAATGCTTTGAATTTCTACTCCCCTGGATTCAGCAGTGAGGCTCCCAATACCGTTCACTCGGGCTCGCCCGGCACCTGACATAGGCGCTTGTCCGAAGCCCGCAGCAGCTCTAGTAGAGGACCTGGGCGCCTGAAGCCCCGCCAAAGATCGTATTTTTCGTGTACTTGTCATAAGATCATGAAGATGTGTTCCGGCCCATCTCGCATCATCCTCACGCTCATCCTTCTCGTCGGCGCCTCTGTTCTCTATCTGCGCCAGGCCCGCTTTTTGTCGCACCCTCATGGCCTCGGCTTCTGCTGTCCGTTGTACATCTCTGGGCAGCAAGGTGCGCCCATCTGTGGGTCTTTTAATTTCTCCCATACCGGCAGCATTTGCAGCCTTCACTTCCTTCCTCCTGCGAAGGTACTCCGCATGGTGTAGATGTTGTGTGAAAGTCTGCGCAACGGCATAGAACTCATCTTCAACCATAACCCACCCGTCATCGTGTTCAAGTCCTTCAATCAAATATCTATTGCATGTCTGTTAGCGGGGCGACTTTGCTTATTGCACATGGGCAGTTGCGATCATACTCCTCGGGAGGACAGCTTCTGATGGGAGATGTCGGCGGGCTTTGAGCTGTTAAACGAGATTTGAGATAAGTTTATGCCACAAGTGATTCAAAATCAAGCCTTACAGGATCTGAAGAAATCGCGCTTGTTGGGAGAAACTGGTAGGCACTTGGGAGTAAGGTCGCGATCCGGACTGGGTATATGATTGACGCGTTTCCGCGGTGTTGATTCTTTCTTCACATGAGTATCATTGTCAGCTCGGAGCCAGGGTAGTGTCCTGGGCATTATTGATATAGCGAGAGATCAACACATTCCCAGGTGCTGTGACCATAAGGAAGGTTTTGGGCGAGGGGAAGAGAGCTGCTGATAGGCAACCGTGCAGATGACCGATAAGGTGAGGTCACCCTCATTCCGCCCTTCTATTTATGACGTTGGAACTTCACTACAAGGTAGAAAATTTGCGAGTTGAATTCTCTCAATTTGGGTATCTGATGCTATTTTTGAGCATTGGTAATGCAAGATAAAAAGAACTGGGACCGCCTCAAACGCCTTGTGCAGGATATATCGCCGAAATCAAGGACGGCACTGCCGGTAGAACGCCGATTCAACCAGTTGAGGGAAACAAAAAACGCCAGTATCTCTGCCCATACAAGGGTATGATTATGCCTCGCCAGGTCTTTTGCTGTTGCAGCTTACAATCTTCACCTTGTCCGCGGACACAGTCGTCTGGTTGTCCAGCTTGAATGAAACATCCTTGATCAGGAATGTCCAGACTTCGTCGCAGAATCGGTAGGTGTCGAGGTGGCCCTGAATAGAAGGAAGATGCAGATGTCAGTCTCGTTGAACTTTGGTCGAAGTGAGGTACCTTTGGCTATGTTTGGTGTAAATTGGAGTGAGTTACCTTGAAGGTCAGTCTGGCCCGGACTTTATCCGCCAAGACCTCGGTGACAATCTTGTCAAAGGTGCCGAGGATCTTCATTGCCAGCTGGGGCTCGATACGGCCTTCGTTAATCAAATCATCGAGAGTATCAGTCAGAGACAGACCAAGGCTAGAGGTTCCTTGAGTTAGCTTTGCAGCTTCAAGCTCGCTTCAGATTGTATAGTACCTGCTGCCACGATAGAGCTCATAGTAAGCAACTGACGCCATTTTGAGATAAGATCACGGCAAGCTCGTCGAAAGAGAATCAGAGGAGTCAGTGACAAAGGGAAGTTCATGGATCGCCGGCCGAATCGCGGGGGGCGGTGTCTAGCACGTGACTAATATCACGTGAAACTCTTATCGGAGATTGCGTCAGTTGGCCGATCAACTCAATTGAGATCATGGCTTTCGATCCCATAAACCTCCAATTGGATATATGACAGGCTAAAAGCTCACTCCAGGATGCTTGGGAGATACATAGCACCCAAAACCAATGCGAAGGCAATATTTACGCCTCAACGACAAATCACTTCTGTTCGATCCTTATCTTCAACTGTGCCAAGACCATCAAAAGCTCGAGGTTGGTTGACTATCTGCAAATAGATATTCCAGAGCTAACAGGTGTGCATTCAATCTACAGACTCTGTTAATCCCAAATTGAAAGAAGAGGAAATCAAACAGGCACCAAAGAACCCCTCCTCCGGCCAAGAGAACAAGCGCCACCCGCTACCACCCAAGGCTAAGACCGTTTCCCAAGCCGACGCTGAACTCCGTGAACGACTGGAACAAATGTCTGGAGGAGGAGGAGCTTCTGGAATAGAGTACGAGGATGGCAAACCAAATGCAATGAAGCGCGGCGTGCGAAACAACATGTTCCGGTTAATCTGAAACGGAGGATTTCAACATCATCATTGCTCAGCACGAATCAGGATTAATCCCAACGTTACAGATATATATCTACGTGAGATCTGCCATCATGCCATGTGGGCTAGGTTGCAAATGCCAAGACATGCGGAGAAAGAATGTGCTCCGTCATCTTTCTGGTCTGGGTTACATGAACGAATCGGGAGCATACTCCATTGGCTCATTGTCCGTGGCAAGTATGGCCGAGATCATGGTCTCGGTTGAGTTACCCTGATTTGGATCTACGCTTGCGAAGCATATTTTAATGAGCATAAACCGTGAGACATAATCGGAAGCATTCCTGCATTCTCCGATTACGATTCCTTGGGCGGAGCCGCGCAATCAGCCACGACGGGGCATCTCTTTGTTGCGAGCTTCGTAAATTTTGGTACGCGGGGGATTGCGCATGCAATCTTCAAGGCTATTCAGAAATGACTCCCCAGATACCAATCCCTGAGCTCCCAATCCTTGTCCACGAAGTCGATTGGGAAGTCTTCAAGAATTCATCATTGAATCGAATTTGCCACGGGATAATGTTGAAAATGAGTGCGCACACCGGAAAATCTGCAACGTCTCAAGAACGAACTTGCAGAGGTACCTCCAGCTGGTACACCTGTCACCGGAACATGTCATACTCTGGTAGTGGAGATGAACGTCCCGTAATCTTCCTTCGGGCTGACGTCTCGAAGTCATATCCCACTGCGGACAATGTTAAGTGATGAGCCGACTCTGACAGGGAGAGCACGAACAGAGCTCGGTATACAGAGCAAGCTAGATTGTCCAGTATCTGTTCGCAACATAATCATAGACGCAAAATAGTCGCAGAAATCAACTCTCGTTTCTATGCTGTGAATTCTGAATCGCAATAGAAAAGCAGAAATTATCCCATGAACACCTGAACTCGAAACCATTCCAATTCTCATTGCTTAATTTCACCACACAAATGAAGAACATCCAATGCTAGATAACGCACCAAGAAATAAAATACCAAAAGCTTAGTTGCGAACAATCATGCCGGCCAAAACACCAGCACCAATGACACCGCCGTCCGAAGCCTCCCGCAAGAAAACTGACTTCCCACCTCGTTGCGGACCAGTCCGCATGATAAGACGATCGATGTATTGCTGGCACATCTCCTTAAATTGCGGGTAATGTTGGATGATGCCACCAGTGTACGCCACAACAAGCTCTTCAGGGCCAGACTGCCAATCTATAGGCGTGGGATCGAGAACCGGCACGACATGTCCCTGCACTGCATGGCTGATAGCGGCGGTAGAGGTGTTCACAGCAGCGACATCCGGAGCGTTGATGAGCTCGGTGATGGCATCGCCGTTGCTTTGGGGTGAAGCAGGATTTTCAGGAGAGCTGCTGTTGCTATCTTCCTTGAGCTCGATCTCACGAGCGCAAGATAGCAGCCCGACCACTGCTGCGGCGATCAGTCCGGCGGATCGTCTTTGTACGGTGCGTGCAATCTTGCGGAATGCACTCGCGGCTCGGCTATCCCATCGCCAGTCGCTGCTTTCTGGGGGAGGAAGGGATTCGTTCAATGCTCTAACAAGGTCGTTGTCTGATCGCGCTTTGGCGACTGTGTCGGAGATATAGGTGGTTGTCAGGGCGTATGCTTGGATGAGGTTTGCCGGCAATGAGCGTTTGGATAATTTGGCGACTGTTGTGAGATAGTCGAATAGGATCAGGCGGATTAGTTCACCAATGTAGCGGCCTCCAGTCATGTATTCGAAGGGCTGGAAGCCTGGGCGCGCACAGGCCTGGTCTAGCTCAACGTCCCATTTTGTGGTTACGTTGAGCTCTTGTAGTGGTGGCGCAGCACCAGAGATAGTCCATTCTGTGTTGACAACGGTTTGTACGGCGCTGGGTTCCATTGCGTTGACGGTTTTGGCTTTGGATTCATGCAATGCACTAAGCTTCATTGGAATGGTTGCATTGCAGCCGGTGCCCACAATGATACCCATGGCGACTCTGCTATTCGGTAGGGACTTGACTTTGTATGCAAGGGAAGCTAGCGTGGCCACTGTGTCGTTGGTGATAGCTTGAATTTTCAACTTTGGCAACGCGAAAAGCTTTCGGCGTTTGCTTGACGGTTCATCTTCGTCATCGGGACGTCTTGTATGTTTTTCATATCCGTTGAGCAGAATGTTACCGAGATTCAGGTTGGACGAGATAGCAAAGCCTTTGCCCATGGGCATCAATGTTGCTTCTGCCAATGATTCTTGCCTGGGTGTTGTCAGCGAAAATTCATCATGCATAAACCCCAGAAGTCTGACAGCCAATGACATGAGTCATTGAAAAACTTACATGATTGGGAAACTGAACGTAATTCCCATATCAAGTTCAGCTGGAATGTCCTTTTTCGTGGCATCCGATGATAGACTTTCCGCTACCACTTCGGCAATACAATCACCAATCCAAGAAAAAAGATCCTCCGCTTTATCCATTTTCAAATGCTCTTGAATAGGCCAAGCCCGCTCCAGCGTACGCTTCACCCGTTGTCGTTGGGCCTTCCGGATCGTATCCCGCGATCTCTCCGTGGCGTCTGTGGGACGAACATCGGAATCCACGGCATCTCCCAGTAACTCAATAAAAGCAACTCGAAGATTGCTACCTCCCACATCAATCGCTAAATAACGACCCGTTTCTTGACCTGTCGGAAGCTGAGTCACCGGAGTCGGTAAAAATTGCTGATCCGACGTTAGGGCCAGGTTGCGATACGTGGTGGAAAAGCGCCGGGCCAGTTTGTACAGCTTAGCCTCATCTAGAGATAGTGGCGACAAGAACGCTTCCAATTGCTGATGATGCGCCAGATACGCTTGTTGAGCGGCGTCTAGCTCCGAGTTGAACTCCTCAGGTTCCTCATCGTCAACCAGATCGTCGTGCATGATGTCGCGCTCCTCTTCATCGTCCTTCCTGGATGATTTTGAATCGACGGATGCCATGATTGATGATTGACCGAGAATATATGGCAATTCCAGATAATTTTCTTATACCACAAGGTTAAGTGGACTCGGAAATGCCAGGATGCAAGCTGCCTTCCGCAGCTATGTTCTCAATAGTGACGTGGTCTGGGATCAGGAAAGGAGACAGGGCAGCATATCCTTAAAAATCCTTGAATGGTGGAGACTAGCCCAGACAGGTAATACAACGCTCAGGGAGTTAGTTTTGCAGGGCACTAGGTCCTAAGTTAGTGAGGTTGCAATTAAGGGCAAAAGGAACATTTCGGTGACGCGGTCTGCAGGGCGATAATTCGGCTGCGGGGGAAAACAGAAAACACGACGATCATGCCAGAATCGCTCACATCCTCCGTTCTCTCTAAGTACGTACCCTGGAATTTTGGTATGCGCTGATCCTGCAGAAATTATTTATTCCTGCTTCAAGGATCTGGGATAGTGCTCAACCAGACTATATACACAAGGTGTTTGGCAATATCCCTAGATACACTAGGCTGAAGAATGGAACGTGTACTCCGTATAGATGCCCTGCTTAAGAGAATGTTAAGACAGAACAGCAGAAAGAAGCAAAAGAAAACCAGATACTAACAAGATAATAGCAATAGAAGGAATCGTCTCCGTGAGATTAAAGGACACAATTCAGGTACCCTTTTTAAGCTCCGAATTAACGAGAACAGTCGGAAGTGGGGAAATCAATATCAGATTTAGATAATCAGATAGTCAACTATAAGACACCAATGACTACAGGGAGAGAAGAAGGAAGAGAGAAACGGAGTAAATATGTAAGATGAGATGCGACCATCGGAAGGCACGAGGCGATGTGACGCTGTCCTTGAACGCGGGACAAAACCCCCCCCCCTTGACTTTCCATTGGGTTGAAACTTCCTACATGACTACTGCCTCTCGATTGCCCTGGATTTCTACTGGATTGAGGATAAATTGTGATTCTCTATTATGACGCGGTCGGGTCTCCCAACTATGTAACCCTACCTAACCGATCTGACAACATACGGTAGTCCACAGCTAAGGGCCTCGGGTACACCTTCAAATTAGAGCTTCTCCTCCCCGAAGAGCCAACGTCTCCATATTCCTTGGCAGAGTCTCAGGATTAGACGAAACACACGAGCTGGCGATGGGAAAGTGCACGGCCGCCAGATCCAACGGCTAATGCCTCTTTTCGACAAGGAACCGTAGCGGGACTCCAGGATTCTCGCCTTAGAGCACGCGCTAAAAGGCCCCATTCTAGAGTGCTATTCGCTCGATACGAGGCTCTCCTAGTGCGATATACTCGTGGCGCTCGCGTGGGAACGGGGCCGGACTTACCCGTATTCCAACAGGCGCAACCTGCGACGTTTTCCGATCTAACGGAGATGAACCCGTTCGCTTGGTGTGACTTTAGATCGTTTGCTGGCTTCCGCCACAGCAGGCTGTCAAATCTTACTGGAGCCGATGGAAACGGGTTCAATCTGGCTTTTTGACCCGGACTTGGTCACCTGCTCCCCGATGGTTCCGATCGTACTCTGTTGCCCTCAGTGGCTCCAGTGGCTCTCGTATTTGGCTCCTTTCTATGGTGACTCATCAATTAAAGCTTGGTATACGAGTCTCAGAGGTATTGCCGAGGGCGAAGACGATGACCACAAGCACGCAATTCCAAGCCAGTATGCACGGTCCATGGGCAATGTCTGTTAAGGCACGGTGGTTCTAGCCTTGCACATTTGAAACTTGAGCTAGTTGATGCCCCATATAGATGGCCTCCGAAGTCGGAGCCCTCCATGCTACCTCTTTACTTTGAGCAAAGTACTCCGTGCGGAGTATACCTGTAGCCTTGGTGACTGACTACTTGGAGAAGATAGTCATAGGTGTTAATTTTGGTCTCTAGGGGAAGATGGTTGGCTCTAACCCTTCCTATACAAGATATTAAGAAGGATACTTACATGGCTACATCCTCACATGTACGTGTATATAGTTCAAGATATTTACCTCGTATGGGGTTCATACATACCCGACGGCTCTTTAGGTACCGGCAGATCTTATGTAATGGGACAGGGGAGTTTCTCCCCACATGATCTTATCAGAACAACGTCACTTCTGACTCTACCCCAACTACCATGGAGAAGCTACCGATCCACTCCAAGGAATATGGAGACACCTTGCAGCCGGTAAAGAACACCCAGACACGACCTAGCACAAAGACTTATTTGTGGCGAGTCGGCATTGCTACGTTATTCCTCACAGGCTACTATTTCTTGCTGTTAAGGCCAGTGTCTCCACGATGTCCTGGCATAGCTCCACAGACGAACAACTATGAAGCTGAGATTGAAGGAGAGTACAACGGCCACTCCATCCCGGGAGTCTTTGCTTCTGATGCATCTAAGTCATTTGAACAAACCAAGATACCTCTTGAAGCTCACATCATGAGCAAATGTCCTGATGCGCAGGGCTGCTTACAAAAATTGGTTTTACCTGCCATGGAAAAAATCAGCGACAAAGTGGACTTCAAACTATCCTTTATTGCTAGGTGAGTACAAAAAAAAAAAAGAGAGAATGGAGAAGCCCAGTGCAATTCCGTACTATCTTAAATCCAGACTAAATGATATGACCCCAGTGTGTCTAGGGATACCGAAGAGATAGAGTGCAAACATGGCCCGGGTGAATGTATTGGTGACATGCTTATGCTATGTGCGGCCAACCTACCCTTTCCTCCCACTGCAGACGAAACTCTCCTTCCATCTCAGTATCCACGAACCCCCATTATCCGGTCGCTAGGATTCTCCAACTGTCTGCTCAATGACTTTGCCCGGATCCCGGATCGCGAGTTTGTTCATCAGTGCGCAATGGAACATGGGATTGACTTTGACGCTCTGAACAAGTGTGCGAGTCAGCAGAATGACGACCCCGATGATGGCAGAGATGGTGGACCGCCTCTCAGTGGCCTTGCACTGCTGCGCGAGAGTGCCACGCATGGTGAACAACTCGGTGTCACAATAAGTTGTACAGTGCGCCTGGATGATGCTGTTTGGTGCATTCGTGATGATGGTGATTGGAAAGATTGTGCTCAGAATGGCCAAGGCAGTCAACCTTCAGTTCTGGTGGATCAAGTTGAGAAGCTCTGGAAAGAGAGAAACTGATTCCCTGGAAGGCTTCACTATTCATGACTAGCATTCATACGCTCACGATAGGACATGATCAATATAATTGATAATTTCTTGCAATCTACGCATTATCCTACATTCTTACTCTTCCCAAATTCAATTCCAGCGCCTGCGGCCTGAGCTGTTCAAAGAGCGTCCCATTTCAGCCCTGAATACATACTCTAAATCCAGGGAAAGCCCACTGAGGGTAGTTTGAGCTGTACTTACCACTTGATTCATGCCGAGCGGCACTGTCTCTAGTCAAGCCTGTCCAGTCCTTTGCTCTCGGCATACTTATCAGATTGCTCACTTCATTTTTCCTTGTCCCCTCCCCTCCGTTTTCTCCACTCATCTTTCCAATTGTACACAGTCATCTTTATCCACCTGCAGAAACTTCAAGATGTCGTCATCTTCCAACCCAAAGCAGCATGGTAGGTTAACTTCTAGGCTTCATTCAACATATCACTATCAAAAGGCTAAACGTCTGATGAACTTCCAGAGACCAAACGTGTCACACCCCGAGGACTTCGCGGCAAAGAGGATGCCTTGTTTCTCAAGTGGAGCACAGTAGTGAACCCCAGCGATCTTTTACGTGAGCTCGTTGGCAACAGTGAGCATGCTCGCGTTCTCTTCCATGGGCTGAGACGCCAGGTCAGGTCCATCCGCCGACGCGAGCAGTCCTACGATGATGGCCAAGTCACAATCTACGACCGTGTTCTTATTCGCCTTTATGACGATGGACACACTATGCAACACTATGGACTATTTGAATTCTACCTGGCTGAGTATCTGGGGACCAAAAACTGTCATTCCGAGAAAGAAGTCAACTCCATCATTGCGGCTCACTTTGCTGCTCAGCGCATCTTAGATGATGGTCTGCTCCTGTGCCTCAATGGGATTTGTCAGTCATTCTAACATACCTCAACAGGCCCTATCCCCGAGATCCCGGTCCTTGCAGTTCCCAGCGTGGAGAAGACTAACGACACGGACAAGGACGCCAAATCATCCCAGCGCTCCGACAAATCGAGGTCACCCAACCTCGACAAGCTCATCCAGGTGTACCAGAAAGCCAAAGCGGATTACTACATCCTCGAGGTCACCGAAAGCCACCGCGAGCGAACAAACAGCGTCCGATTCCTTCGCGATACGGCTGAAAACCTTCTGCGCTACCTGAATACGACCGACAAAGAACACGAGTTGATTCCGGAAATCGAGAACATCATCAAGGTCAGCCAGGCACACGCAAACGAGCTCGCTGGCGGCCGCAAGCGCAAGTTTGAGAATTCGGATAACGATTCACGAGGAAGCCCAAGCGTCAGCCCCTACCGACCCCAGGGATACAGCCGCCTGGACCGATATGTCCCTGAGAGCGAAGGATGGGACCACAGCCATCTTTTCAGAAATACCGGATGGGAGCATAGCTATACCAACAGGGGCCGATGGGACCGCAGTCACACTAACCGGAACGGATGGGATCACGGCCGTGTCTTCGACTCTTACCGTCCTTCCTAGGCTCGCTGCTGGATCTATGCTAGTGCAGTCAATGCATTTCGAAGTGAGGGCAACCATTTTCTTTCGCGATTTCTACAAAAGCTTGCAGTGTGTACCATAGCAAAGGCAGTTACCATATGATGATCAAATCGAAGCTACAAGCAAGCAGTGCTTATTTACAGAACGATGAACGGCGATTGGAGAAGTATACAAAGTAGCCCCTGGACCACACAACCCTATAGATTTAAGCTCCACACGATACCACTCTCATCCTAGCGTCATCGCGAGCACACGTGTGGAGATGACATAATCCCTTGATGATCAACAACGGTCACCTGCGATTTCACAAGACGAGGGGGTGTCATTCTGACTTTTTTCTCTCATTCCGATCCCAGGGAGGAGGTGTTCCCTGTCCAGATGGAGAATTTGGCCCATCGATCAGGTACTTAGCTCGACTTCAAAGCACGCTTCACCCAAGAAATGGTAGACCTTCATCCCTCCGCGGGGAACGCGTCCTCCAGCTCCGGAACCTCAAACCCGCAATTTACGCCTGTATCCTACGGCTCAGAGGATGACTCCCCCGCGCCCGGACCTGCGAAGTCCTCTATGGGCCCATTGCGACTACAGACCAACTTCGATGACCACCCGGAGGTCGGCGACCCTCTATCCGATTACGAGAACGACGGCGAATATGGTTCCCGCGAGGAGCTTGGGAGGAAGCTACCGCGTGGTCGTGGCGGGTTGGCGCCGCGATGTACACCAGAGGAGGAGAGTGAGGTAGTGAGGGCATTTGACCGACGGCTGGTCCCGTTTTTGGCTCTTCTCTACCTGCTCTCCTTCCTGGATCGCTCAAGTACGTCCGGTCGTCCCGGGATTGCTTGCCTATGTTTGAACACATGCGCTAATCGGTAATTCAGATATTGGAAATGCAAAGATAGCGGGTCTTAAAGAGGATCTACAACTCTCATCTTCGCAATATGAATGGTTGCTTACGGCCTTCTATATTACTTACATTCTGTTTGAATGGATGACGCTGATGTACCGAGTTGTCCCCCCGCACATCTACATATCTCTATGCGTGCTGGGATGGGGACTTGTTGCATCGTTCCAGTGTCTCGCAACTTCTTTTGGCGGACTACTTGTTCTTCGGGCATTGCTCGGTATCACCGAGGCAGCTTTTGGACCTGGTGTTCCGTTTTATTTATCATTGTTCTATCGCAGACATGAGCTGGCTTTCCGAAATGGGCTATTTATATCAGCGGCGCCGCTTGCGACATCGTTCGCTAGCAGTCTAGCTTACTTGATTGTCAAGTTCAGCAGCAATGGCCCGATCTCGCCCTGGCGTACCCTGTTCCTCGTAGAGGGATTCCCGAGTGTAATCGTTGCCGTGTTTGCTTGGTTTTTGATACCAGACTCCCCTGGTCGAGCTCGATTCCTTAGTCGTCGACAAAGGGTTGTAGCTCAGCACCGTCTAGAAGAGAACGCAATCGACTACCAGCAGTCGCATGGGAGCCGATTTAACTGGCACGAAATTTTGAAGACTGCCGCGGATCCCAAAGCATATATGGCAGCCGTGAGTGCCATCTATATCTGAAATCTGGGGAGATTTGCTAACACACTTACTACAGTTTATGTTCTTCAGTTGCAACGTTGCGTTCAGTTCGATGCCTGTTTTCTTGCCCACAATCATCAAAGAGTACGTTCCCCACCAACAAATCTTCATAACATCGCCAGCCTGCTCACATCTACAGTATGGGATATTCCTCACTACAAGCCCAGGCCCTTTCAGCACCTCCCTACCTCGTCGCCTTCATCGTAGTTCTCCTAACCGCATACGCCTCAGATCGCAACCGCACCCGAAGCCCATACCTAATAGCCCACGCGCTCATCTCCTCACTCGCATATCTCGCAATCGCATTAACTGGTCATTTCCATGCACACATGTCGCCATGGCTACACACATTCATAAGGTATATCTGCGTGTACCCCGCCACAGCCGGATTTTTCTCCGCAATCACCCTGATCATCACATGGTCGATGGATAACCGGGTTGAGAAGGAAGGCAAAGGCGCGAGCATTGCCATTCTCAACATCATTGGTCAGTGTGGACCTCTGCTCGGAACGAGATTGTATCCGGAGACAGATGGACCGTGGTATATTCGGGGCATGGCTACGTGCTCGTTCTTCATGATTGTTGTTGCGGCCTTGGCGGTGGGACTGCGGGTTCTGCTCCAGCGGATGAACCGTGCGGCTGCTGAAACTACCTATTCGATTGAACAGGCTGGTCCTGTGGATCGTGGTGAAGAGAGGGATGTTCTTATGGGCGGTGGGAGGAGGGATGATCTTGAGCATTCTACTGGTGATAAGAGGCTTGTTTATATCATATAGTCGGTGCTAATATTCTGGAATTGACAATGATATACATATAGTGAGTTGAATGACTTCGGGTTCTCAACTTGCCTTCTCTCAGCTTCTAGTTCCTCTTTGAAGAATGTTGGTGTGTATTCAAGCCGAGGCTATCTCTCATGATTGACCTCAAGGTGAAGCATTGATGCATTCCGACTCAGCCTTTTTACCGGACTCTGTCATGGTGTATAACTAGTAAAAGTAAAAGATATCCATTTATATTGCAGTTCAACATGCGCGTCATTCATAAAGCCCAGATAGCGAGTGTATAGCATAATCGTGATATCGTAAATGAATTCGAATTCCATCATTCTTGGCCTCATAGCTCGTGGATCTTTTCATCGACCAAGTCCTTTCATTGTTATGCAAAATCAGCAGCGGAGCTCGCCATGATCGTTGCCAACACATTTGTCTGTAGAATCAAATTGTTAGAAATGTCTTAAACGACCTATTTCCGAAAAGAAAACATACTGAGATCAATGACAGTAGAGACATAATCGTGGTCACGCTCCGAGTTGCGACATTGGCAGGAGAAATCGGCAGTTCCACGAAGGGTGCAGTTGATGCAAGAACCGGAGTAGTTGCCACTGTTTTGGTTAGTCTTTCTTCAACCCTTGACTATGAAAGCAGTTGTCGTTGAGTATCCTGAGTAGCTTACTCCTTTCCACACTGAAGATTGGTTAGTATGTCTCCATCTCTCAGGGTTCTTTAGATAAATCTCCTACCTTGAGATTTCCCTTATCATTCCTAATGCACCGATTCAGGTCAAGCGTGCTTGACTTCCGCTCACCATTCTCCCTCACTTCACACTGTGCCCGCAAAGTTGTGCCCTCACCGTCAATGTCTTGACAGGTGTCGGCGAACTTGGAAGAGCCGGCAAAAGCCATGGCTACGAAGGGGAGGAGTCCGAGAGCCTTGAAGAAAAGCATTGTGATAATGGTGGGTATGGAAATAAGCTTTGGATGAGATGATATATAGTCTTGTCGAATGGGCAGACTTGGAATAGATTAATAGAGCAATCCCCAGGAGGGACTGTCTCTTTATAGCAATCTTAGATGCCTAGTCTCCTTATGATGTTGAGACTGCCAGCTCGTAGGCACATATGCTTCCGAATTACAAGGAATAACTGAGCTACAACAACTCCTTACTTTTACCTGGAGACCTGCTATAGAAAGTACCCAAGTTAATCCTATATTTTTTGAGGTCATAATGCATGAGTCTTCTCCAGTGACGTCTCCCTGCTCCCGGTCCGGTCAAGTCTTGGCTATCTACATATTTACTGGTCTACCAGATGCTAAGACATTGGGAGCTAGTAGATGTATGATTGTAGCTCTATCATTACGCTTAAAATCTATCCGGGTATATCCCCAGTGTCCTTATTGTTCATAAGTTTTAGGATATATTGAATACAAGACAATATATATACTCGGTCTTTTATATCCCTGGGCCTTTTAGACTTTTCAAGGTCGACCTACAAAAGCCATGGGATAGCGGTGTGCCTAGGGCTAATTTACACCATGTGTAGATCATATGTGAGTCTTGATCTACGATATCGCTGCAAGGGACACATCTGCATACTACTTCTCGCACGAACCTGCCACTAACAACCCACGCATGGCCATTACCTCATGGCTAAAACCAAGCCAATCTGGGGTTGAATAAGATTTCACATTGTGCGGGCTTAATGAGGTAATACAAGCTGATCATTTGGACCATAAGTCGGAGGTGCAATATTCTCACATTTCACTTTGCATCTTGGCTGCATCGCATGAATTCTGCTACTCTGAGTGCATGTAGATATGTCCTGCTCCGTCAGACACCCGGAATGCTTTCTTGCTGGAAATCATTCCCCTAGGCCCACATCGCTTTGAACTTACTATTAAACTCCC
The DNA here is from genome assembly GCA_027569675.1 of Penicillium crystallinum. Lineage (NCBI taxonomy): Eukaryota > Fungi > Ascomycota > Eurotiomycetes > Eurotiales > Aspergillaceae > Penicillium > Penicillium crystallinum. The sequence continues at coordinate 207,228 of JAPDKR010000030.1, read as the reverse complement.
CATGAAGTTCTGTGAATGCGCGAGCCACCAACAACATAGATCTATGGGAAGTGTCCGCAGGCTCTTGTTGTTCAGCTTTGGAATTTGACTGGCTGCTCGCAGCCTTGGGGGGCCGACACTCGTGAGTTCCAATTGTCGCCTGGTTCAAAATTTCATCTTCAATCTCATCTTCCCAGCTATCCACGACCTTCTTGGTGCGGGCAAGAGGAGAACCATGTAAGGGGGCCGCAGACACCTGGCATTTACTAATGATGCCCGATTGCTGATTTGGTTTACCTTGGCTTGCAGCATCGGTCTTATCAATAGCATGGTCATCCACAGAATTTTCAAAGGCATCGCCTCCACCGGATACATCGAGAATGTCTGAGTCAAGGTCTCTAGAGTTAAGAAATGCTTCAATGCTGGTCTTGATAGTTGCTAAAATCAACGAGAAATCGTTCAACAAGAACCAAACGTCTCCACGGCGGATACGATTTGCGGTTAGCAATTCAGTGACATTGCCATGTCTGAAAAAGTCGTACAGGTATGCATTGAGAGGCATAGCATTCTCTTTGGCGGAGATGGCCACATATGGTATGACAGACTCCTCGAGCCATACTCCACTGCGAACCATCTGACTGAGATCAAAAACTGAATTACAGATATCTCCATGCCCTGAAAGGGCGTAGAATGGCGATACAATCGATGTAGAGATATGATTGAGATTTGGAAATCCGATTTGTGCAGCAGAACTTTCTCCACCGCATTTGATCCCACTGAAAGGCAGTAAACAGTCTGGCTCTCGTATATGCTGTTTAACGAAACTGGAAACGTAGCCCGTGTAGATGTCAAGAACCTGTTTATTGTGACCACGCAGAACAGAAGCGGCTTCTTTGGGCAGATGCGGAAGAGCCACTATCGAAGGAGACTTCTTTCCTGCAGCATGGTACCCCTCCAATGTGGCCTGACGTAGAGGAACACGGCCAAACAGATGAACCATTACCAACATGAGAGTGCGAAGTGTTTTTCGGGGCTTTTGCTCAATATCTTGGCAAAGCCTTTGAAGATATCCCGAGTTTAATAGTGCGTGGAAAGCAAAGCTGGAGTTCACTGTGTAGTACAAATGGGCGATACAGCCTGCAAAGTTCAGAGGCATTCCAATACTGCTCAGCAAATTGTTTCGCCTCAGGTACTCAATAGAGAACCGAAGATGGTGTAGAACTGTGTCTTTCATCTCAGGTCCACCGAGGTAGATACGAGGACTTGAAAGTATGGAGTTGATGGATCCAACAGCAGCTGGAGATCTACCCGAACCATGTTGCAAGATGAACATCCGTAGGACTAGACTGGTGGTGATAGGAAAATGACCATTGAGACTCGGAAGCCTTGAGCTGATCAACCGCTTCGTCTTAGAGGATGGAACTTGCTGGAAGACAACATTTCCCAACATATCAAAGCCCCGACGTCCTGCTCTTCCAGCGGCCTGTCGAAAATTCAAGGCAGTCAAGAAAATTGAATCGCCGGAGAATACAACAGTTTTGCAAGGCATGTTGATACCTAAGGCCAAAGTTCCGGTGGCAATAACAACACGCAGAAAGCCCTTTCTGAAGAGAATCTCACAGACCTGACGGTACTTGCGGTTCATTCCAGCATGGTGGACACCGATCCCTCGCTCTAGGGCATCTATCAGCCACGGTAGCACATGACGGTTCTTCAACGCCTCGGTATAATCAGAAAACTCGGATGATGAGACTCTTTTGAAGTCGGCCAGATGGAATCCATCTACTGGTTTTGTTGGGTCAAAGTTATCCAGCCAACTGAATTCGGCCGATGCTGATTCTTTGGTCAGCCCCGCCTTAGAGATTGGTTCATCATCATCATCACCAAGACGATTGCCAACCGGTCTTTTCTTGGTAGTTTTGTCAAGTTTCTTCTTAGATCTATGCTGGTGGACTTTCCATGACTCCCATTTCTCGACTTTAGATTTCCATACTGGACTTGCTGCTTTCCATTTAGCCTCGGCTTCTTGTAGCTGATTAAGTAGGCGCAGACAGATATCCTCGCACTGACAGCGGTCGTAATTGAAGAACAGCGCTGGGAGAGCATCTTGGTCGTGCAGAGAAACAACCAAAGGAAGCGTTATATTGAGCAGCCCCTTATCTGTGGTGTCTGATGGGTCATTCGACTGCGATGCATCGTTTGATGTACCCGTTTCTGTTGCTCCTGGGCATCTCGATTCTGGTCCATCCTGGAGAATGTGTAAGAGGACCTCAAATGGGGATTCTCGGTTTTTCATCCACTCCCCTAACAAAATCTTGAGTTGCCTTTGCCATTCTATAACATGAACCTTTTGAATGATGATATCGGAAAAAACGATAAATGGATTCAGAGATGACTCAACAGGAAAGAGTTCCGTCTGTAAAGCATGCATTGCTTTCCATAAAGTAAAGCAATCTCGTGGCTCAAGATCGAGATCGTCGGGGATTGGTCTAGAGCGGTCCATCAAGCTAGTGACAGGATGAATGAACCTCATATCATCTGCGAAATCTAGACCGAGTCGTCGCAATCCTCCAGCATGTGAGAAACGCTTGAATGAGAAATCTTTGCATGGCTCATACATGAACTTCCGCAGATCAGAATACCTGTGTCGATGTTGAATAAACTTAAGCTCAATTCCATTTGTTTTCTGGGCAAGATAAAGCCAGTCATAGAACTCCTTGGGATTTCCGACGGTAGCCGAAAGGGCGATGATTGGACACGGTGACATAAGAAGAAGTTGTTCCCAAATTACACCATCCACAGCCTGTCCTATGCAGTGGATTTCATCAAAGATGATGCGCTTGATACGTGGAGTCCACGCATTGGCATTTGCGGGGGCGAGTAGCATAATTTGAAGAATGTTGGGGACTGTGATAAGAATTTGACATCCCATGGGATTGTTGATACGATAATCTCTTGTGTGTATAGCCCAAACCGACTTTCCGCCCGTTTTGGCAGGAAAGGCTTTAGAGAATCGGGCTTGCACCTCGGCTGCAATCTGATTGACAAGAGCCTTTGTGGGCGCGACATAGACAAGAATACCGTGGTCATCTTCCTTCAAGACTTGTTTCATCGCATAAAATCTAAAGAAAATTAACTTTGTGACAAAAAATCCTATAATCGTAGAACTCACGAGATGAACGTCTTTCCTGCACTTGTTGGGGCGACGATGAATGCACTCTTCTTTGCATCGATTTGGTCTAGCACTTCACGCTGCCAACGATCGGGCTCAAAATCCGGTGTCCGTGGGTCGGGCGATGATTCCATACTGCGATCCATGAAAGGCCCACCATGTAGGAGCTGGAACTCCACTGGTGTCATTGCAATACTCATATTGGGTGTTTTGGGCATCTGGAAGGGGTTGAAAGATAGCTGCTGCTCGCTGCTGGCAATGAGCTGAACATTTGGCAAGCCGAGTTGTTGACAGACTTTTTGGACATACGTAGCAATGTCAGTTGAGATACCCTGCTTGATTTTCATAAGACGAGTGATTATTTCCCAAATGTGTATCACAATCAACGTGTGCCTTTCCGATTGTGCATCTAATCTTTCAGCAAAAAGAATCCGTAGCAATGTATCAATCATGCAAGTTAAGACTTCAGGTGCCAGAGTATGGCGGTTGTCTTTTGGGAAGTTGGTCAAATAACCGTTTAGTTTCGTGAGGCGAGTTACAAGATCACCAATGCGAGAAAATTCGTCGTGATACAACTTTGCCCACTTCTGCTTTTGCTTTTGGGCGACCTCCATTGCCTTTTGATGATGGTATGCGGCAGCGGTTTCCCTGGCTCTCGTTTTACCAGACGTGATGTGGGATTTCTTGTTCGATCTAGAATTCGAAAGGTCAGCTTCGAGGGCTTTGCGCATCTGAGGAGGCACAAGATAATACTTATGACGTGAATCACTAGAAGGTTCAACAATGATTGGCTCTGGTTGTGACAGGCCCGCTGCCCCAAGGAGACTTGCAGCGTAGTCCCTCATTTCAGCCATGAAGAACTGATTCCGCCTTTGATGTCGAAGAACCTCCTGTGGGGTAAAAATGACTTTCGCTTTCTGATCGAGGGGCTTGGAGCTATGCCAGTGATTCTTCTCCTTGAACTCTTTGAAAATTTGGGGATCACTACTCAAATCAAGAGACTTATCCACTTTGAGGCGAACAGGCTTTAGATGCTCATCAAAGACTGCGTTGGTAAACAGAAGCACCTCTTCGAATCTGGAACAAGACTGAGAAATATCTTGGGCTTGAGAATGGTTCTTGAATCTCGATCTGTCAGTAGTTCTTTCGTAATAAGCATCGACCTCTTTGATGGCTTTGCGCTGCAGTGCTGTTCCACAAACATGGTCTATCAGGCGCGCAAGAGCATTGAATGACGATAGTGTCTCTTGCGGAATGGCTTTGCTGATCTCAACTTTTTCCACAATGGCCAGTACTTCAAAAAATAATGTTCCATCGATGAAATCCGAAAGATCGCAAGGTAAGCCATGGGCTTCCATTTTATTCTGCCAAAACTTCGAGCTGATCACATGTTTCGCTGTTCTCACAAAACGGTCCAAGAACTTGGAATTTTTAGGTGCGATGGTTCTGACCGATCGATCTGATAGTCGAGTGGCTTGCAAAAGCACAATATGCAACAGCATAGCCTCGACTTCGATTCTTCCATCAGAGTCATCTATCGCACCATTGAGAAGCATGGTGCTGAGGGTTATGACCAAGAGGCATCGACGTTGTGTTAGCCCGGGATTCTCAAGAATAATCCGTTCAAGAGCCAGGTCAAGGTGGACTTGGGTTGACGGTTCAGTGTTGGCATTTTGGCTCCGTGCACTCTTTACCAAGCCCTTTGGATAAATCTCATCTTTCTCTTCCCGGTCTTCGATTTCAATTTTAGAGAATGCGGTTGGAATATCATCTGGAGCACCGTTTCGATCGACTAGGCTCGGGCCGCGCCTGTCTGAGGATCCCGATAATATCCTTGCTCTAGGAGAACTTTCAATCACCATCGCCATGACCTGTGTGTATTGTCAGCGATTGATTGTCTTTCAGCACGGGAATGGATCAACCTTTGTATCACGAAATACGAGACTATTAATAAGAGCAATGTTGCATCCATGAGTAACAATCCACTGGATCATCTTGCGAAGACCGTACTTAGGTATGTCACCCCGCTCATCGGCGTGATCTGTAGAGTCATTAAGCTCGCAGTCATCATCAATATCACCGCTGTCGGAGTCACTGCTGTCGCTTTCATGGATGGTCTCGTACTTCCTGGGGCCACAGAAGGCCCCGTCGTGACACATGAACAAATACGCGCCCGAAGCAACCAGGTAGTCTTTGAATTCCTCGGACTCGTAGCTCTCAAACCGGAAAGCTTGGAAGTATTGTGAAGATGTTTTGCGCAGAGATGTCAAATGTTGTATGATTGCCTCCCGAGCCAGTAGATATCTGTCGCGGAGATCACCGTGAACATCCGGGGGAATGCATAAATGATTGTTCTGAGCAAAGAATACAGCTTGAAAGACACACCTCCTCTGTTGGAGCTTCTGCAGCAACTTCTCAACAAGGTATGTTGCATGCAGGAGTTGGAAGCCTGGGTTGAAGTCAAGTTTCTTGTTGGAGAAGCATTGTAGCAGAAGTGAATCTCCTTCGATTATGAAAAGCTCGTCACCGGCAAAGTCGCCGACGAGGTCCACAACTCGGGAGTTCAGATAATAGTACCTTATATCCAAGATCGGTCTTAGTTTTCTTATTTGAGGTATCCATCATACCTATACTTACCAGTTTAGTACCGCGCAAGATGAATACATGATGTGCTCAGTGTTTGAGGAAGTTACGTTGGTGGGCAGGAGTAAAGTACATGTACCCATGTACCTACATGGGTACATGTAGGTCTGTACCAAAGTGGGGTAGAGGAAAGAGAGAAAGAGGGAGCAAGTCTTTCAAAGGCAAACTGCAAAGAAGTATGATCATTTGTTTGTGCAAGCTCCAGTCGTATGGTCAAATGGAGTATTTGGGATTAAGATTGTGAGGCGACTGTTCTCCAGCCCTTTATACTATAGGCTTTTGAGTACGGTTTTAAATATACTCCAGCCTCGCTGTCTACAACGACAATTGCCATAGAGACCAGGAGCAACCTGAGATCTCTCTGAAACAATTCCAAAAAACTAGTTTTTGGCAATCGTGCTATCCAGCACAACTAGATCCGCAGAAGAGAGTGTGATATAGTCGTCCGCTACAACATCAACACCTTCATAGACTACCTAAAATGACAAGAGATGGGGTGGACGAGAAATAATGACCGAAAAACACTTCCAGCAACCTCTCATCTCGTTGGGCTATGCGGTGCAATGATTGTCCTGTCTGAAAAGACTCGAATGAGTGTTGTGGCATAAATCCCCTGAACACGTGGATTTCATAACGCTGATACGATCTTCTTAGAATGGAAGATGTTATGCAGAACTTCTTCCGGACAATTAAACTGCAATATCTTGTCGATCTGACATTGAAAGTATCTTGCTCAGATAATTTCAACGTGGTGAAGGCTACCTAATATATACAAAGATGAAGTACACATGGCCACCAGCCATAAGCTTGAATAGGTTATGAACCACTATAAGATCAGAACGGCTAGGATTGAAATATTCTGAAATTAAAAGCTCGAAACATGCGCCAAAGTCTCTTCTCTAAAAGAAAAACACATATGCATGCGCTTTACGTATTGTACAAAATTTCCCGCCAACGCCAGAACCCGTCTTTGAACTTTTCGCCAATTATGTTCACTTCTTCTGTCCAGACTTTTCGAATGACTTTTCGATCTTCCTGCAGTCTTCCAAGGTTAAGGCACCCCTTACCAAGCAGTATGTCCTCCATCAACCAGCAAGGTGCTCCCAGTCATAAAGCTGCTGGCATCAGAAAGACAGAACAGCGCCGTACCACGGAACTCCTCCGGCAGCGCCAAGCGACCAAGCATATTCTCCGCTTCCCAGGTAGCCCGCGCAGCCGGGTTCTGCTGGAATACCTTGTCGACCATGGGGGTGATGATGTGGCCAGGGCAGAGGCTGTTGACACGGATACCGTGACGGCCCCACTCCATAGCAAGAGACCGTCCCAACTGGATAACCGCCGCCTTGGAAGAGTTATACACGGGTGATGTCATGCCCTTGTTTGCAATAAGGCCGCTCATGCTCGCTACCAGCAGGATCGAGCCTTTCTGCTGGTAGTTGAACATCTGGCGGGCGGCGGCGGTGGCCGAGTTGAACACTCCATTATAATTGATCGACATCACGTCGTCCAGAGCTTGCTGGGAGTGTTCCAGCGCACTTTGGAGGTGGTTGATTCCGGCTGCGGCGATCAAGCCGTCTAGTCGCTCGTTCTGGGCTGCAATGGCGGCAAATGTGTTGTTGACTTCAGTGTTATTGCGCACGTCGATACGAACGTACTCCAAGCTGCTGCCGTAGTCTTTCACGGCTCGTTCTTGGGCAATGAGGAAATCCGGGTGTGGGGTTTCGAGACGATCCAGGCAGTACACTGGATTTGGGGTGTTGCGTTAGATTTGGTGCATTTTCTTCCAGAATCAGGGTCTCTTTACCTTTTGCGCCAGCTTCAATCAATGCTTCCGCCATTGATAGTCCCAATCCACGTCCACCGCCAGTGATGGCATATACTCGGTCCTGAAGATCGAACTCGCCAAATCGATGCGTGTTGCGCAAATCTTCCTTTGCCGGCATCTTGGTCTGAATGTGATCCGGGCTGTGCGCTACATTGTGGATGTCTTGAGGACTGAATGCACTTTTGGATGTGGAATACAAGCGAATTGACGAAGAAAGAACACGAGGAGCAGCAATAGCAGCTCCAGCGAGACGTGTGCGCGCGGGAGCCAGCACTCGGGGAAGAGTGAAAGACATAGGTGTGAAGAGAATCAGGGTGTGTGAAATAGAAGATATGCGGAAGAAACAGGAATTGGACCAAAACGTCGATGAATGCTACTTCAAACCACAGAATTCACGACCCTCCATGCCATTGGGGTCCTAGATATTTATATGCCCAGAGAAGCTGAGACGGTACTTCCTTGGAGAGCGTACCGAGCACAACTGCATCCTGCATAGAGATTGACATGAAAATTCAATCCCCGTTGCGCGTGACCAGGTGGGTAACTGCTATAAGTCCAATAGAAGGCACCTTGACCGAGAGCATCCACAGGACCGAGCTTGCCACCGAATCTCTAATTAGCCGTCGAGGCGGGTATGCCGGGGAAAGGGGCCACATCGCCAAGCTGAATCATCGTGACCCTTGTGATGAAGACGGTAAGCGTTCGATGGGAGCTTCGATGGAATGAACCCACCATGTTTTCCCAGGAGTATGCACGATTGTCCTTATAATTGACCTATTTTCGAACTTGATTGGCTCGGATAAAGCGTGTTATTTCTCCCATGTCGATCTCCGATCTCGTTCGGGGTTGCAGGGTTAGAATTGCTGAATATCAAAAAGATCCCGGGAAGCTGATGCTTCTGCAGATGCGGAATGCCTATACTCCGTACTCATTTAGACATTGAGCATTGCCAATTGGAAGCGGAATGAACTTTCTAGATCGTGCTTTTTCCTTGATTTGCGTAAAAGATTCAAGACTTCACCGTTCCACAGAAAAGAATTGTGGACAGTGACAGATCAGTAGCTCGTCTTCTCCTTTCTCGGTCTCCCGAACCCCCTTCCTCCAGACCCTCCAAGTTCCACTTTAACAATCCACTGGGGCCCCATGGGCGCGCAGATTGTCCAGTCCGGAGCTCGAGATTTTATTTTGTATTTATTTTTAGGATGGGGGGAATGGACCACATGAGCTTAATGAAATCTCATACATTCAAGACCGGGACTTCCTAATCGGGTAACCCTTTCTCACACCGACTTCGATACACAAGGGACATTTCCGTCACAGTTCCGTCAAATTCTTGCATTGTGCTCTGGCATTGGATGAGGTCTATATTTATACTCTCTATTAGCCAGGAACTGAACCGCATTCCTTTTTATCAAACTTCCGCCATTGGCGGGAACTAAAAGAGCCGGAGGGCGGGAGCGTGCAAGGATGCAGATACGATATGCATGCCGAGCCTCTACATTACGCTTATGTGACTCAAGGAGCCCCAAGCTCGCTGCTGAGGCCTTCTGTGGCCACGAAATTTATGATAGACCCAGTTGGGAAGCTCTACGGTGGACACGTGCCAATCCTGCGTTTGGAAAGGGGCCAGCGAAGGATCAAAGGTGATCTCGAATGCCCTATGAAATGGCGTGCGTACTTTATTTCAGGTCAGCTGTACCCTGTGGAGTACAGATATGGGAGATGGCCCATTTCCGTTAATAAAGAAATTAAGCATAGTCTGCGAGAACACAGTGTGCGCTTCTGCTGCTGTAAAAAGGACCAGCCGTTGGACACATTCCTTTGTTGTGCAGCGGTGGACGTAATCGAACTCCTAGGTAGATTAAATTTTGCGAGATCGCAACGAAAAAATAGAGTAAGATATAAAAGAATACATAAAACAACCCGCGCAATGCCCAGACTCCGATGGACCATCCCAACCCATCCGATGCCCCTAGGGTAAGAACGCCAACTCCTCGCTGGGAAGTGACTTGTGAAAGACGCATAGCAAAAACAAACGATCCTATTGGTGAACATGAGCTGCTTCACTCAATATTGCATACCCGCGAAACCCGCAGTCGCCTCAGGCCCGAAGCCGCTGCGAAGGCTTCCAAAGTCTAGTTTCATAAGCAGACGATCTACCCCCGCTCCCTTGTGAGGCACGTAATGGCTGAAGCCAGGACTCATGCCTTCATCTCGACGGGAGTCTGGTCCCAGCTGACCGAAGTTTGCTGAAAGATCCACGGGCCCCCGGCCCTCTCCTGAGCGACTATCATCGATGTCTCGAAGACTGTGGACCAGGTTCTGGAGACCGGACTCGACATCCGTGCGAGTGGAACGCAGTTCGTCCCACACTTCACGCTCTTCTTGTGCATAATCTACCAAAGCGTCTTCCACGCCTTCATCTGTTTCCAGGTCCATGTTGCGTTGGATTGTTTCCAACCGAATAACAAGGGCGACAAAGCGGTCAATATTGGTGAGTAGAGTTCTTAAGGTGTTTGTGAAGGGTAGCTCGGTCAAAAGGAGTGATTGCACAAGAGATGACAGATGCCGACGGTGGGCAACGGTAAGAGCCTCGGGGTCGTGTCGTCCCATGGTTTGCTGACGAGATTGAGACTCTGAGAACTCTCTGCCAGGTATCCGGTCTGGTGAGACATTTTTGGAAGTACCATGTGGATGAGCAGAAGATGCGGTACCGGGCCGAGAACCAGAGGTTGATGCTGTAGGCGACGATCGTCCTTGGATCCATTCGCGAAGGTGTTGCCACGACTCATTGACGACGTCTCCTTGGAAGAAGCCACCAATCTCGGAAAGCATAAACAGACATGCACTGCTTGTGGCCCAGACAGGGCGCATTTGGCGAAGACGACTATTATCTCTATCTCTTCTCGCCTTCAGCTGAGCCTGTCCAAACTTACTATTGCTTCTTGGGGGTCCCCAAGGGGTAGGGTAGTTTCGCCGCAACGGAGTTCGTTTCCAAAGATTCCCGAGTCGGATCTGAGCCCGCCGTATTGCAAGCAGATAAGAATGGATCTTGGAGTAGATGAGAATATCAGAGCTCGAGATAAACAAGTCCAAGGGCGCTCGAATTTGTGCGTTCAAATGTGTGGGTGTTGGAAAGAGAAAATCTTCGAATGAAACTCTGGATATGTCCGATAAAGAATTGGGGGCTTGAGCAGGGGTCATCGGTCGGCCATTTTTGGGACTGCTTATAGACAGACACAGAAGTTCCCGGGCTAGTTCGAGCTCCTCATCGGCTGGGTCCTCTTCTTTTTGCAGTGAAAAAAGCTCTGCCCAGGCTTGAGTTAGAGCAGCCGTAACATCGCCTTCTTTGATTGTGAGGCCATCGAGTTTCCCAGATGAGCGGGCCGCTGCTAGACTTCGTCTTCGACTCTCCTCTATGCGCGAATCCGCATGTGCGATGAGAGCTACCGCAAACTCTCCTCGTCCTAGTAAGAGGAAATCGTGAAGCAGAGTAAGAATTTCGAGGATTTTCGGGAGCGGTAGCAATTTCGACAAGGTCGACTGAGAAAGAGACAGGCGAATGCAGTCCACAGCGGAAGTCAGCTTTGAAGGCGAAATCGGTGATTTGATGCCCGCAAGCTGCTCGATATGCTCTCGGTATAACGATACTGGCGCGGTAGACGTTCCTGCTATTGAAGTTCTCCGTTTTGCCCGAATATGATTGAGGGATTTGCCAATAAAGAGTATTGAACCTGCCGTCTGCGTTGTGACAAACTTTGGGAGGAAATTAGCATTGATGCTGAATTGAACCTCTTCGTTTTCCTCTTTGGATTCTTCCTGGATGAAAAAGTCATCCTTTCCGTACATGGGGATGTTCCCATACAGTAACCACATCGAAAGCTGTTTCATCCATGCTGTCTCTGCAGCAGTTGTCAATTGCAAGGCCATGTCCTTTATATCAAGATACCCTGTTTGAGCCTCGGTCCGCAAATGATCGATGAGTGCTGCCCCCGTGGAACCATGCGAACATTCTGTGCTTCTCCTTTCTGTTTTAATGAATCGGATGATACTCCATAGCCACTCCATTCGCCGCGTCCACGGTGCGAACTCTCCCACGATAGTTGATAATGGAACAATACCGTACCCTCCGACATATCCACTGTCCTCAGCAAGAATTGCCCTTTCAACTTCGAGGATCTTCTTCTGAAATTCACCCAGATGGGTCCCTATGATAGCTGTAGAGACCGAACGGCATATGATCGACTTGTTCGTTGAGGATATCTCGGAGGCATATTTCCGCAGCTGCGCATGGAGCCGACTCAGATGGGCAACGGAGGCGAGGAGGGCCTTCTCCGGGGGTGCCAGAAGAGGAAAATTGTTTTCAGAAACGGCCGCTTCCCCTTTTTGGTTATCGAAGAGCGGTGATGGCTGGCCGGAGAGGGAGAGTAGGATCTCGTGGAGCATGGTGACTGAATTTCCCTATTGGATGTCAGAGACTAGCTGATCACTAGCATATGTCGGAAACGAACCTGGATAATCCCCTTCGCTCCACTGGACACTTCTGGCGCTGCCAGTACAATAGACCGCGCCCTACGAATTCAAACCGACACATATGAAATAGAGTGCTTAACAGCGCCAAGCTTCGCGTTGATAGCGAGACGCGTCGAACGTGGCGTATTGACTAGCGGGGTTCAGAACCGACCGGGGAGCATAGATGTAATTGTCATTCTCCAGAGTCAACCCCAATCTCATCTAGAGTAGTCACAAATTCCGACTCTAAACAAGACACCCTGTAATTCGAGAACAATAGCTCTTAAGCGGTGTCTGGAAGTATCGCGGGGCTAAGGCCAATCTCCCGCTCACCGCCCTAGCTGTCTGGGTCCCTCTTACGTCGGTGTCCCTCACTCGATCCCTCCTGCTGCTACTTCCGTATCCATTACTTTCTGTCGTTCATCTTACATCTTACAGTGCGCTTCTCTATTCGTCCCTCTACCCAACAATCTCTCCCATACTCCGATTGCGTTCGGACTGCTTTTACTTGTGCTCGTCGAGCTAGGTACCTGGTACGCTGGGCGTTGCAACTTGATTTATCAGCACCATTGAAAGTCTTGCTCTCCCGCAAGGCTTTCACTTCCTGATTTTCATCATTCCTTCCAATCTTCCTGTTCGAGACGCGGCTAAGCCCGGAAAGCGCAGAGCCTCTGAAGACGACGCCGGAGCTCCGCCAGAAAAACGAACCATGACGGTAGGGTTGGTCTAGATCATAGATACAAGGTCGCCACTAATGGGTTCTACGAAAGGATATCAAGATGCAGGTCGATAACCCCCAAGAGACCGTTGAGGCGATCAAACATGGGGAAATCGACGAATCATTGTATAGTCGACAGCTGTAAGCTCCCCCCCGCCTTGCTCTAATATCCAAAGCTCGAGTATCTACTGACGCCTTCGAGATACGTTCTTGGTCACGAGGCCATGAAGCGTATGGGCTCTTCAAATGTCCTGGTTGTAGGTCTTAAGGGCCTCGGCGTGGAGATCGGTAGGTGGTTCATTTATAATCTAACGCCATTGTATGATCACAACATCTGATTGTCTCCACAGCCAAGAATATTGCCCTCGCTGGTGTCAAATCCCTCACCCTCTACGACCCCGCGCCCGTCGCTATCGCAGATCTTTCCTCTCAATTCTTCCTCCAGCCAGAGGATGTCGGCAAACCCCGTGCTGAAGTTACTGCCCCAAGAGTCGCCGAGTTGAACTCTTACGTGCCCGTCACAATCCACGAGGGCAAGAACCTCGTGGATGATCTCGAACAACTCAAACGCTACCAGGCAGTGGTGCTCACGCAGACGCCCTTGAACGAACAATTAGCGATCGCCGATTTCTGTCACAAGAACCAAATTTACCTCACAATCACGGATACATTTGGACTCTTTGGTTATATCTTCAATGACTTTGGAAAGAATTTCACTGTGGGTGATCCCACTGGTGAGGAGCCTGCTGGCGGTATTGTGGCCGATATCAGTGAGGAGGGACTGGTTTCGGCACTGGATGAAACCCGGCATGGACTCGAGGATGGTGACTTTGTTACTTTCACTGAGGTCAAGGGTATGGATGGCCTCAACAACAGCGATCCTCGCAAGGTCACCGTGAAGGGTCCTTATACTTTCACCATTGGCGATGTCTCCGGACTTGGATCCTACCAGGGTGGTGGTCTGTTCACTCAAGTCAAGATGCCTAAGTTCATTGATTTCCAGCCATTAGAAGAACAACTCAAAAAGCCCGAGATTCTTATGTCTGATTTCGCTAAGTTCGACCGGCCACAACAATTACACATTGGTATCCAGGCCCTTCACAAGTTTGCGGAAACTCACGATCGCCAACTGCCTCGTCCTCATAATGATAGCGATGCCCAGGAGGTTCTGAAGATTGCTAACGATCTCGCCGCTGCTGGTGAGGAAAAGGTTGAACTGGATGAGAAGATCATCAAGGAGCTCAGCTACCAAGCACGGGGTGACTTGAATCCGTTGGCTGCTTTCTTCGGTGGTATCGCCGCCCAGGAGGTTCTCAAGGCTGTCTCAGGGAAGTTCAGTCCTGTGCATCAGTGGATGTACTTCGACTCTCTGGAGTCTCTGCCTTCATCAATCACTCGCTCTGAGGAGAGTTGCAAGCCTCTGGGTACTCGCTACGATGGTCAGATTGCGGTGTTTGGCAAGGAATACCAAGACAAACTTGCCAATGTCACTCAATTTTTGGTGGGTTCTGGGGCTATTGGCTGTGAGACCCTTAAGAACTGGGCCATGATGGGTCTGGGTACGGGCCCCAAAGGAAAGATCTATGTCACCGATATGGATCAAATTGAGAAGAGCAACCTCAACCGACAATTCCTCTTCCGCTCCAAGGACGTTGGCAGACTGAAGAGTGAGTGTGCATCGGCAGCCGCTCAGGCTATGAATCGTGAGTTGAATGACAAGATTGTCACTCTTCGTGACCGTGTCGGTGCCGATACTGAACACGTCTTCAATGAGGATTTCTGGAACGGTCTTGACGGTGTCACAAATGCTTTGGATAATGTTGATGCACGGACATATGTCGACCGTCGCTGTGTCTTCTTCCGCAAGCCTTTGCTGGAGAGTGGTACTTTGGGCACCAAGTGTAACACCCAGGTTGTCCTTCCCTTCATTACTGAGTCCTACTCCAGCTCCCAGGATCCTCCGGAGAAGTCATTCCCCATGTGTACTCTCAAGAGTTTCCCGAACCGTATTGAGCACACTATTGCCTGGGCCCGAGATATTTTCCAAACCTACTTTGTTGGCCCACCTGAGTCTGTCAACATGTACCTTTCGCAACCCGATTATATTCAACAAACACTCAAGCAGGCTGGTAATGAGAAGCAGACTTTGGAGCACCTTCGTGATTTCCTGGTGACTGAGAAACCCCTGACTTTCGATGACTGTATTTTGTGGGCTCGCCAGCAGTTTGAAGCACAGTACAACAACGCGATTCAGCAGCTTCTCTACAACTTCCCCCGAGACTCAAAGACATCTTCCGGTCAACTCTTTTGGTCTGGACCCAAGCGCGCCCCTACACCCTTGAAGTTTGACAGCATCAACCCCACTCACCTTGGATTCGTGATTGCCGGTGCCAATCTCCATGCATTCAACTATGGAATCAAGAACCCTGGTGCGGATAAAGACTATTACCGCAGGGTGGTTGATGACATGATCATCCCCGAGTTCACCCCAAGCTCGAATGTGAAGATCCAGGCCAATGAGAATGACCCTGATCCAAACGCCCAACCCGCTGGATCTTCGTCTAACGATGAAGAGGAACTTCAGAAATTGGTTGCCAGTCTCCCCTCGCCCAAGTCTCTCGCCGGTTTCCGCTTGCAGCCCGTTGAGTTTGAGAAGGATGATGACACTAACCACCACATTGATTTCATCACCGCGGCTAGCAACCTCCGTGCGGACAATTACGACATTCCTCAGGCCGACCGACACAAAACCAAGTTCATTGCCGGAAAGATTATTCCAGCGATCGCCACCACTACCGCTCTAGCCACCGGCCTTGTTGCCCTCGAGCTTTACAAGGTTATTGACGGCGAAAATGACATTGAGCAATACAAAAATGGCTTTGTCAACCTTGCTCTTCCACTCTTCAGCTTCAGTGAGCCGATCGGTAGCGAAAAGGGCAAGTACCAGGGCAAGACGGGCGAGGTCACGATTGATAAGCTCTGGGATCGATTCGAAGTGGAAGACATTACCCTCCAGGAGTTCCTCGATTTCTTCGCCGAAAGGGGTCTGGACATCACCATGGTCAGCTCCGGAGTCAGCTTGTTGTATGCAAGCTTCTATCCCCCCTCGAAGGTTAAGGACCGTCTCCCTCTGTCGTAAGTATCCATTTTACCCTTCCACGTTTCAGCGGATCATTAACACCCTCGCAGGATGAGCAAGCTTGTAGAGCACGTTAGTAAGAAACCCGTTCCCGAACACCAGAAGAACATTATCTTTGAAGTGACGGCCGAGGACACGACAGAGGAGGATGTGGAGGTCCCTTACGTGATGGTCAAGCTATCGAAATAAGACAATCCACCTAAATAGGATCTAAGAAAGGCTGGGTAGGCTACATATGCCTAGTACAGTTAGCTAAATTTATGAGATATTCCACTCCTCGCTTACATATGTTCAAATTTGCTATTTAAATTTGCTATTCAAATTGTGTCTACTAATAAAGAGCCTAGTCGCTTAACACGGTGGCTTTGCCAAGATCACCTGGAGTGGCTTGATTTGTCTTCATTTGTCAAAGCTGATCGAGCTTGCGATAAGCAAATCTGACTCAGCATTGGATCATCGATGCTCTTCCCCGCAACGTTGGGAGTATAAAAAGCAAGTACTCTACCGTGTCCTTGATGTTCTTCACTCGGCTTAGACCTTTGATATTGCAATACTCTAGTCCAATTCTACGGACGAAGCCTCTTTCTGCACCTTATAGAAGCTTGGTGTTCTCCACAAAACCAACAGTACCAACAATCTACTCTCGAAATATGGCTGTAAGAGAAGCATTCCCGGCTCCAATTGCCTACGTATCTTATACATTTACTGACTCATATTTGAAGACCGGCAATGCGGACAAAATCACCGATTGGGTGAAACCTGGCGACAAGTCAGGCGAGTTCAAGCGTCAGGCCTCAGTCTTTCGGAACTGGATCTCAAGAGAGGCCGGCGCCCAGTTTCCCCCAGAGAAGGGCCGCTACCATCTTTATGTCTCTTACGCTTGTCCTTGGGGTAAGAGACAGCTACCGATTAATTTGATGGTCGATCATTCGCTGACAATTCATTAGCTCACCGGACTTTGATTACCCGGAAGCTCAAGGGTCTCGAAGATATCATCTCCTTCTCTTCAGTCCACTGGCATCTTGGAGCTGATGGTTTGTCTTATTCTATGACTGTCTCAAAGTCAGATGTCTCTAACTCACATCCCAGGTTGGCGATTTGCTACTCCCGATGAAAAATTGCCAGGAGAGAACACCATTCCTGATCCTTTGCACCCGGATTTCACCCATATCCGACAGATTTACTTCTCCAATGACCCAGACTATACGGGCCGTTTCACTGTCCCAGTTCTCTTCGACAAGAAGACCAAGCGGATTGTCAGCAACGAGGTATGAAAGATTCTCCCTCAATCCCCCACTCAATTCCAATATCTTACTCAAAACCAGAGCGCCGAAATCATCCGTATGCTCTATCATGAATTCGACGACCTCCTGCCAGAGCAATACAAGAAGATCGACCCATTCCCCAAAGCTCTCCAAGCCGAGATTGACGCCTCCAACGAATGGATCTATAATGACGTCAACAACGGCGTATACAAATCTGGCTTCGCAACCACACAAGAAGCCTACGAGAAAGCCGTAACAACGCTGTTTGCCTCGCTCGACAAGATCGAAGCGCACCTGGCTAAGCAAGAAGCAGCTTCAAAGCCGTACTTCTTCGGCGACGAGATCACAGAGGCGGATATCAGACTCTACACCACCATTATCCGCTTCGACCCGGTCTACGTGCAGCATTTCAAGTGCAATCTGCGTGATATCCGCTCTGGATTCCCGGCTATTCACCGATGGCTTCGTAGGTTGTATTGGGATGTTCCTGCTTTCCGGCATACGACGGAGTTTGAGCATATCAAGTTCCATTACACTAAGAGTCACAAGCAGATTAATCAGTTTGCTATTACGCCCCTTGGGCCCGTGCCTGATATCCTGCCGAAGGATGAGGAGGTTAGGGCTGTGCAGGAGGCTAAATAAGAGGATTATTGGAGGTACTTTGGGAGATTGTGACTATTTGTGACGACGTACATAGTTTTAAAATCATTTCAGTCTTTTAAACAAGTCTTTCAAAAAATGTATTATTCAAAATATAGATTTTCTAGTAGTATAGACAAAATGGAAATCAAAAGTCCCGTGGTATTATATAAACGCCTTGCCATGCTATGTGGTTGATGGTAAGTATTCCAGTGCCTGTATCAAAGGATGGTCCAATGGTCCAAAAAGTACAGTTGTCTCAAAAAGTGAGCGCAACGTGAGCAATAGAAGCAAATAAAAATTACAGAGAGCCTCGATGATATCAACTAAAGGCGAATGCAAAGTGAAAATCCAACTTTTTCATCTCGTGGTGAGAGAGAATGTGACGCATTTGGAATGCACCTGTGAGTGAAAGGGTGTGCCATGCTTGTCGGTGGCTTTTTTTTGGGTATCTGAACGCTTCTAAATGTCAAGCCAATAAATAGCAAGTATCTGTCCAAAGGCACTGGAAACCGGAATGAGATGGCGGGGGTGAAAGGTCGAGAATGCAGGCGATTGGTGAAGTGGTGCCCATCAAGGTAGGTATGTAAAGGTGAAGAGGAAGCGAGAGCTCCATGATAAATGACAGATCACCGCAGGCCAAGCATGCGTTTCGCGTTCTCATAGACCACGTAACTGATTGACATGGCTGGTGCCACTTTGAGGAGATTGGGAGTTAGACCTTTGTAAAGGCCGCGGGGTCCCTCAGCTTTCAAAGTAACGCTAAGAACCTCGCCAATTCCACTATATGTAGGGGGATGCATAATCGTGCCCTGGGTCTGAAGTCGGGTACGAAGAACATTGAGAGGATAGACGATCGAGGCGCTGAATCCTCCACTCATAGCACCAATTGCACCTGTCGTGAAGTTACCGAGGGGTACATCGTCTTCATGACAGCCACATTCGCGGGCCTTTTTGGCAAGGAGAGTGCGTTTGAGATATTCAAAAGTCGATAGATCAATTGCGGCGTAGGGGAACATGCCCACAAGGCCAAGCGGAAGTCCTCGGAAGAATCCAAGCAAGCCACTCTTATTCCACACTTTTTTTGCAGTGGCTGCGATGAGTTGATTGCCCTTTGGGCCATCTTTCACGGTCTCACACTGCATGCGACTATTGACAATTAATCAGCCACAATGTTCCAGATAGGATATGTCATTTAGACCGATGTACTCACAATTTCAAGGTATCGAGGGGATAAACGAAGCATCTAGGCATTGTTAGAACCGAGATCTCTCTCACAAGGACAAAATACATACTGAGCAACCATTCCGCCGAAGCCACCAGACATGAACTGTGAAGTTGGAAGGAGCCGCTTGGTGTCATTATGTCCTTCAAGTCGTGCAAATGCTCGTTTTGCAGACTGTTCCCAAATCAGCTTCCACTTGGACGAGATCAACCACACGAGAAACTTACCTCGTAGGCACCAAACTTGATAGCAGACTCCGGCATGACCTTGACCACGTTCAAACCGTTACCTGCTTACAGTCAATTACTGCTTCTTCACATACCGACTATTACGACGAACCTGCGAATAAACTCCGTATTCCTCCAGCCCGCCATAATTCTTTCAACGCATCGAAGAGTGTTCTCGACGCGTTCCCCGCAGCAGCCAACGGTGCTCCTTCCTTCGCCGCACGAATCGTTGATTCTTTAACACCAGTCTGTGCAATAAGGTAAACTTTGAGACGGTCGAGGGGAGCGGTGGCTGTCCTTGAAACAGCACCCGCAATCCCACCTGCAAGGAAGTAACCTAATTGAGGGGTATTCTCGGTCAATTTCCGTCCATAATATCGGAAAAACAGCCGCATGGCGGTAGTCTGGGGAAGATGCAACCACTCCAACTCCAAGTCGCCGTCTAGCGAGATAAATTCATTCTCGAAAACGGGTTCCAACTTTGAGATGGGGCCGGTTTGCGCGTGCGCTGAAGAAAGGAGAGAGGCCAAAGCGGGGATGGATAAGATGTTGTACAAAAGGTGTTGGATGGCCAAGATATAGGATGTAAGAAACGGATGGTCTGTACCTAAACCCTGCAGGTCATTGATGTGGACATCTCCTTCCGGGTTTAGATTGCCCGTGGCCGTGTAGTATGAGAGGACTGCGTGTAGGTCGGTCGGGGACTGAAGAGGAAGGAAGAGCAGGAAATCCCTAGAAAGACAACAAAAGAGCGTGCAAGTCAGTCACATGGGTTCGTTCTTCGCTAGGTCCGACCAGAATCCCGTACCTCCATTCTGTATAAGAAATAACCCCGTCATTGTTTTTGTCGACCTCTTCGAAAAACCGGTCCAGTTTAGCGCTCGAGACAGTGACACCGGAACGTGAAAAGGCATTCCGCAATTCGGACTTGTCGATTTCTCCGTTATGGTTGCGGTCGATGGTCTGGAACATCTGCCATAACCCATCCTCGGTATGTTCAAGAAAAGCTCGGAATTCTAGTGGTGATCAGGATTAGACCAAACAAAGGCATTCCGCCAGGGCCTCCTTTTCCTAGGCAGTGCCTAAAAGGTTTTCATTAGCTTACCAGCTTGGTCTATACGGCCATCGCCATTTGTATCCACCTCACGGGCGACACTGAGAACCATGTCGTCGGCATTTTTTAGAGCTAAACCGAGATTAGCCGGGAGCGCGGAAGAGCATGGTACCCGGATACACCCACGATGATCGATCTTTTTTAATCCTTTCTTTAACCCAGTCAAGTCGATATGACCCTCCTGTCGAGTGTCCAGGGTTTCCCAGAGTTTAGCGACTCGTTTGTCGCGTTCGTCTTTCGACTCGCCCGGTGCCATAGTGAAATTTGTTACCGAGCAACCTTCATTATATTTATTGCTGTGTAGGGGGTTGTTTGAGGACCCCTAGAGCTGAGTGAAAGGCCAAAAGCGAAGGTCGAGGGGAACATAAAAGGATGACGTGGGGACGCTCCGAGTTATGAAGCATGAATAATGATTAATAGGCGCCCGGCGATTTGACCTTTGACGCCATCCCGGATTATCTTGCACGGGACCAGGGCCAAGCCCTACTATCCCTTTTTGGGATTGCGACCTGACCTCACTGTTGGACATGGTCGACTCAAATGGTGATTATTTACCCTTTGATCTATTCTTTTTTCTGCTGTTTTGATGTTGTATCTTGATAGACTCGCTGCAACTCCATCAATACGTGACCTGCGGGGTCAACTGTTGCCCGGACCTCGGACCATGTCGTGACGGGTTTCGATCTGCGAGTCTTGAACCATCAAACTTTCAGTATGGCAGCCAATTACTGGGCATCGTCTCAGCGTCGGCATTGGCTCTTCTCTAGGGAGAAGCTAGCGGATATCCGTGAAGGCTTACGGCAGAAGGATCAAGTTGCCCATTCACAGTTCCCTCTGCCAGATCAGCGGCTACTGAACATCTACTTTAACCAACGTAGGTACTATTTAGAGAAGGTCGAATGTACAAATGAATCGTGAATCTAATTGAACAACAAAAACAGAGCTTATCAAACTTGGAAAGCGCATGTCCACCCGACAACAGGCCATTGCTACTGCCCAGGTGTATCTCAAGAGATTCTATACCAAGAATGAGATTCGACAGACTAGTCCATACTTGATGCTCACCACAGCTTTCTACCTTGCTTGCAAGATGGAAGAGTGTCCACAGCATATCCGCTTTGTAGTTGGCGAAGCACGCAATCTGTGGCCAGGTATGTGTTCACTGTCAAGGGCCATAAACAGCTCGATGCTAACCATCTACAGAATTCATTACCCCAGATGTGGCAAGGCTTGGGGAATGCGAATTTGCCTTGATTTCTGAAATGAGCTCGCAACTCATTGTTCATCATCCTTACCGGACTTTGTCTGAACTTCAGACCGAATTATCCCTCACCACAGATGAAGTTGCCCTCGCCTGGTCAGTGATCAACGATCACTATCTAACGGATCTACCGCTTCTCCATCCGCCTCATGTGATTGCAATTATGGCAATCATTCTGGCTATCGTTTTCAAGCCTACCCATCCATCTCCTTACCCCGGAACCGGGCAATCGGCCTTAGCGGGCTCAATAAGAGAAGGGGGCGGCATGCAGATGCTAGCCGCTTTTTCGGATAAGACTGGATCTGGGCCACCTCCCAAGATCCAAAAACTTATTAATTGGCTCGCGGAAAGCGAGGTTGACATCAAAGCTGTCATCGAATGTACACAAGAGCTGGTCTCGTTGTACGAGGTGTGGGAGCAATATAGTGAGAAGAACTGCAAGGAGTTGCTTGGGAGGATGGTGAAGAGCAAATACTTGGACAAATGATGGTATGCCCATCTTGCATTTTTAACACACACCCCATGCGTTGGTATCTCATGCTTTGGGTTGCATCGCACTTTCTGGCCCTGTTGTATATAAGCTACCAGGTCTCGTATTCTTAGCCTAATCTTCATTGGGTTTGCTAGTTGCACAGCCCTCTCTCTTTTTGAGCCGTCTATTCAGACATTCATAATCATACTATCTCCAATTCAAACGACCATTAATGGTCACGATTGCGGCTGGTTCACAAATCAAATCCTTGACATGGATTTATGGTAGATGTTCTCGAAGGGTGAGGGTCCGATTCGATAATTCAAGCTACGATCTGTGCAGGATAGCTTCTTCTCCATCCACTCTTCATTATTAGGATATGAGAATCCGAATAACTCCAAAATTTCGGGAGAGGAGCTGTTCAACTGCCGTAAGGACCAATCCTCATGAGGAAATTCAGGGTCACTGTGGACTCAAAGTTCGTGCTGAATACGTTGAGGATCAATAGGTATTGAAATGCTTCTACTCTCTAGTTAAGTTCTAATGTGTCAGATACTTTTCCCTCGAGAATGACCATCTCAAGAACATCACACAGGAAGAATCTTTCCCAGGAGAGGATATGGTGTGGATAACTGAATATCATCCATGAGGAGGTATCTGATCTCTAGGGTTTAACCTGATAGAACATCGATGTCCGCTCTCCGCTTTGAAAATGTTTTATTGGATCGACGATGCACCTATGGGATGTACTATAAACTGGCTCGGGAATTAGCATCGAGGTGTGGATTTTCGAATAAAAAGTCCACAGAAATAGGTTTCTCTGCCCAGCTGTGTCCTCTCAGTGGAATGCCTTATAGCCTCCATGTGACTGACTGCCCGTCATCACCACCCACTAGATAGGATATCTGGAATGTTCTCTCGGAATGTTCCGGTGTAGTCGGGCTCTAAGTCCAAGGCATCCTGTTCGATCCTGAGAAGTGTCTCTTCAAAGTGCACAGCGACAAAGCCATTCGCGGTTGCCTTGTCAAATAATATACTTGTCAATTCAGACTGCGGCAGATACAGGACGCCGCCAACACCGTAGAGCAGTAAGGGGCAGACAAGCGATCACCTCTCCCAGTGTGATCTCCTTCGCCATCGTCTTGGACTGGCTTGCGCCAAAATATTCCCCTGACGGTAAATACCGCTTTCTTCATATCTGAGAGTATCACCCCGGTCTTGTGTGAACCAATAAGTGCGCTCGCAGAATAGGCCACAGCACGGGATTCCTCACCTAATTTCGGCTCTTTCTCTATAACATCAACGATGATGCCAGCTAGTCCAAGGCTCAATGTAGTAGCAAGGCCAACTGCGCCTGCTCCTATAGCTAGCACTCTTCGTTGATGCATCTCCGAGGGGGGCTGGGCGGCTTCCGAGGAGGTTGGCGCCATCATTTGCCAAGTTAATCAAATATGTCATGGAATCGGTAAAACGCAGAAATCGATCATTTATTTTGATGGGGTCAAACGCCTTTATGACTGTCTATCAGGGTGCGTCCAGTCTCGTTGTCCCACTGTGTGCTACTATCCTGTACAACATAGGTGCTAAATGCGAACTCGAACGATTTGATTTTATAGTATCAATTAGATATTGATCGTATACCTTGATAGGGCTTAGGTATACTTTAGATTTAGCAGAAGAAATCTACTCTTTGAACCCAGCGTAAGGACGTCGATAGATTTATACCTACATAGTCGTGCGAGCCATAGACAGAACAGTGGTGACATATATCTCCCTGAGGATGCGGCAAAAATACTTGACGCAAAGTACATATCTGAAAATTCAAACCATGCAAGTGAACTCTCAGCGAATATATATTTATACAGCACTAGGTATTCCCAAACAAAGCATTATAGAGATTCTCTAGCAGCAGATCATTAATGCCACAGATAAGACGCATTATATTGCAAAGAACCGAATATCGAAGAAATAGAATTTATTCAATGTATTTCATACAGAGTACATACGAAGTAAGCATCTAGACCTCTCATTCTGACTTACTTTCATGCAGTGCGACAGGGATGTCTTCAACTCCGCACTTACAATTTCAAGGTCGCCCACAGTCCGAAACCAACATCCGACTCGGAGCAAGAATTGCCACGATGTGGTGAAAGCGACATATTTGCAACACAGCCGGGGCGACAGGATCGTGTTTGCAAGTCCCTTGCGCGTGTACAGTGCGTCCCGAAACTAGTATACCCTCCTACACTCTTCGACAGATTCTCTAGCCCCACCGCCAAGATACACTAATCTGTTTTGGGAGTTTTCCGAGGTAACCCGGGCATTAGACATGTATTTCATTTTACATAGATTACGCATTAATTAAACGTATGTATTCGCTTGTAATTCAATACATCTGCACCTCCATACCCCTCCTCCAAACTCGCCTTCCTCGGGAGGCGTATCTTAATAATCAATCACGAGTGGTCGAACCAAAGATGGCTCCAAACCTAGCTCCTTCCAAGCATGAGCTTATCTATGACATGATCCACAGTGGGGAACTATCTATATCGGAGATGGCAGAGGCTGCTAGCTACAACAGAAGTACTATCCGAAGAATCTCTTCCAATATATGAATGTTTGGTAGCGTTAAAGCACCGCCTAATAAAGGCGGACGACCCCGTAGCATCACCCCAGTTATGCTTGAGGCTTTGTGTGATTACCTACTCGAAAAACCCACCTTATATCTTGATAAGATGGCAATTTTTCTGTGGGACGAATTCGCTCTTCAAGCAACGAAATCGAGTATCAGCCGTGCCCTTACGTCCAAAGGCTGGTTGAAAAAGACTGCCTGTATCAAGGTTTGAGAGCGTAACCTAGACCTTCGTAACGAATACCTTCACTTTATCTCAGACTTCCAGTCTTACCACCTTGTCTATGTGGATAAGTCTGGGTGTGATAAAAGGATAGGCTTTAGGTGAACAGGTTAGTCCCCACTAGGTATAGCGCTAGTTTAAGTGTCTAAATTCCATCGTGATCAGTGATATTAGATACTACCTACCTATGCCTAAGATAGTATTGTTCTATCCTAAGTGTTCTAAGGCTCTACCGATGTATCCGTCTTTAAGAATTATACTAAGCAGCTTCTTCAGCATTGTAGGAAATAGCCCGAGCTGAAGTCTATGTTAGTCATAGATAACGTATCCTTTTATCACTCTGACCGAATAGAGTAGATGTGTTTAGAAGCCGGGGTAAAACTAGTGTATTTGCCTCTATATTCTCCAGACTTAAACCCTATTAAGGAGTTCTTTGCTGAGTTGAAAGCCTTTATTCGGCGAAATTAGCAGTCCTACGAAGAAAATCCGGACTAGGGATTCGATACCTTCCTCGAATGGTGTGTTGACATCATCGGTGCAAGACGGAAAAGCGCAGAGGGACACTTCCATTACGCAGGTCTCGCTGTAGAGGAGATGTAGTATAGCTAAGAGCAGGATTCGAGATCAATTTCACCGATTGACTTAGAGAACGGGTTTCCTGTGGCCTCCTCGGGAAACCGTACTGTACTCTAGATTAAGAATGATGGCTAGCTCAAAATGAGTTTCTCTAGTACAGTAAGTACCTCTGCTTCTTGCGAGCACTTTTATCTGTCTGTATGTAATTGCAATCTCCTGGAATATATACTGAGGCATGTATTCAGGCGTTAGGAATGTATGGCAAGGCTGGCTATGTTACTATCGTAGGAAATTCTGTGTCTTTCCCCTCCCCTCCGTCGTTTGCCATACACTCTATATTTACTCAAATCCACCTGACTGCGATTCGGAAGGTGGTTTCTGCTTATAACGAAATTTTGAGGTCCCATCCTCATGGAGATGTCCCGTTCCCACTCTTTTTCCTTCCACATCCAGGAACTGAATAGAGATGACCTTCTTCGGGTCGGTTGGATCTTTGTGTGACTGATGCAACTCAGTTCCTTGGATAGAGGCTTGTTTGATACGAGGATCCTAAATCTAATCAGTAAAAGAAACCCACTTGATGTTAACAATTATTGACCCGCGTTTCCTGGTCATTGCAATACTTATCAACCAGGGCCATGTGACTCTGATCTTTGAAGTCGTTCAGTTTGACCTTGCCAACATAGGACATGAATCGGCGGATGATGTTGGACATCGTGGAAGAGGGTTGGATTTTGTGCACAGGAAGGTTTTGGGAGTGGGAAGCTGTGTTATGCTTTTCATCCTGAAATTGGAAGCAGCGCTTTTTCAATATTTCATTCGGCAACTTTATCCTGTCAAAGTAGCTGACCAAGTTGTAAAGCTGAAATTGCCGCTAGCCCAACTAAGAAGCGCTAAGTGAAACATGTTGAGGGGTTCAAGCGTCTCGCCGAGGGTTGTTCATCACATTAAAGTCTAACGGCGAATCAAGCGCTTACAGATTTCACATTGATTAGCCAGAGTATGTAATTTTACCTACTCAGATACTTCTCATTGCAAATGTGAAGGACAACTATCCATACAAGATTGGCTAGGATCAGAGCAGCCACGGATCGTCAAGCAGCTGCTTCGCGGTCCTGCGCTCTTCCGGCAGCCACTTAAGCATGGACCTAAGAAAATGAAGAAAAGATTCCTTTTCAGTGCCGGAAAGTCGGTTCTCTAGACTTTCTAGAGAGGTTGGCGGCACAGCCGCATGTTCATGAGCAATCCAAGCGCCTGCAAGAGGGTCAGCTCTAGAGTCGGTATTTTGGGAAGGGCTGAAGTGCGAAGGTGACGGCGCTTACCATTGTGATCAAAGCACTGCGTTGTTGTTTCACTGCGCTGAACAAAATCAACAGGTGGTGGCCCAATTAATGCGACTATTAATGCCAGGTGCTTAAATGGATCATGGTTGCCATGATTGTCGAAAACATCCCCAAAAAGATGATGTCCTTCGAAGAGATCCCAAACCTGACCTTCTATTAGTAGAGCACTGAAGGTCATGAATAGCTCAAGCACCACTCACCAGAGCCCCCAGGTTCCAGATATCAACAGCGCTTCCCCAGGCCATCTCAAATATGATCTCTGGAGCTCGGTAGATATTTGGCTGTACAAAAGGGCCGGACTCATGTGTCTTCCCAATTCTTGCCTCCCCAAAATCACAAAGAATAGGCAGACCGAAGCTCTTCCCCCTTAAGGGTCGGCGGAATTGTCGACTCTGATATATGGTGCGCGATTCATCAATATTTTTTCGAGGACTCGGCTGCCTGGCCTCTTCAGCCGCAAAATCGGCCAGCATTGTACTGTCCTCCAGGCTGAGCATTAGATTGTCGGTCTTCAGATCTAGTTTAAGTCAGGCAGAGGTTATTCTATCTGGGTTCGAGAGGAGTACCAGTGTGAATGGTGTCGGCTTCGGTGTGCAGAAAATCAAGTGCCAACAGTAATCGCTTCAGTGTCATTTTGAGAAGGGGTAGGTCAAACGGTCTTGGGTTCAGTCTCATCATCTCAAGGATCGTCATATGCATCGGTTGAAGGACAAGGCACCGGTGTTTGCCAGCATGACCCTGGACCTCGAAGGAGTCATAGAGCTCTCGGATCAGTGACTGTCCTGGGTGTGCCGATTTAATTTTCGCGAGGTGCTCGTAAATTTTGAACTCGCGGTCGGTCGCGGTGGGGAACTTTCGTAGCGATGTAGACACCTTCAGCACGGCATACCTTTGACTTCTTGGCTAAGTTAGCGGCATTGATATCTTGACTTCAATAGGCACATACCGAAGATCCTGACATAGCCAACTCGTCGAGTAGGCACCGAAACCAAGCTTGCCAGTGACCCGATACCTACCATCGAATATATCTCCAATGTGTACGGGGTAGAATTGTTCGGGTTCGTAGTGAGGTAACGTCTCCTCATCGATGGTCCTTTCCACTGGTAGCCTAATAAATGATCTTGGAGAGGGATGTGATGTTGTCCTAATGGCAGCTTTCAAAGCGCTCAAGCGTGGAGCCATGTCTGGCGTGGGAGAGGAAAACGTTCATGGCGAGCGGAAGGCACTCCTTGAGATCCGCAGCTTTCGAGGGACCACGCTGCTCCCAGGAACTTCGAGACCGCCGAGTCACGTGCATTTCCCAATACTTGAGCAACCCCCAGGCCTTCTGTCAAAAGAAATTTATCCGCTCACTGAGCAGAGGGGTGAGCATGGGCGAGGATAGAGAACAAGTCTTTACCCGTGGTCAGTCAACCCTCTTGCTTACTGAGCACCCCTCTTAGAAAAGGCGCCGAGGTTCCCTCCATCCATGCTTGACATGATTCGTGATGTGATCGCAATTCATTGACTTTTGCTGTCGTCTGACAGGCTGAGTGTTATGATAAGCGGGCTCATAAGTAGTCTGCAGGTAAGTAAGTAATACAAGTCACTATTTGCAATGTTTGGTGCCGAGTAAGTCCCCCCTAGACTATCACTTAGACCTAGGTGGCAGAGGGAAGTGACAGCTCGCCAGATTCTCGAGGCACTCACCAGCTCTAGTGTTTGACATGTTTGCATTGCTATGGAAAATTCTAGCTCTTAGGGATCACCCGTACAGTTACAAGACAAAGCATCGTATTTAAAAAGGGTAAGTCATGGTATTAAGATTGATACAGGAACATTGATAATCCGGATATATTCCTAGTAAGGACTAGCGTTTCTTGGCGGTGGGGCTAGAGAATCCGTCGAAGAGTGTAGGAGGGTGCACCAGTTTCGGGACGCACTGTATCTGGGGATCGGATCGCAGCATGATTGTCCCTCACTGGATTACATATTTCATGCATTTAGATCCCACGATCCCACGCAGAGACCGGATAATGCACCCTGCACAGATGCTGGATACATCAGCTGCATAAGCTCCGGGGGCAATATGAACAATATGTGAGATATCCGATGTTAGCGCCAAAGGGTGCAACTGCGCCCCATGAAAGCCTGTTCTCGGACAAAGAAGCGGTGAAGCCGAAACTGGAGAGACTTTACGGTGGTACGTTGTCTTGACTAGAGTTTGGGCTTAATTCCTTCTCGATGCCGTGTGATGAACACGATATCATCACTGGTGGAAGATGGAAGCTCGGCACATCATGCAACAAGGTTGTGTTCCAGTAGGCGCCGAGGGTACCTATTTCCAGGGCAGAGACTAAGGTACGGAGTGGCCCGTTACCATTCGGTACAGACAAAAATAAATGGGATATCACCGGAAATAGCTCCCTGGCCTACGATGTACCGCCACACGTTGACGGTGGAGCCGTCGGTTTTCATTCGGTGGGGATTCTTGACTCACGGGGAGGCAATGCTACCCAGCGCGAAAGCGAGCAAGCCCCCCTGAGGCCCGACATTTTGCCCTAGTCCGGATGCCGCATTGACAAGGAACGATTTGGGGGAGGCTTGGGCTGGTAAGGTAAGATCTCAAGGTCCCCTGCCAATAACAGGCGGGTTCATCTGCAACTAGGGTGGTGGGTGTGTCTCGAGACCAACAAGGTTTTTCTCGGGTGGTCTTTGCGCTGCGCGTCGAAGAATTGGGGAATTTGTACGGCAGTCGATCAAAACGAGATCAGCAGCCACAACCGATTCGGGTCACCCTATAGGGGGAAATGGGAGGGAATGTGCCTGGGTGAAGCCTTGCCCTGCACAGCCTGCAGCTAAGGGACCCGAAAGGCTGAGAAACGAAAAGTCACCTTCCGCCCCCCCAACCCCCCATCAGATATGGGGAGTTACTTTTCCGGAATCTGTTCATCGTTTATTTCCGGATGATAGATCATAAGTCAGTGAAGAGTAGAGCTCGGTAACTTCGGATGCACAGAATAGAGTAACAATCATCATTGTCCGAAATCGCCCTTGGTATGCAGTGGCCGTCATCACTTCGAGATCCCAATTGTCAACGACGTCACGTTTTTGGTATTTTAGTGGGCCGTTGAAAGTCCCATTTTGGGCTGATCTGCGAGTTCTGATTGGTCCGATACTCTTGCCACTTAGCTCAAGCTGACTTCTGATTGGTGCGTGACTGTATGTTTCTTTTCCAAAGATGACAGTACATAACAGTATTCGACCATAGCAAATCCTTTTTTGCCTTCCCTGGGAGTGTAATAACCGTAACCATACCTCCCCATAACACACCCCTCCCCTCTTTTCCCTTCGCCTCTTCCCACACACTCTTTCTCATTAATCTTCCCATTCCTCTTTCAATCTCATCAATCATTCCTCATTTATTTTCTTTTTGTAACTTTCTATCTTCTCACCCCGGGTGCTGGCCTTTTACCTATTCACAATGTCTGCCTACTTCTACAACCACCAGCAACATCAGCAACACCCTCACCATGGTGCTCATATGCAATCTGCATCAAATCACCACCACGGGCGCTCTCGCCGTGCCCCGAAGATGGCCTCGCAAAATGCCCAACGTCAGTTCCGAGGAGTCAAGAGCATGCGGGAATTGGCGGAAGCTCCGGCCGTGACGGCGTTCCGTGCGAGATTCGAGGCTGGCCGGTCTTTCGACTTGGATGACGACCTTGAGTTCTGCCCGGGTCTCCTGACTGAAGACGATGTACGTTGATCGGCAAATACCCAACCCCCTGGTCCATTACCCCTATGAAGATCGTCATGGAGTTGGACCGAAATGATTAGGGGGACATTGTGTTGACAAGTTTTGCAGTTGCAATCCATCCACTCCGCCTCCGATCGCTCTTCTCTCTCCAGTGGCTCACCGGACACCTCGCCTCTGCAGCACCAGATTCAACCGGTGCAACAGGTGACTCCGTCCATCTCTTTGTCCCCTGCTCAAACCAACTCATACGTTCACTCGGGTGTTGCCGGCAACCCTAATCATGTCAACTACCAGCAGCCTGCGAACCGGACTCGCAAGGTTATTCCGATCATCAACCCCTCGACCGGAATGACTCTTGCAAGCCCACCTTCATCGATCTCGCCCGCGATGATGCAGACTGCTCAGCGTCGATGGTAAGGGTGCCATCTGCCAAAGTCGTGGGCTGGCACCCTACATCTCCATTTGTCCATTGCACGTCCGTTATTTGAACTGTTCTGCATCATCGGGGTCCCTTAATCGCAGGTCATAATGTTTTCTCTCTCCACTTTTGCATTCCTGTCTGATACGTCTATTGCATTCGACACGACACACAACTTGGAAAAATCTTTTATTTGTTCCACGAATACGGCGACAAAAAAAATCATCAAAAACTCGAAAACAAAAAACCGACCTGTACATACCTCTTCTTTCGCCGATTACGACCACCTTCGCCTCATATTCTAGATCCTTTGCGATAATCTTGGCTTGTTGCGAGCGACGGCGCCTGCGATTCAATACCTTGCATCCTTTTCCTACGATACCTCTTTCGTCTCTCAGGGAGGGACGAATACTTTCTTCGGCCTATGTTTTCTTCTTTTTTTCCGGTTGGGCCACCGATGATGTACAGAACACACGTGCAGTGACATTGCTACTTGACGTTGCATGTCCATGACCTTTGGAGTTGATTTTTCTCTTTTGATTGGGAGGGTTTTGCGTGCAAACGACTTTGCCAGATACACCTATGCTGTGACCTTTTTTTCTTTCTACGATCTTTTTGTTATGGGGTTTTTTTACCGGGGCGGGAATGGATATCATTTTCAAGGATCTAGAGGCGGAAACGATACACGTCTGCATTGCTTGGGCACTGTTGAATATCTTGGGCTGTTTTTTTATTGTTTTGTTACCTTCGTCTATTTTTCACATCTTTTATGGATTGTTTCTCTGTACATCGGATTTGGGGATTGGTGAACAACGCTTCCTTGCCACTGGTATGTGGCTGGTTGGGTCTGGTTGCGAGCGAAACCATGGGATGCGGAGTTGCTTCTGTTTGAAATCGATATCCTTGGGGGTCTCTCGCGCTGTGCGAGTTTAGACCATGATGCACTTAAAATGCTTTCACTTTCACTTTCACTCTCTTCTCTTTACCGTCTTTCATTTACAACCCTTCTTGGGAACTCCAGGAGAGTTATGATCGGAATTGATACTGGCATATTATCATCTTTCAATCAGATATCTTCTTGTACTGTAGCAGCAATTATCATTGCTCTCTCTGATTCGGTCCGTGGTAAGGTGAAGCAACTTGTCTGGGCTTGTAGCCCATTCCCGGTCAATTCCTGCATGGCCAATTCACCTGCCATCACTATGGCTTTCAAAATCCAAATAT
Source organism: Penicillium crystallinum (assembly GCA_027569675.1). Classification (NCBI taxonomy): domain Eukaryota; kingdom Fungi; phylum Ascomycota; class Eurotiomycetes; order Eurotiales; family Aspergillaceae; genus Penicillium; species Penicillium crystallinum. The sequence goes on along the minus strand of JAPDKR010000030.1, from coordinate 174,882 downwards.
CGAGTACTGGGTATTTTGGGCAATGCTTGTCAAATCTTGCCAGGAGCTTGGGGCACATAATGCTCCTTATAATAAAGGATATGCTTCGGAAGGGCGTTAAGCGCTTGGCATATTATGACCGAAGTAAAGCAGCCACCCCAACCACAGGTGTATGAGACGTGGAATAATTACCCAACTGAGAGATACAGAATGCCGATTGTAGCGCCACCTTGTACCTCAGGGGATATACTCCGTACTCAGGGGTACTTCGTAGATTGATCTATATTGTATGAGGCACAACTCGGTGGAAAACGTCCACGAATACCTGCATGGCGAGTGGATGGAATATAAGATCAGATCAAAAGCAAACAAAAAAAAGGCTGACGTCCTTTAAACTATAGATAGAAACGAGTCAATCAGGGCCTCTGATCATATCTCCAGCTCTGTAGGTACTTCAAGTTGGCCACCAACGGTCTGATCACCCGAAGATCAACGAGAGCGCAGAAGTTGGCCACCCATTGCTCTGTTGATCCCCTCCGGTGTACGGAGTACTCCGTACTTCGAACTCCGTAGGCAACCAGAGACCCAAAGCCAAATCAAGTAGAAAAAGGTCTGACAGATCAGAATGAGAGCTCTTAGTAACCTGAAGCGTTTCAAGTAGTTGCACCGCCAACATGATTGGGTCCCTACCCGCTTGGTCTTGTTTCAGGATCAACCGACCATGTCCAAACGACGGTTTTGTCGCAGTGTCAAACACACGCCTAGACCAGTGCAGTCGCAGACAAATGAACAGGATAGACGGACATGATTCTCTGCGGGGCTTCCCCTTATCGTGACACATCTACGCTGTTCTGGTCCAGGGCCGATGGCGTCTACTGTGAAGCATGCCCAGTCAAGGCCAAGGACTTTGTGTTGAAGCGCTGTTCTCCGATAGGTGGATGTTGATGCAATGACGGGGGATCGGAAACAGAATGAGTTTGCTTTACTCCGTCTGCATATACTATGGAGATGGACAGAGAACTGCTCTGGGTCGTGCCTGCTAGGTTCTCGACCTTATAGAGCAGTGGTTTCCGGTTTCAACTTTTTGTTTTTGTTTTGATATTGTCTTTGTCTTTGTCCATTCTCTTTCTCTTTCTCTTGCTCTGTTCTCATTGTTCTTTTCCATTCTTGGCTGCAGGTATTCGAGTCTGGACTACTGCCTGCTGACGTTCTTTTCGTGACTTTTGTATTGTTCTTGACATTCATTCAATCCAGCTTACAGTTAAATCTTGAGCTGTCCGAAGACTTGCTTCCTTCTGGTTCTATATTTGGCTATTACATTTCTTGGCCATTGCATTCGTTTAATATCAATTCCTCAGGCTGGCCCTGATCTAATCGCTCTTTTTTCCTCGACGTTGATACTCCGCATGAGAGCTTTGGACAAGATGCAATTCTTTCTTTTTCTGACAGTCTTCTTTTCTTTGAGCTTCAATGCTCTGTCCATGCCTGTGGCTCCTCAAAAACACCTCCAAGGCCGGTCCTTCAAGGTGGAGCGAGTCAAGCGCAATGATTATGTTGCTCATGGTCCTACGGCCTTGCGCAAGGCATACCGCAAGTTCGGAATCGATGTATCGTCTCTCAAAGGTATTGATGTGAGTGACTTCAAGCCTTTCGATACCAAGCCTACCGTCACCCAGGCAAAAAGCGCCAAGGGAGCCGTGGCGGACGATGAACAGACGGGCGCGGTGGATGCCACTTCTGTTGATGGAGATGTGGAGTTTGTTTCGCCAGTGAATATCGGCGGCCAAACTCTGGATATGAATTTTGATAGTGGCTCTGCTGATATGTAAGTTTGTGTTCTTTCTCTCCGCAACCAGCTTGCAGGGAGTATGATTGGGAGGAATCCGATCTAACCAAGTATACAGGTGGGTGCTGAGCTCGAAACTTCCACGGTCCCTGCGAAGTGGCCGGACTGTGTATGAACCGGGCAAATCCAGCACATTTGAAGAAGTCGAAAATAGCACATTCAAGATCTCATACGGCGATGCATCCTATGCCTCCGGCGGAGTAGGCAAGGACGACGTTTCCATTGGAGGCATCAAAGTCTCCGATCAGTCATTTGGTCTTCCGACAGATATCTCGCAAACATTCGCTGAAGACACAAAGTCCAACGGACTTGTCGGTCTTGGCTTCTCTTCAATCAACACCATCCAACCCAAGCCACAGAAGACCTACTTCGAAAACGTCGCTCCCAGTCTCGACGAGCCAGTCTTCACCGCCCGACTGCTTAGCAACGGCGTCGGCGAATATGAATTTGGCACCATTGACAAAAGCAAGTATAGTGGCACTCTAGTCAATGTCAGCGTAGATGCATCCAATGGATTCTGGGAGTTCAACTCGGCACAATATGCCATCGGAGGAGGGTCCTTCAATCCAATCACCCAGGCACCTCAGGCAATTGCTGATACCGGCACGTCGCTCATGATGGTCAGTCCTGAGGTTGCCGAGGCGTATTATGACCAGGTTGAGGGCGCTATATTTGCCCACAATGCCAATGGGTATATCTTCCCCTGTACTTCAGAGTTGCCCACCCTCTCTGTTGCAATTGGGACTGCTTATTCGGCTACCATCCCGGGATCCCTGATGAATTGGTCTGAAGTCGGTACCAATACTACTACCGGCGAGACAGGTGAGTGTTCCCAAAGCCAGGTTCTTGGGGTTGAGGTCTGAACTGACGTTGTTTTGTCAATAGTATGCTATGGTGGCGTTCAGTCGAGCGGCACTTCAAAGATGGCGATCTATGGCGATGTATTCTTGAAGGCTTTGTTCGTGGTCTTCGATCAACGCGGTCCTTCTCTGGGATTCGCAGCGCCTGCTTGACCAAAAAGAAAACATTTCAACTATCAATCACACACCAATTTATGTGATAATGTACAGATTTAGCAAAGTCGAATCCATATTTCCATTTTCCATGTTCCATATGTAGGAGAAGGCAAAGTAATATAATAATTATACCAAAGTTGGAAATTTTGATTTCTTCATATTCTCATGGGTATGCGTGTAGTCCTTTTTATTTTCAAAGATATCGAACCCCTTCACAATTCTTACCGCACAGTAGCATTAGCCAAGCTCTTAACAGTGCAGATACCCCCAGAGGCAGCAACCAGCTTGCCAAGAGCAGGCTTGCCCTCCTGGCCGTGGACAGAGGGAACAGCACTGCTATCAAAGGCAACCTCACGGTCGACAGTGGTAGTGAAGCCAGGCTGGAAAGTCTCCCAGACCTTCTTCTTGGGGTTGAGCTGCTTCTCAGGCTGGCCATCATTCCAACCCTCGAAGAAGATGCGAGTACCGGCAGCCGCATCAGCGGGGGGGTTAACCAGCTCGACGGGACCGGCGTGGGAATCCTCACCCTCAGCAACACGGGGCGAGGCGGCGAGGACCATGGCGCAGGACTTGACGCCGCGCATAGTCACGGGCTTCAGGTTGCACACGGCGACGATCTTGCGGTTCTGCATCTCCTCCAGGGGGATGAGGCCGTTCAGACCGGAGCACACGGTGCGGACGGTCTTGCCGGTTTCCTCGTCGAGCGAGGTGTTGTCGCTGCCCGGGGCATCGCCGCAGTCGATGGTGGAGACGTACAGCGAGTCGGCGTTGGGGTGGTTGATGGCGCGCAGGATGTGTCCGACGCGCAGGTCAATGAGTGATGGGGCGGGGGGAGCAGCGGGGGCGGGAGCGGGCTTGGGGGCCTTCTCTTTCTTCTCCTTCTTCTCCTTCTTGTTGGTCTTGGGGGCGTCGGCGCCGGCCTGGGTCTGGGCCTTGGCGGCCTTGTCGGCCTTGCCTTGGCCGATGACCAGGGGCTTGGACTCGTTGTTGGAGTCAGGGTTCTGGGCGTTGGCCTTCTCGCGCTTCTTGCGCTCCTTCTCCTCCTTGGGGTCGACGGGCTTGGGGACGAACTTGACGTCGTTCACGTCGATGGCGATCTTCTCCTCGTCGGGGATCTGGAGGGAGAATAGGCGGCCGTTCTGCACGAAGTCGATGTGGCGGACGATGTGGTGGTAGCCTTTCTCGCCGGTGCGCTGCTCGGGAGTCCACTTCTCGACGACGGGGGCCAGGAGAGCGTAGACGGCAATGTCGGCGACCGATGGCTTCGCGCCGAGGAGGGTTGTCCGGGTGGCGAGGTGGATGTTCAGCTGGCTGAGGATGCCCTCGGTGACATCCTGCTGATCATTGGCCAGGGAGGTCTTCAGGCCGGCAACGGTGTGCAGCCATTGCTTGATGTCGGCTTCCTCTGCCTCGCTGAAGGTGACCTGGGGGAAGATTTTGGGAGAGGCGTGGAGGTAGTCGGGCTCGGTCGCATCGGGAGAGATGACGGCGGGATACGACCGGTAGAGAAGGGAGAGGAGAGAGGTCTCGGGAGCTGCTGCCGTCGCCATGGTGTATGCTTGTGGAGGGGTTGGGAGTGGAAGAAGAGAAAATCGAAGAGGGGCACGGATTTGTGTCAACGATTGGACCCGCGGGGTTGTCAGTCGGGCCCGCAACAGCGACCTAAGAGAATTCAACTTGACGATGACCCCTGCGATAGAGGGATCTGTTGTATTTTATTGCTTTAATTAATATCCCAATCAGCCCACGCAATCCCCCTTGGAGGGTTTTTTCCTGGCCGTGCTGAGTTGCTGACTCAGCGGGTTCGGCCGCACACCACAGCGGACACCAATGGAAAGGATATATGGCTACTCTGGTTAAGATCATCAACATATTGCCTGCTCTGCGTTGTATGCTGCTATGGAATCCAATGTTTGGTCAACTTTTTATTCCCAAAGCAGCATTTGTCTCATTTGAAGGGTACTATGTCGTCAGCTTGAATCCGTCTAGCGATGTTCCTTGATATAGCATCTGCCTCTATCGTTATGCCTAGCATCAGTAGAACTTGGGTCAATTAGATACCTTTTTGGCCCATAGACACGAAAGCCTCACTTCAAATTGGTTCCAAAGTCTTCTTTCCAATCAATGATTTCCAACTAAACTAGGAAAACGAGCTGGAATTTCTTGTTCGACGCTAAGCTCCAATGTCCACGAAGGTATAGTTTATCGGATTCGCGTACAACTAGACCATCAACCCTATCTGAGCAATCCAAGCAATGTCAATTCAGAAGCTATCAAGTGTGCGCGACTCCTAAGTAATAATGCAATCGCCTCTTCCTTTCCTTTCCTGTTCGTTTGGTTTCACCCAAGTCCCGAAGTCAACGCCCGCGTGAAGAAGTGCCTGGCGCGCTGTGAGCCCCATAGTCAATGGAATGTCGAATTCAGCCCCATTATTGATGAGAAGCTCTGCCATGTCGAAGTTTCCATAGATGATCGCATTCTCAAGTGCTGTTTTCCCGAGATTATCTTTCGCATCAATCTCAATACCCGGACATTGGAGAATCCTGGTAGCGATATACATAGAGATGATTCCGCCAAGCCATGCAACAATTGCTAGCGGAGTATGACCATCATCGTCACGTATATTAGGATCGATGTCTGGAGCTCGAAGAAGGGCGTCAGTTGTGCCTTTGTATTGGTCAATCGAGGCACTATCAACTTGGCGGGCTAACACATGAAGCGGTGTTAGCCCTTGAGGACCGGCCTTGTTTACATTTGCACCCCCTTTGATTAACAATTTCATTATTTGCTGATCGCATAGAGAGGCAGCCACATGGAGTGCTGATGTGTTATTCTGAGTGCAGAAATTTGGATCAGCCCCATGTTTCAGCAGAATTGGAACAAAATGCCACTGTCGTTGTGATGTTCGGTACAATATCACGGACGTCTGCCGTTGTATAAACGCGGGTTCGAGGTAGCTTGAGCCGCAAATGGCTATCCACAACATTGGATAATCCCTGTCAGGCCCATTGATGCAAGTGCTGGCCATTCCATTCGGGTCAGCCCCCATCTCTATAAGGCGTTCAATGGATGCATCCGGCGGGACTTTTACGTTGAGAACAAGCCTGCTCATCAGCGACTGTTGAAGAATTCGAGTATGCATAACCCGGCTTAGACCGCCTTTGGAACGCATATACTCAAGCATCTGGGCTCTCTGGCCGTCTATGCTACCTACATCCCACCCGGAACAGAGAGGAGCACTCTTTTCGGGGATATTGGAAAGCGCTTCTACCGCCTTTCTGAAAGTTGTCAGCTGGTAAATGTTCCAGCTCCAGTGTAGGGCCTCCATAGCGTTGTCCAACGGCCTGTAGAGCTCATGTCCCATGATATTTGAAATGTGGGAGTTTAGTCGACAGAGTATAGGGAGAGATTTCTTGGGTAACATGGCTGTAATGAGCAGCAGCAATTCAACGGGAAGATCGAGCAGTGATTTTGTGAAGACTTGTTTCTTCCAATCAGAAAAAACATCTGTCATTAAGATCTTCCTTGTCTCAGAGAACAATCTTCTCGCCGCATTTCTTGGCCTTCTCTGATCAACCAACCATGACTTGGGGAAGGGGAGTATCGTTGGCGCAGGATTTCGAATACTTGAAATCGATGGGGCGGAGCTCTTGCCCATAATCTGCCATTGCTGGGCATAACTCATGATGATGAAGTAGAGCACATCCATTTGGTTTGGTCTGATCTTCAGAAACCATTTTTGGTCTGTTTGGAGGTATCCAAAGATATGACATGCTCTCTGAATTGTCTGCTTGTTCAGACTGGGGATCTCTGATAACGACATAATGTAAGGATATCGAGCAACGGCAAGTAGAGTCCAAGACAAGCATTGCTATCACCATATTTAAAAGGATGACTTTGGTAAGAAGTGGTCATTATGTAGTAACCTCACCTGAAGTTCGAAGGTTTGAGCTTGGTGGATATCTTTTACGTTGTTCCAGTGTTTCAATCTGAACTCGCTAAAGTCCAATGTCAATTGTGACTGTCGAAATGCTTATGCTGTTCGCCTAGGGCCAGACGTAGATTGCTATAGTATTCTACAACATAGGGAGTATGAAGTATGGAAGAATGTCTTTTCCTGATTCTATGAAGTCCAATGAGGAGGGGCTGTGCCATTAGATGTACCTAGGTATGCACTAACCTCGGAGTACATTAGTGCCTCGCTGTTCCATATCATGATTGGCCAGTTGCCCTGCACTAAAATGAGTCATGATGAGTCGCGGGGGATCAGAGTAGCGCCAACCAACCAGAGATTGCTTACTATGGGTCCACATCTGCTGCGGTTCATCCCTCCGCCCCCCCGATTCTTTTATATGGCCTGGCCATGTCCTGCGACTTCTTCCTCAGGATACGACTCTGATAGTCGACCATCTACACCCATCCTAGGGTCTACCTTACCCTTTCTTTATTCGGTTGAGCGTCACGGGTCTGCAAAGACCCGTCTAAGAAATCCAGCGATGTCCGCCTGCAGCTGTTCGAGCGCCGCGGCGGCAATCCAGACCTCCTTCCACTGGTTCCAGCCCGCTCAGCACCGGCCTGCAGGAACGCCATCAAGGGCCTGCTGATTATTCGCAATGGGAACATCTCAACTACAATAATCATTTCTCCCTGGCTCAGCCGTTGGAAGGCTTTCCTGCGGCTGTGCCAGTCTGTCAATCCTTCGATACCCTTACACAAGACTCGGCACTCTGGACCGAGCCCGATCTCTCTTTTCTCGACACCGACTGGAATTTTATATCTGTGAATCAGCCAACTCCATTCCCTCCTAGCTATGACGGCGGCGATATCCCTGTTCTAGACCCCGGGTATGGAGACGTTTCCACTTTCAACTCTCTTTCGGATTCGGGATGCTTTGAACCCAATCCTTATGTTTCTGTGTCTCTTGCGTCGAGCTCAACTCATTCACAAGGTGAGATATCTCTAATCATGTTCACGGGGTCCAATATCTAACACCGCAAAGATGGTCGCTCGCATCCTTCTCCTGTTTCACAGTTCCCTGCTCCTGTTTCGACCTCTTTCTCAAGTCCCACTACATCCAATGGCGATGATGCATTAAGCCGTGTTGAATCATCTCGGGTGGAGAAGCGTAAGCTCAACACCCTCGCAGCACGTAGGTGTCGTCAGAGACGAGTGGATCGGATGAAAGATCTGGAGGCCGAGTTGGAGAAGGTACGACAGGAACGAGACGAATTGAGACTTCGATGTTCAAAGCTTGAAGGTGAAACGGATGCTTTGAAGGGTCTTCTCACTCGCAAGAGCAAAGATACATAGTTGGGTACTCGAAGGTGGAGCTGATCTCTAACATAACGAATACGATTGGTTTAAAGCTGGGATCAATATACTCTTCGTTGCTTATCTGCTGTAGTCGCATCTGTAGACATAGAGTATGTCGATATCTTTGAGATGATACACATTGATGTACATCATGTATTACCCTTTTCAAATGAAACCAGTGACAGACGAGGGTTCACCCCTCCATCCTGTTCTGCTGGTCCAAATGGCAACGGCAATACGAGTTCATCGCCTTATGCGTGAACTTCTGTCGAAAGAGTTCATCATGTCCAACCCACGCTCACAAACACATATTGACCCATTATATGCCGAGCTCCGTGTAACATCTCAGCTCAATCAATAGATAATATCGCTTGCATCTGACCTATCTCTTCAACCTGTTCAATAACAATCTAACATATCCACGCTTGACCTTGAGCTCCATACAACATGAGAGCTGTCCGTTTCCATGGCCGAGAGCACATTCGTATCGATGAGGTCGAAGAGCCAGACTGTGGCCATTGCCAAGTCAAGGTATACCGAGGCTTACATTCCATGAAATCCTAGCGTTACATCTCAACTCCAGCATCTGATGACGAACTTTGATATCCTTAGATTCGACCTGCCTTTGTAGGAATATGCGGCAGTGGTAAGCAGCTCACCCAATACCTCCCGTTAGCCATTCCCTGATTCAACCCAGATATCCATGAATATATCTCTGGTCCTAGGATCGTCCCCGTCTTCCCGCATCCATTGACAGGGGCCAAGCTGCCAACCACCCTGGGCCATGAACTCAGTGGTATAGTTGAAGAAGTTGGTCGGGGAGTCGCAAAGTCCAAGGTCGGCGACCAGGTGGTCGTCAAGCCTAATCTGGTCGATAACACATGCTCAAGCTGCAAAATAGGCAGGTCTAATCTCTGCAAGAAGGTTGGGTTTATCGGGTACAGCAGTAAGCCACGCTATGGATCATATCCATCTATGGATATCCCGATACTGATAGCTACAGGTCAAGCAGGAGGTCTTGCGGATCATGTAGTTGTGGACGCACAACAAGCGATCCCGCTACCTGATTCCATTCCCTTAGATATCGGTGGTGAGATTGGACATCTTCCGTTTCGGGTTTTGTTCGACTTGTCTCGGTTCTAACGAAATGTGTTAAAGCCCAGTGGAACCACTTGCCGTGGCATGACACGCCGTCAGCCGCATTTCTCTGCAGGAAGATGGCACAGTTCTTGTTGTTGGAGCTGGACCCATTGGTCTGGCTATTATTCAAGCTTTGAAAGCCAAAGACATCACGTCCATTCTTGTTGTGGAGCCTGCTGAGGTTCGAAGGACAATTGCTTTGACTCTCGGCGTGACCGAGGTCTTTGATCCCGCTGAGGTGGATGTGGCTACGCAGGTACGTGCTTTGACTGGGGGTATGGGTATGCCTGTTGGATTTGAATGTTCTGGGGTCCAAGCTGGGCTTGATGTTGCTGTGGCGGGTCTTCGGGTGCGTGGAACGACGGTCATTGTGTCGGTGTGGGATGACCCGCCGGCCATTGATGCGACTTCCATTATGTCTTAAGAGAAGCATATCACAGGGACTGCACTATATGACGATGAGAATCTTGAGGTTGTAATTGATGCGATTGCTTCCGGTATGTTCAACTGTTTCCTATTTTGTCGCCTTCATTTGCTTTGCTAGGTTCATCCCCGTTGACATTTTAATATAGGCAAGATTCAAACTCGTCCGATGATTACCGATAGGATAAGTACGGATGATGTGGAAGAGAAAGGGCTGAAAGCTCTCATCGGGGAGAAGTATAAGCATGCGAAGATCCTTGTCGGTATTTCTGCATGATGGCACGCGCCTATACGCGAGCTTCTCTCTCTTCACCGTCTTTTATTCGTTGAATTTGGCTTCTATATTTACTTTGATTAATATGCCAGGATAGTCGCAGATTGTGGGCAAGAGTTATACCTGCTAAATAATACTCGATCTAGCTAGTGTCGGTCCTCTTAAAGTCGGTCCTCGATCATAGTAATATTGAATGCTATTGAGGTCAGTATTATCAACTTATTGGGCATCGTCTGCCCTTGGCTTTAATCCAGTGGTGGTAGACTAGTCGTTTGTAAACCCTCAACTCAACATGTTTAATCCATGACCTTACATCATAAATAAGTATTAGAAATAAAAATAAGGAACTAGGTACCTCATTTAAATTGAACTTCGGACTCATACACCTTTGATCAGTTTCTTTAATCTTTTCCGTCTCTATTGAATGTAACCCTAAAAGCGAGATCCAGTCCAATTCTATACCCTCCTGCACATCATAAGAAAACAAGAGAACAGCCTCATAGTTAGATTCAAGCACATCAAAAGGTTGTCTCATGGTATGACGACACCATATACCAATTTCTGTGCTAATAACCGTGTGGCGTCAAATTCTTGTGTCTCTTTTGAGTCTGAAACCCCTATTGTTTGGGATATTGTTTGAGACCCTCTTTCTTGTATTATGTCTCCTGGTTCATGTTCCACGAAACGTTGGTGCAGCTGCTATTAGCAAGGACAGCCCATGAAATTGCGAGGTATATAGTACTTGGGTACCATATCATGGTTACTTTACTTTGCATCCTTAACTTCAGAATACGAGCAGTGTGGGGTGACCTAAGCTTGGAACCTTGGCTGACTGTTGGGGGAAAATGTTGTCAGTTGGGGAGAGGGGCAGTGTCTGTTTTGACCCCCCATCTTTTTCGGTTTTGACCTGACCGGACCTTTTGTCTAAGTCTAGGCAGTGTCTCAAACATGAACTAGATCTGTTCGGGATCTACATCGATCTATGATTGATCGAGAGTCGGCAAAGAGAATCGAGGCGTGCCGCCTAACACGAACTAACTCAGCACATCAGATGCCGATCTCAACTCGTTTATTTTCCCATCCTGACGGAATGGTACGACATCTACTGCAAGGCTAGTGCTAGTTGAGAAAAATTTAGTCGCCGAGCCACGCACCGTCAGGCAGGAAATCCATAGGGTATAGGGGTTTGGCCCCGGTCTTCTCGCTATTACACACTAAGGCAGCACGTCGTCTGTGTTCGCATCTGATTGATCCACTCTGTCGTCTTCTGGAAAGACACGCCTCAGCCGTGAGCTGAGACATGACACGGCTCATGTTCAATATAATTTATTGGCCCATTTGACTGCATGGATGGGGCAGGATGCAATTTTTAGATCTTACCGTCTAGGTATGCCTATACTCGCCCTTTGAGTTGGGCCACGCTTTGACAACTCTCTTTCTTTTTTGTGTTTAAATCCCTTTCCTTTGTCACGCAATATTCCATTGTCTCCTCTATAATTGGAATCGAATACCCACCCAACATAAGTATGCTCTTTTGACGATTTTGCACTTCAACTGTGGAACCGTGTCTCCGCTGATCGGGGATTTTTGCCTCTTGAAAAAACCACGCTATGGGAACACCACTGACCGGAACGGTCATTGTTACCGGAGGAAATGGGCTGTTGGGCTCAGAAATCGCCATTGAGATCGCGAAGAAGCAACCTTTCGTCCACTTATTACTCACGGCCCGGGATATACAGACTGACGATGTCCGCGATCTCACGGGGAAGATCCGCTTGATCGGCCCTAGATCGATCGAGGTTCTCGCGCTTGATCTAACCGATCTGAAGTCCGTGGCTAGTTTCGCCAAATCCACTGTCGATCGTGTTCGTTTCAAAGATATTCCTCCCGTGACCAGCTTGATTCACTCGGCCGTTGCAACGTCTTACGTTGTCGACGAGCTCACCTCAGATGGCTACGACCCTGTTTATCAGACCAACTGCTTGTCTCCACTCTTATTGACTATTGGACTGCTCGAGGCATTCCGGGCTGGAGATGGTACACCAAAAGGCGGAGCGAAGGTGATCTATGTCGGATGCTCTACGGTATCTTCGGGGCGTCTGGATTACTTCGATCGCGATCATGGTAGGCAGGGCCGCCAACCAGGAACTGCGCTGAGCGCAAAAGAAGAGAACATTCGTTTTGGAAGCAGCAAGTTGATGGCGAGTGTTGCATTATATGCATTGAGACGGAGCTTGATCTGGGTAAGTTTCAATCTGGTCGGAATGATGTCCCTCGTATTCCCACATTTACTAACCATTCCAATTATAGACTGGAAACATCTCGCTTGACATCTTCACCTTGGATCCAGGAGGCATGACTGGGCCGAGTAACCTGCGGACTGGGGCTCCCATGTCGGTCAGAGTCGCACACCAGACTCGGACCGGGCTTCGGCCATTCCTGCGTATGGTGTCCCGAAGCTCAATGAACAAGGCGAGCGTTCCAGCCAAGGCGATAGCCAGAGTTACATTCCAGATCGATACAGTGGAGACCTGGCAAAAGGAACGCTACTTTATTCTCGACAGCGACTATGAGGCCGCATCCGTCCTGCCCAGTTTGCGTGATGGGGAAAAGTTGAACAACATGTTACTGCAGATGATGCGACAGGTTGAAGTGGAAACGAAGGAGGTGGATTCGCCTGCGCCTCTTCGTCCTCAACTCAACATGATCTCGCCTCCTACAATCTCATTGTGAAGGACATAAAATTATACATTTAGCATTGGGGGAGTTACTTGCATATAGAATTAGCGAAGCCAATTGACCAAACCAAAGCATTTCAACACTGAATCTCATGCTTCGTAGACCTCATATCCATGTCAATTGTATAGACTGAATAGTAATATACAGATAAAATTATGTTGTACATGGGTGAAGAGAGGAACCGGGGTGTTTCTGTGTCCCAAGGTTGCAAGCGGATGGCCGGATTTGGTGAACGCGAAAAAGAACAACAGTTGAAATGACTTCTTCTGATTACGAGATGCATCATCGCTTATTACCTTCTTCTTTTTCACTTTGCTTCTAATTCCAATCGGTTTGTAGGATCTTCATTGCTTCCTTTCCACGGGGTCATACTACTGGTCTTTACCCCCGGGGTTGCTAGGGTCCCCGGCCGCTCCATCAGTTCTTGGCCCGCAACATAAGAGCGCCTGTGACAGCGCAGCGATGAACCGCCACGTCCTTGAAAAGGGCCACTCTGCCTACCCTAGAGGTTCTGCATTCTCAATTTCACCTAATAGGTAAGACAGCCGACCGATTCCTCAATGCTCAGCGGCTCGCTTCTCTTTACCCAAAGAGCCCGGAGCTCTGTCGTCATGCCAGATCATGAAGCTTCAAATCGGGACTAACTAGTATGCGCCCCCCAGATTCCAGCCTCGCTCCCAACCTGCCCTCCGGCGACGCCGACAGCTCTTCCAGCGTCTCTTCCTCCTTGGCGGTGTGTCATTGGTGCTGATTCTCCTGATCTTCCCATCCTGGCGCGCCGCCATCCTGCCTACCCTATCGCTTGGCCTTCTCTCATACCCCGGAGATCTACATCTACGAACGGTTCGATATTATGATTTATCCGAAGTTCAAGGGACGGAGAAGGGCTGGGACCGCGGAGAGCGTGTCCTGATGTGCACCCCACTGCGCGATGCATCATCCCATCTCCCGATGTTCTTCTCGCACCTCCGAAACCTCACATACCCACACAACTTGATCGATCTCGCTTTCCTGGTTTCCGATTCTCGCGATGATACGCTTACTATGCTATCGCAAATGCTGGAGGAAATACAAAATGATCCGGACCCCAAAATGTCCTTTGGAGAGATCTCCGTGATTCAGAAGGATTTTGGCCAGAAAGTCCAACAGGATGTGGAAAGCCGACATGGGTTTGAGGCACAAGCTAGTCGACGCAAGCTTATGGCGCAGGCGAGGAATTGGCTACTGAGCGCGACGCTCCGCCCGACCCATAGCTGGGTTTATTGGAGAGATGCAGATGTGGAAACTGCGCCATTTACAATCATTGAAGATCTGATGCGGCATAATAAGGATGTGATAGTTCCAAGTGAGTTTTGGCTAATACGTGCGCGCTGCGAACTATACTAATCGGGCTTGGTCTGTAGATGTGTGGCGCCCTCTTCCCGATTGGCTTGGCGGAGAGCAGCCATATGATCTGAACTCCTGGCAAGAATCGGATACTGCATTGGCACTTGCAGATACATTGGACGAGGATGCTGTCATTGTGGAAGGATACGCCGAGTATGCTACGTGGAGACCACACCTTGCCTACCTCCGCGACCCCTACGGCGATCCCGACATGGAGATGGAGCTGGATGGGGTTGGAGGTGTCAGTATTCTGGCCAAGGCAAGGGTATTCCGTGCCGGTGTGCATTTCCCCGCCTTTAGTTTCGAGAAGCATGCCGAGACGGAAGGATTTGGCAAGGTAAGAAGAGAGCGATTCGGGGAACTATCTTTACAAATACTGACAGCTCCCAGATGGCCAAACGAATGAAATTCTCGGTCGTTGGGCTGCCGCACTACACCATCTGGCATCTCTACGAGCCTAGTGTAGATGACCTCCGACATATGGAAGAAATGGAGGCCGAACGGTTAGCTCACGAACAAGAAGAGCAAGAGCGAGCCGCGCAAAAGGACAGTCCCCAGACTGAGCCCCTGGGTACCGATCACATTGTGGACGGCCAACAACTCCAGGGCTCTGCAGAAGGCCCGGTTACGGAGCCTCTAAAAGATGCCCAGGATTCTACACCGCGTCATTTGAACGAACAAGCGGACGAAGCCGTCCCAGTCGAGAAAGAAAGGGAAGTCAATCAAGCGAAGCAATCATCTCATCTGCCTTGATTTGACACTCTTCTTCCCGTCAACAACTTGACGTGCGTCTTTGATCCAGCCGGCTGGATTACGCATTGCATTCTCACGGGTGACTCAAGTGTCTCATGGCCCGTCTAGGGAGAACATATGTTCATTTAGACCAGGGTATATGCCCAAGTTCTGCGAGTTCCAGAGCTTCGATTATGTTTCTCTCATTCTTGTATATGTTCTTTTATTATCTTTGGGTGGTATTTCTCTTTTGCGCGGAGTACAAGCATACGGGGTGTCGGGGAGAGCGATAATTTGGCCATTCAATGCAACAATGAATATTCCGATTTCAATGTCACTTTTTAAATCGGTCCAATAATGTAACATACGCCAGCTTCTTAGATGAGACATCGGAAGCCGAGCATCTCGATAAGGCGGTGGTCCGTGTCTTATCCACTTCGCGTCAACGCGTCCAAAGATGCTTCCTTGTCGATTCCACTGTACTCGAGCTGGCATTTGAACTGGCATAATCTATACCCAATTTCATCGGCAATGTCTACTCAGAATGCGCGCAGTATTCTTTTCACGCATACTTCCCAACAGCAGGGGTTCCGATTACTAGAATTGACCCCAGAGCTGGAAGAACTACTAACCTCGAAAGACGCACCTGTGTAAGTTCCAATTGACAAGAGCCCAAGCAGTTCGCACACAATCCGCATGCTGCAATATACAATGCGCAATTCCATTCTCAATCCCCCGCATTACCGGACCTTGACTAACCCCCAATGCCCACCAGACTCGAACTCAAATCACCATCTACAGCCCTCGCACAAGCGGTAATCGACCCCGCCGCCCATGACTACGTCAATTTATGCACACCTACACAAACATACCGCATCCGTCAAGTCCAATCCTCAAACTCCCTGCACATCCTCCGCCCAAGCCGCGGCGAGATTTCCCAAGCAGACATCAAGGTCGTCGAGCCGGAGGCCGGCGAAACAGGCGCATTGAACCTCCCCGACGAAGCCGTAACGACCATCGCAAAATGCACATCGACGTTGGAATTGCACGTCCCGCCGGGAGGTTTCTCGGCCGTCCCGTTCTTGGAAAGGACTCTGCGACTGTATGATCGACGCAGCGACGATGCGGACATAGCAATGGGTGATTCTGTCGAGTCTGTAGGCCCGCTGGGGTTAAAGGAGATGCGGGAGGTTAGAGAGCGCGTATGTCAGGATATCCCTGTGTCGACGGCGCAGTGCGAGCAAGGGTGGCTGGAGCTGTGTGCGTTTGTGGATGGTGGTGAGGAGGTAGCTTGTTGGCGGCCTTCGGCGCGGTGTCGTTTGGGTGTTTGGAAGCGGTTGGTGGAGGGTGCTGTTTTGCAGGGCATTGATCTTGAGAAGCAGTTCCTTGTTGGGGATTTGTGGAAGTCTGTTCTGGACGATGATGAGGAGCCGCCGTTCCCTCGTGCTTTGCTGGAGGCTGTTGTGAGGCGGGTTTGTATCGCGGATGAGCGGCCTTCTTTGGGGGATGATCTTAAATGTGAGTTGGAGTTGTGTAAGTTGCAGGATTCAGGAGCTAATCACTGTTGGCTATTGTTAGGGGCGAGCTTTGACAAGCTTGAATGTACGCAGTGGGTTGGTGAGACATACTTGGCGGCTAATGCTCCTACTACCTCGTCTACTATTGGGAGAAGTGAATATCTCCGTGGGTGGAAGGATTGTCTGCCTGAGTCTTGGAGAGGAGAGGCGACGTTGTCTAAATTGACGGTGAGTTTTGTTCTTTTGCTTGATTTGCAGTGAAAGTGCTCATTTGAATTACAGAATGGCTGCTACGGTAGCCCTGACCCTACCAGCATATGTTTTGTTGAACCCTCGCAACGACAGCAAACTAGCAAAGCTACACCTGCTGGCCCATCAACCACTGCAAAGGCTAAGAACACTAGAAATTGGCACGAATTGTTCAAAAATCGTCGTTGATTGAAAAAGTCAAATGCAGTTGCTGCATATGCCGTGGCAGTTAATCTATGATGCGCGCATCAAGAAGCATCACAACCATCCGCCCAAGATTGCCTTGATGTCAACACCAAAAGGAAAATAAAATGGGTTACTCCATGGGGAAGGAAAGAACAAAACTCTGAAATCATGACGAAATGAATCGATGATCAGCACCAAGTGTACTTCTCGTTCAACCACCATTCCACATCTTTGCCTAATCCTTGCTTCTCACCTGTCCATCGCAAACTGGAGATGCTCTCCTTCTCACGGTGTACAAGCTCAGCTTCCGGATCCACCAAAGCCACGGCCTTTTGCAAAGGAGGAGTCGGGTTCCAGAATTCAACCTTGCTCATGTTCCATTCGTGCGCTTCTTGCTGTGCACGTCGGAGAATGGCAGCCATAGCCTTGATAATGGCCTGCTCCTCCGCCGGGGATGTAGGATCATCATACACCCACCGAAGAATGTAAAGAACATTATCCTCAGGAGTTTGGCCAAAGTTCCGGTTCCAAGCGCAATAAACACGACCCTCGTCATCAGCCGCGCCCTTGACTACAGGCGGGGAGCGTTCAGCGAACAAGTTCTCCGCATAAAACTCCTCTCGTGCCCAATGCCAGACAAAGTGATCGAAATTAGGCAGAATGGCAATCTTAGCACCGCTCGATTTCTGCGATGCCACAAGCATCTGGTCGTGTAATTTAGCGAGGACAGCCTCACTACACAAATTCTTCTGCACATCCTCCGCAAATAGATCTCGCGTAGCCTTCTCCTGTCCCGCAGAAGCCGGCAAAGACATATGCGAAGACGAAAACGGTCTCCACCCAAACTGCGCGTAGAACTTCTTCCCAATATCCGAGAACAACACCGTAAACAGAGACCTCCGTCGTGGCTCTTTCTCCATCTCCCACGTCTCGAGCTTATTGCTCAGCTCCTCCAGCATGCGCTTAGCGTACCCTTTCCCGCGGAACTCCGGTCGACAATAGACACTTCCGACGCCGTGCGTGGCCACCTTCTCCACCCGTCCATTGTGCGCCAGCAGAGCCGTCTTCCGGTACGATTCACACGAGCTCAGGATCGTGCGGTGGTCCTCGGGCTCGTTGCGGTTCACCAGAATCCAACAGGTCAAGCCATCACGCGTCAACCGTTGCTGAAGAAGGTGATTCTCACGTTCTATATACGTCTCCACATTCAAGGGACCCTTCCAGGCAACGCTGTTCAACTTGATCGAGGCAATGCGCTCTGCAGCCGATGCCGGGACCAAGATTAGATCTGGAGATTCCCCCGCGGGGAGTGTGGGGATCTCAGCGGCAATCATTTCTTCCAAGCCGATATGCAAGAAGTACTAATGAAGTGATAGAATGAAAATAAGAGAAAGAGGTGAAAGACACCGAGTATCTTATATCGTGTATGTTGTATGTGTTATACAGAGATGTCAAGTGACTCCAGAAACCGGGGTTCTCGTAAAGTCAAAGTTCCGAAGGCAAAGCGAGAAAAAAACGTGAGGAGCCGACGGGGCCCCAATGCCATAATATACCTATCATCTGTCTTTTTCTAATCTTCATACTCCGTACAAACATCCCCAAACCCCCAGGGTTTCTCCGCATACCCTGAGCGAATGAACGGGTCACGCGAATAGATCCTGAAAACTAGATCCCCCGACCTCAACATAATTGACCAACCAGACCCAATCCATGATTCTTCTGTGCATTCTGGTTCTCACCATCCGGGCCGGATGCGCCTACCTGATACGTAAAAGGCGCTCTCTTTGTCCCCGGCCCGTGGCGAAGCGATGGCAAGCGACGGAGGTTGCATTGCGTTAGTCCTTATAGGCCCTTGACGTAGTCGGGAGGGTTTGGTCGGGTCATGTGAGCCTTGGCATCATTATGTCATTCTTTTTATGGCCACGCGTACGGAGTACGGAGTATGCTGATCAGGGTTTCTGCTACGGAGTAATATTGGCTTTCTCAGGGGGAGTGGATATTTATGTTGTATGCTCATATTCGTTATGACTCTGTGGCTATTCTTGGTGCTCACGCGACCATTGTTTTATATACATAGTTTGGCCTCTTTGGGGTATTCTGGATCATTGGATCATTGGTCTAATGGCCGTGAAGAGATCTTCTGGGCTATTTCGGATATCTGCTTTCTGGGAATTGGGTGGATGCTATCATAGACATGCATACGGAGTACGCAGGATCTACGGAGTAGTACGGCACAGAATACTCCGTACTCCGTACATGGAAGAACTATTTCTTATAGCCCCCCTGACCCACTGCTATCCAGGACTCCGTATCACAGAACCGGATATGTACTTTGTACTGCGGAATACTCCGCGGTCTTCTTGTTACTCAATATGGAGCAATGCATTACGCCTCGACTCCGCGTGGATTGTAGGGAGTGATCAAGAAGCACTGTTGAATTATTGAAAGTAGAAGTGTCAGCTACTCCGTAGTACCTAGGTATAGGGCTGATTTCTATTTGTGCATTTCCTGTTTCGGCAACCCCACTGGTTTGGACGGTATCAATATCAGTTAATCTACGGAGTACTCGCACAATACCTCCTGAACCATATGTAATTCCCGAGGTAAAATGAACTCGGACTAGGTCAATCATGGTAGAAGATGGGGATGGTCATGGTACAGCGTCGTTCTATTCACCGTTAGTATAATCCTTCCCTTATATTTTTAGAACATAGCCACAATATATTCTCCTCCCGTTCTATTTTGGCACTTGAATCTATCTATTGATCATCAAACTATATGTGTATGATCAGCGTGGTTGAAGAGCCCAACGAATCAGATGAGGGAAATCATCCAAACGGAAGGTATACTTCGGATCCTGATATCAAGATATTTGGTACAATTTCCCTTCAGGGTGGAATTGAACCAAGAGCTTGACTCCCTATAGCTTCAAAATAGTATTCAATTAACCTAAATTGTATGTCTGGCTAGTACACTTACAATGTCACCCAAAGGCCAAGCGGCCTATTTTTCATCAGCCCTGAAGCCATGCCCGGGGATCCAAGTGGCGAGGTGTAGACATATATGTAGACAGGACACGCGATAGATCCAAACACAGAGCATCAACCAAGAGCCCTAGAACACAACATGCAACATTACGACATCCAGTACCTTCGTCTCAAAAGAAAATCTTTTCGTTTTTCGCTGGGTTCATCAGCGTAAGAGCAGACACGGAAGAACAGAAGAGAGAAATGAACCACACAAGATAGGGAAACGACATTGGGAACTAGTTGCTAGGATAGTTGAATTGGCTAGAAAAGAGAATCATGTAGTTGGAGCTTTCAACAAAGGAGACGAATGAAATACAACAAAAAAAGGGAGATGGTATGAAAAAAGAGGCCGGACCGCAGCAAAAAGATCAGCGAGGAGAGAACCCAAGGGATCAAGCAAGATGCAAAATGAAGTAAACGGGAAAATATAAGAAACCGGGGGAAGAAAAGAGGAAAGGATGAAGAAGGAGCGTCATGAAAGTGAGAATGGGAAGAGCAGGGGAAGAAGGTTAAAGCACTTGGGAATGAAGCACCAAAAAAAAAAGGAAAGATATGAACCTGATCTATGTAAATAAATGCCATGCGAGTCCCAAAAATCGTCCGCTCCCCATTTTATGTATTTGCGCCACTTCTTGCGGACGGCAATTCCAGAATTTTCTTCGTCCATCATGTATGTTCGATCATTGGTCACGCTAAATCAAGAATGAGACAGAAATTGAGTGTGGACAGGAAAAAATAGAGGAGATGGAGATGAGGATAAAAAAAAGGAAACAAATAACACGAATTCCCCCCAAAGCCTGAAACAGGATTAGAGAATCTCGGTCATGGTGGCTGTTCTGAGTCCACCGGTTCGTTAAATTTCTGCCGTGCCTCTTCTACCCACAACTCCAACCGAAGCTCGCCGGCTTCGACACGTCGTACAGGTACTGTTTTGGCACGGCCATTCGAGACCCTGGGGGGCGGCTGCTGGGGCTCGCCGTTCCGCAATTTGGAGACGGAGAATGGTGCTGTGCACGATCGTAGGTGCACCTTGCCCGGTTCCGCTACAATCCAGGTTTGTTCCTCCTTGGTGGTTCCAGCCGGTGGTAAAGCATCTTCCCGCACTTCAATGCAGACAGTGAAACTGAACTCGTCATCACGGGGAAGCGGGGTCAAGCGGGCACAAGCCGAGGCAAGTCTCGCGAGACATGCTCGAAATTGTGCCTCGAGGTCGACCGACGTGGGTGCGGGGCCCCGGTCCGAGACGGGGGCACCTGGATTAGATGAATCTTCATTTCTGTCTTCAAATGTAGTATTCACCTCTCCCGCAGGGGCACGCGGGAAGCCCGACAGATCAAAAGCATATCGCTCGAGGGGCTGATTTGTGCGAAGTGATGAAATGATGATACTGACTGCGGTGATTGTGCCTTTGAGAATCTCTGTTCCGACTGCGATCGATGCATCATTGATATAGTCACACACTTTTGGGTGACGGGATTGTCGAACGGGATAATTGTATGCCCGGACGGGGAGGAAGGTTGCGCGCGGATAGACGGAACGCAGGAATAGAATTTGGTGAACGGACACGGTAAGGAAGTTGGTGAAGGAGGCCGCTAACGCTGACTGGTTTGTGGGCAGCGATTTGGTAGCAGGGACCGGGGCGGAGAAAGTGGTCATGGTGGTGGTGGTACTACTGCTCTCACTGGCAATCGGCATTGCCGTCGAATGATCCGGTATCGGTTCCACGGTGAGGATGGTCTTGACGAAGTCTCGAAGAATCTGAATGATGTTCCACCCTGAAGCTAATCATCGCTCTGCCTTTCTAAACTATCGGTCAATGTCACGTCCGATCAAGTACCACGGGGGTGTGATGTTGTGATGTTTTGATTTCAAGATTTTTGGGAGGTTCCCCGATGCTCCGGCTAAGAACACGGCGGATCAGGATGAACCACAAAATAAAGCAGGTTAAAATATCAGGAAGAGTCAAGCGACCAATAGTAGTCCCTCGACGAGATGTCGAATGAGGTTTTATGGGGAGGGGCAAGATGGTTGGGTGGATAGTGGGCTGGAGGAGGGGGCTGTTTGTGTTGAAAAGGAAATCCGTCACGTACGCTTGGGTGGACAAAACGACAAGTAGAAGCAAACCTCAAAGCATGAGGGATGGAAAAACCATATGATTCGCGAGCGACGATCCCAAGTGCAAGAGAGTGATCACTTTTTTTTAGAAGTTAGATCCCTAAGGAGGGGAATTCGAGGAGGGGTGTTAAAGCGAAGGGAAGGAGGGGAAGTGTTGAGAGACGGAAACCCTCTAGGGGAATGATTTTGAGATAAAAAAAGGGCTGGGCCCAGGTAAAGAAATAATGCGGGAAGAAGAGTTTATGGAGATGAATCGACGATGGGATGTACCTCACACTCGCTCATCGAGGGGAAAAGCAGAAGAAAGGCGGACTAAGGTAGTTGGTTCGAAGGTCACGGTTCCCGTCACGTGGTTGCGTCATGGGTTGGTGCAGAATCCCTCTACTTTTACTTCACTGGGAGATGTTGGGAGTCTGTTTGTCTTTATATTCCTGTGTTTCTAGAGTTGACAATTCACCCTTGGTATTTTGAGGTTTTTTTCCCCCTTTGTATAGACCAATCCTTGTGTGTGCTATATGGCATGGCGTACAGTGATGTGCTCATAGTGTAGGGAAGGGGGAAAAAAAAAGAAAAATACAGGGTACAGAGTACAGTATCCAGTATTCATACCATTTTTTTTTGTATGAAAAAGAAGGGCACACAGTTTTTTGCCTCTCGTTTTCTTCCCCACTGTGAGGTGGATGGATGTTCTATAAGAGGGGCGATCATCGCAGCCCAGCGAAAATAGGGTACCACATTGGGCCGAGAGGACACCAGAGGGGAGAGGTCGGAGTCATATACGGAGTAGGGATAATCGAAACACCTACCATGGAATCCGAGAACCAGCAGGGTATAGCCGAGCAGAATCTGGTTCTCGTGTGGCCGGGTACCTGAATGTCGGAGAACTGATGTTGATATTCTGATCACACGGTACCCAGGTTGTACTCCATACGAATGCCCATACTGAAGTATCATGAAGGTCAGCTTGATAACATCGCCCCGACATACAACATACAGACGAGTCAAGTATCGAGGTATCGGGTACCACACCCGTACTGCATCATACGCCCTATCCACTCTCTCCAGTAAAGATGCGGTACCATTTTACCGATGATCTTCCAACACTGACGGCAGTGGCGGTCATCAGACAAGGGTACGATTTCCCGGGGGAATGTCATTTGTGCTCCGTAGTCCTGCAGGTCCTGTAGCGTATGAGGTCTCCTTATGTGTGTCTCGATTATCAATCCCTTCCATCTGTTTCTACCCTTTGACCGGGGAAATGTAGGAGGGGTAGATGTGCACAACTACTGACCCTATATACATTATTGTACACATCCCCTCCTGCTTACTCGACCCTTTGAGACCCGAATTCTCCTCTCACTGGTAATACTATTTTCCGGTGTGACGGTGCAAATAATTGCCCCAAAATGACACCGAGTCAATTTGGTGGAACTCCCTTTCCGAAAGATCATGATCCAATGAGATCAGCCACAAAGATCAGAATTGGGATCTGAACGGGAGCTCGAGCCAGTTGATTCCGGAAGACCCAGCCTTTGTACGGTGCGAATCCTGAAATGGTAAACGGTAAACCGCCACCATTTCTGGTGGCCACTCCCATTTGGTGTCTCGCCTCCGCGAAAGTCTGATCGTGGAAATTTCCTGGGTTTGAAAAATACTCCGATCTTGTGACTGCTCTGAAGAGACCGTCAGAGAGCACTGAGAGCTTGAAAGTTTAAGCATTCAGCTGTGAAGACCCGACTATCTGTCAATCCCTGTCTGACCTGCCATAGAGACCCTGCCAGCAAGAGGCAAGGCTCAAATGTGGCGTTTAGGATCGACCCTAATTCTTTTACACACCGTCCATTCTTTTCGTATCCTTGTTTTCCCTCTGGGACCTTGCTGCTAGTGCAGATCGGAGTGATCTCCCGCTTCTCTAAATAGGTTAATTGTCTTGGTATTCCGTTGTCCCCCGGTCTCAGATCTGAATCCTCGAGGGCATCCATAGTGAGCCTGTAGGGGTGATTGGGTAAGGAACCTATTCTATGGTCAGACATACCTAGGTAGTGAGAAGCAGAGTATCGAAGACGTCGAATGGAAAAATATCTACACCAACACTGAAACAGTCTTAGACAGTAGATGTATAGTCCAGTGTATATGCAAGGCATGTAAGCACAATTAGGGTTATCCTCGTAACGGTGGCATGTTTGATATCCTGCCTGGAACTCGATGCTTTGTTACAGTCTATAATCATCCTCATTTGATACTCATGACCATATATAAATGGTTTAAAGCGGCGTCAGTTAGGGCCGAGGTTTACTCTTCGTCAGTTCTGTTGTGTGTCTTGACTGTAAAAAGCGACACGAAAAGACCGACAAGCACATACACAAGGACTGTCATATGAGAAGTTCTGGAGTCGGTCACTTGCGATGTGTTAAAGCGCAAATGCGACAACTGTTGGAAGGGAATCAGATCCTGATCAATGACAATAGATCCCCCCTCCATGTATTCATGCCCAGCTCAAGAAGCTAAAGTGATCGGGACGATCTAGGGCCGACCGCCTTTGAACTGCCCCTCCTCCGCGTCCCCTTATCTGCAATTTAGCGCGCAAAACATTAGATTCTCAATCTCTCATGAGATCCATTGGCTTTGAGCCCCTCATTCTCTCTTTCATCTCTGCCTCATATTTAAAAAAAATCAATTTTTTGCTTCCACGCCATGGAGCAAGAACTCTTGTCGCTCCTGGCAGACACTCAGTCCCCCAAGGCTGATACCAGACGAGCCGCGGAGTCTGAACTAGAGCGCCTCTACGTCCACGATTCCTTTGCCGTCTCGCTCACAGCAATTGCCTCTCACGATTCAGTGCCAGTCAATTTACGCCAATCTGCCATTTCCGTTCTGCGTACCTTTATTGCCGCCGCCTGGTCCCCCATCCTTGACGAATTCAAAGGACAGATCCTCATCAACGATGCGAACAAAGCAAATGTGCGGCAAGGACTACTAGTGCTTGCGACTAGTGATACACCAGAACGGAAAGTAAAGAACTCTGCAAGTTACGCCGTCAGCAAGATTGCCAGTGCCGACTTCCCGGACGACTGGCCAGAGCTGCTCCCTTCGCTTCTGCGTATCATCAATGATCCTGCCAGCACCGATGGTCAGATGCACGGTGCGCTCAAGGTTCTTCTGGATCTTGTAGATACGGGATTCAGTGAGGAACAGTTCTTCAATGTTGCCCGTGATCTTGTTTCGTCCCTTTTCGCCGTGGCCACCGCCGACTCCAGGCGGCCGATGTTGCGTGCTCTGGCCGTTGCAGTCTTCCGTTCCTGCTTCGATACCCTGGAAATGGTTCTCGAGCAACACAAGGAGGCTATCAAGCAGTTCATGGATGAGGTGCTCAGTGGATGGTCCCCATTCTTCAATATCACTTTGAAGACACCCCTACCGCAACCACCTAGCGACGAGGAAGAGCATAAACAAGGAGAGGTTGCATCACAGTGGAGAGGGACTGTTGGGTTGAAGTTGCAGATCGTTAAGGTAGGTATTACTTCCTCTTGCTCGTCCCGGCTGGAGCTGAACTAATAATGTGCTATAGACCGTCATGAAAATCCGCATGGTCTTCCCCGCTCTTCTGACAGCGCAAAGTTCTCTGTTCTTTTCAACGGTCTGGACGGAGCTCACCAATGCACTGCCCATATACCAAAATTTCTACATTGAGGAGGAGAGACAGGGTCGCTTAGAGGACGCGGATGGACTTCCTCACTCGCTTGATTTCCTCGTCCTGGAAGAGCTTGATCTGATCCAAGCCCTCTTGAAGGCTCCGCCCGTCAAAGCAGAATTGCACCAGCAACTTCAAAGTGCCGGTGCTACTGCCAGCACGTCAAGCTGGCTTCCGGAGATCATGAAGCTTGCCGGATCTTACGCTCAGATTACAACGGAGGAGGAGGCTTTATGGGAGATTGACGTGAACATCTTCCTCTCGGAGGAGACTTCTGTCACAGCCAACTACACCCCTCGAACTTGCAGCGGGGATCTAGTGGTCAAGACAGGCGAATGGCTGAAGGGCCTGGCAGCCGAGGGTCTCCTGAGCCACTTGAACACTCTCTTTGCTGATTCATCGGTTTCGTGAGGACCCCTATATACCATCCGGAAAGATGAACTATACTGACTATCTATCAAACAGATGGAAATCTCGGGAAGCCTCCCTTTACATTCTCAACTGCTTGCTTCGAGACTTTGGCGAAGTAGACCAAGAAATCTCCCCTGAGCTGGCATCCCACTTCGCCCAATTCGTTCAGTACGCGATCCAACAAGAACAAGAGCTCTTGCGCGCTCGAGGATACCTTGTTGCAGGCGCGCTCTCTAAGGTTGCCGGCGAAGCATTCCAACAGACTGCATCCTCTTATTTGGAGGCCACCCTCAAGGCGATCGCCGGAGATCCCGCTGAGGTGGTCCAAGTGGCCTGCATTCGGGTTTTGCAAGACTTAATGCCATCTCTGCCAACAGGCCTGGCCCGTCCATTCCAGCCTGCAGTGATTGCAGCCATCTCGGAATTCATCTCTGCCCACGACCTTCGTGAACAGGCCGACTCCGATGATCTCAAGGTCACATTGGCTGAAACCCTCCGGGACACTATTATGGCTGATTCCAGTATTGTTCTGTCGTCGACCGCTATCGACGTGTTGTTCAACATTGCTAGCAGCGGCGCTGAGAACTTCCAACTGACCATGACTGTCACAGAAGCGTTTGAAGACATTGTGGATCAAATTACCGACAATGGCCCCGAATCTTACATGCGCCTGTGCGAAAAGGTGCTGCCTTCGCTGATGGGGGCGATCGATGTGGGCAATCTTACCGAGGAGAATGCTTTAACAACTTTCGCGGCCGATCTAATTCGCGCTCTCGCCGAGCGGAGTCCCGAGCCGATGCCCGCTGGGTTTGTGGATACGGTGATGCCGAAGCTCAACCATCTGCTGCTGGAATCCGATGAAGCTGAATTGATTCGACCAGCTACAGAGGCCGTACGGCACATGCTCTCTCACGACTTTGCACAGTTTGTCGCTTGGCGTGATCCCCAATCTGGAAAGGAGGCACTCGAGGTTGTGTTGATCATAATTGACCGGCTCCTGGGACCGGCGGTTGATGACAACGCAGCTACAGAGGTCGGCCAGCTGGCAGCGGAGTTGGTCGAGCGGGCCGGCTCCGAGCGCCTCGGTCCCTTCCTGCCTCAGCTCCTACAAGCCGTGGCACAGCGATTGGCGACAGCGCAACAAGCACAGTTCATTCAGAGTCTCATCCTCGTGTTCGCACGACTCACTCTCATCAGTGCCCGTGAGGTAGTTGACTTCCTTGCACAGGTTAACCTGGGTGGCCAGAGCGGACTGGCCGTGGTTCTGAGCAAGTGGCTCGAGAATTCCGTCAACTTCGCCGGCTACGACGAAATCAAGCAGAACATCTTCGCCTTGGCACGACTGTACGAGCTCGCCGATCCACGTGTGGCCGAGGTCCCCGTGAAGGGCGACCTCATCATCCAGGATACAGGCCGGATCAAGACCCGCTCGCAGGCACGCAAGAATCCAGACCAATTCACGACCGTGGCAGCACCGCTGAAGATCATCAAGGTCCTGGTCGAAGAGCTAGGTGCAGCATCCGGCAACAAAGAAATTGACGCTGCGACGGCGGCGGCCTTGGATGATGCTGACAGTGACGATGGCGATGACGACTGGGAGGATGTCCCCAGCCAGATCCTGGATCTTGGGATCGGCGCATCGAGGCAGGGGCTGATGGACTTCGCTGAGGGCGGTTCCGAAAGCGTGTTCGGTGTGCGTCGCCGGGATGATGAAACACAAGGCTTCCTGGCGGATTTCTTCCGACAGGCTTCCACACAGCCGAGTTTCCAAGAGCTCTACGCGGCATTGACTCCCAATGAGCAGGCTAAGCTGCAAAGCCTGTGAGTGGGTCTTGATGCAGGTGATCGCAATCGCCAAGTGGCTATGGTTACAAGGATTTTTTCCCGGAGATCTGGGTTATTAATGGTTTGATGCATGCATGTTAATAAACATTGGTACGGAGTACACCTATCTTCGTCAATTTCCATTTTCGCTCTCTTTTCTTACACCGTAGTCCGTACTAGTCCTTAGTACGTTGCTGTGCATAAAGCATTAGCTCATTCTAGTAGGAGACCTCGAAATTAGCGCTGTCCTCAAACTGCCCTTGCTCCGAGTTCTTTGTTTGCCCCTCAAATATGACAGGTGTACGGAGTACTCCGTACTCCGTACATTCTGCAGCATCATCTCTCTTTGTTTCAGTCGGCCACATCTCCAGACTCGAGTAAGTATGAGATCGAAAGTCATCGCGATCTAGTGAAATAGACAATCTACAACATATGGCACAACCAAAAGCCCCCAAGCCACGAGTCAGGACACCCCTGTTTCTGCAGTCGACATGACTAAGCCCATCCTTCCATTCGGAACCCAGGGCTTATCCGTCCCGTGTGGAGACGCGCCAGACAGTCGGGTCTACGACCAGGATAACCCCAGTTGAGGTGGGATTGCCCTGCTTTTCCAAGGGTTTCTCCCTTTTGCTCCACCGTCTTTCTCCCGCTCACCTCAGCTCGCTTAATCGTTTTTTTTTTTTGGCTTTGCTTTCGTATACGAAGTAGGTATCTGGAAATTTCATCCTGCGTAAATACTTTCCTCTATACGGAATAGTCCTTCCAAATGTGGCTGAAGCAAACATGTACTTCTGGCCACTTCTTGGCGTCCTTTTCCGCGTTAGTGCTGACCTTTTTGCCGTTTTGTGGCTCCATGCGTATATCTGAGCATGTCAGGTCACTGTGGCTTTGTTAGGGAACCCCAATAAAATGCACCTTGGGATTTGTATACCACCTACTCCGTACTCCGGTAGGTGTTATACTCCGTACATATTCTTTTCAATGCTCTTCTTCGCATGACTTTGACCTGGAAGCTGGAATTTATAGGGGCATATCCTGGCTATCCATATAGATATTCTCACAGCTAAAATATAGAACGGAGGTCTCGCCGACTGGACTGGAACTCACGGTTGGAAAGTGTTGCTTCTAACTGCCTTATTGGTTGTCAATTGCATCCTTGAAGTCAGCTTTTCTCTGAACTTGAATCTCATTACGGAGTACCTCATGAAAGCCAGTCCCGGTATCTTTGAAATCCCTCCCTGGGCCCTAGCTTGGTTTCACTTCGGGATTACCTTCATACATTGTCTATAGTGGTACTACCTTCAGTATGGCTCATGGTGCCGACAGACTTATTTACTGCCTAACGCTTATGCTAACTAGAAAGATGTATTTTTTTGGCCTGCCACTTAGATGGGGTAGCGGAAGTTAATCTATAATCTGACATACTTTGATGCTGGGGTTGTATATCTTCAGTGGATATTTGACTGCATCTCGCAGGTGGTTTTTGAGGCCCCCGAGAACAACTATACCTTCCAGGGATGACCTAGTATGGCGTTGATCATGTCTTGGGGTGTTATGACCCTCGAGTTATTTCTCTCCGGGCATTGCACTTGGTATATGCCAGAGCAGAAGTTTTAGAACCCATGTGATGCTGGGTGCCTAACACACAACGCTTCTGGCCTACAACATATACCATGTATCTCTGTTCTGCAGGCTCATTGGCCCCCGAGAACTCACTTGTCCTAGCAAGGCTAGGGGTTCATGTGTTAGAAAGCCCCGGTGCTTGGCTTGAGAAACTAGCATCTGGAACCCGGACTGTCGGATGAACTACCCCTCCCGCCCTAGATCCCAGGGTTTCATTGAGATAAGCAGACCAATCACCTCCAAGGGTTCCCAGATCGCACTAGGATTCCCTGGGTACCGTATCTCTAAAGCATTCGGCGGTACCGTCGACCAAGGCATCGGAGGTGGAGACGGGAGGATACAACCTACTTTGGAACCTTGGAAGTACAATATCAACTGGGTGCAGAACAAAGGACCCCAGAGATAACGATCGACCAATTGCATTGTCGGAATTCCCACCCAGACTGAGATCTACCGGGATTTTCAGTTAAAGATGGAGCCGTAGTGCTTGGAGTACGTGTCAACCCATCGATGACCAAATCCCGAGACCGATTTGGAATGGGGTTTACCAGGCTGTCGGATTTCCTCTGCGGGGTCATCCAAAGGTCAAAGGTACGGGAACCGACCCGGTGGTAGAAAAATAAGTGGCTACGCTAGGGTTCCTTCATCCTCTCTCTCGGGTTCGTGACATAGCTTCATTTTATTTTCCCTTTTCTCTTTCTTTCTTCCAGAAGCTTTCGATCATTCTTTATACCTTCTCTCCCCTTCTCCCTTTCTTCCTAGCTATATCCCTCCTCTCCATTCTACCATGCCACAACCAAATCTCAATGAAAGCATTCAAGTCGATGTAAGCCCATTCCAATTTCCTTGTATTGTCCCTCCCAACCCCAGACTCTATACCCACCAGACCCCAAAACCGAATCACCCCCCATCCCCCACCAATTCCCAATCCCCCAAACCAAAACCCCATGCTAAAACCCCCAAGACCAGCGATGACGACTCCATCTTCGACACCCAATCCCTCGTCGGCTCCAACCTCTCCTTCGCCTCCTCCGTCCGCGACTACTCCTACGAAAACGGCCGCCGCTACCACGCCTACCGCAACGGCCAATACCCCCTCCCAAACGACGAAGAAGAACAAGACCGTCTAGCCCTGATGCACCACCTCTTCAAGCTCCTAACAGGCGGCCACCTGCACCGCGCCCCCATCCCCCCCTCCCCCCGCCGCATCCTCGACATCGGCACCGGAACCGGCATCTGGGCCCTCGAAATGGCAGAAGACCACCCCCAAGCCGACATCATCGGCACAGACCTTAGCCCCATCCAGCCATCCTGGGCCCCGCCTAACTGCCGTTTCTTCATCGACGACGTCGAGAGCGATTGGACTTTTTCCCCGTCCGAGCGGTTTGATTATATCCATGCTCGGTCGATGGGAGGGGGCATTGGTGATTGGCCTAGGCTGCTGAAGCAGTCTTTTCAGCATCTAAGGCCGGGCGGGTGGTTCGAGGCGCAGGAGTTCGAGACGATTTTGTTATCGGATGATGGTACGCATGAGCGCGCGACTATGCTGGATGAGTGGCAGCGGACGCTGAATTCGGCGAGCATTAAGTTTGGGAAACCGATGAATATCGCTTCTAGTGTTTCGCAGTGTATGGCGGAGCAGGGGTTTGTAAATGTCACCGATGATGTGTATAAGGTATGTGGTGGTGGTGGTGGTGGTGACGTTTGTTCTCATACTAATTGGTTTGCAGTGTCCGGTCGGTGGCTGGGCGAAGAACCGTCAGTTAAAGGAAATCGGCCGCGTGGGAAAGGTCGCTATCTTGGAGAATGTCGAGCCTTACACGCTGGCGCTCTTCACTCGTGTCCTGGGCTTCACTTATCAGGAGGCGCAGGAGTATATGCATAAGGTGCGGGCGGAGCTGATGAATAGCTCGTACCATCTTTATGTGCATTTTCATTATGTCTACGGGCAGCGGCCTTATGATGAATCTCCGGATTCGGATTCTTCTTGAGATTGGATTGTCACTGTGTTACGAAGATTATGATTACGATACCCCCCCCCCCCATGACATTAAAAGTGAGAGCGAGAATACCCCCTTGTCTTTTCTTTTGACTTCTCTCCACCTTGTCGACTTTATACACGAATGGCTAGATGAAAAATGTTGCGAGTTGCATAAAGGGCTTCTTTGTATTAGATTTTTTTTTGTTTCGGTTATATTCATACTCGTTGAGACGTGGACACGATCATGATGCGTGAGAAAATTGAGAGATGTCATGCACTGTGATGTTGTCTCGGACATACTATCATCTGTCTGGGACCGACCAGCGACCGGGACTATTATCAACACTGATATGTTCAGAGACCCAGCTCTGAACCTGACCTGAAGCAGTTGAGCCTCAGGCAACCCAAAGGACGGACTGAGGGCCTATGCTAGACTCCCTGCTCAGATCTTTCTACCTGATCTGAGAGTTCGATTTCAAACGGGAATGAGCTCCCGAAATCACCCTCCATTGCCAATTCCAAGAACTCGACAAACCCCCGAGACAGCATCCTCCGGCGAAGGACTCGTCCGCAAGACCTCGATCACCTGTGGCAAATGTTCCTCGTCACAACTGATCATTGTTTCTAGCAGGATTTCCAGGAGTGCCTGTTTCCCTTGGCCCTTCCACGAGCTCGGCATGGAGTCCATGATGGTAGTTGGCGAAGGACGATCCTGGAAATTCGGACTCGCATGACTTGACGTATCCCCTGCCCCAAAGGTTAGGGTGGGCAGCGGGAAGTTTGGATCTGCATAAGCGTTGGTATTTGTATTTGCGGAGATATTTGCATCGAAAGAATTGATTGTCGAATAATGAGCTTGGGTTTGATACGGATGCATATGTGGAATTTGACCCGGTATCGGATTCAGATTCGGATTGCCATATGTGTCTGCCCCTAACGGATTATATGCAAGATACCTGTCGTTTTCGTTTGATATTGAGAGGTCCTCCCCGTAATGTGTCATCGTTGAAGTTGGCCCTGTAGGGAACTGGGTATGTAAGTACGGCGGTGCTTTGCTTTCAAGCAGATATGGGGTGTCGGTTGTCGTGTAAAGTTGAGGTTGATGAATGCCCAGCATTACACCTTGCGGATTTCCATTCGCTGGGAAGCCCTGCATCGGAACTGGGACTGTTCCAGCCATGTCCCCTGGAGTGAAGGCCATGCCTCCGGTATAGCAATTGGACATTGTCGCATCATCTAAACAATCTGGATCAGAGATGAGTATAATGCAAGCACCAAGCATGAGAGGAGCAGTCTCACTCCCATAAGCAAATGGATCGACTACAGTTGAGCCATCCAACTCCGCAATCTGCGGCGCATGTCCCGCGACGGGATAAGCCGACACCGACGGCGACGAAACAGACGCCGACCGAGCCCCATTCTCACTCCCTGTGCTATCGGGGCTCGTCACGATAACCGAGCTCGTCCTTGTCGTGGACGGCGACGACCCGCGCCAACTGCCTTCCCCAGTATCCGGAGTACATCGCGCCGAGCTAGAACCCGTTCTAGCTCCAATCACATAACCAGGGTCAGGACCCTGGTGATCTGCGTTCCCAGCACTGTAACCCCTGTGCGCGGGGGCCTGCTGTCGCTGACTCTTGCTTTTCGCGCTCCCTTGGTCCGAGCTCGCACGTTTGTTGTAATTTGGCTCCCGCGGAGGCTGGTTCAGACGCCCCCGCAACTGTGCGACTTCGCGGCGCAATTGCGCAATGATCTCGGATTGACTGATATGGGCGCGGTCTTCGGGGGTCGTGAGGTACGTGCATTCTGCTTCCAGGCCGCGAAGTATGCAAGCGTGGCAGGGAATGGAGCGGTCGCACTGGTCCAAGTGGTCTGAATTAGTTCCGGGTAATCTAATTGAGACAGGACGGGGTAGAAAGATAAGACTGAAGGCGCATGCGAAAAGGGAGACGATCTGGACGGTACCTTTACTTTGCGCTCGCGACATCTGAGACACGATTGTTGGGGGCGAATCTTCGTTTTGGACTCATTGGGCATTGCGAGGACCACCGTAGCAGGAGTTTGGTGACATCCAGGGAGGTGTTTGGGATCTGGAGAAATTGGAGAAATGCGATGGAACCGTTGAACCTTACGTGGGGGAACAGTCTCCACTCAAAGTCTGGTTTTTTGCATCCTGGTCGGCCATGCAGGTTCAGCTGTGCCACATCAGGGGGTGGAGATGTGCCGATAACATTAGAAGATCGGAGGGGAAAGCAATGAGGAAATGTGACGAGTCTCATTTTCCATGCTTTTCCACTCCCCGCAGGTCCTGGGCACGCAGCTCCACGGAAATTTGATTGGACACGGCCATTCGGAATTGCCTCGTGAAGCTTGCATTCTCCACCTGCAGATCTCGATTTGGATTTGAGATGCAAAGGGCACTTTGCTCATCGTTCGGTTATGCAAGTACTTCCCTTGATAGAGATGTTGTAGGTCAATGGTACTGTCGCAGTTCCTGTAACCTACCCCTCAACGCAGATCCCTTCGATATAGATGCGACGTCGGTGCGGAGAATTCACGAAGAATGAAGCAAAGAGAATGTTGGGATGGCATAAAAACAGTCATGATGCGGTTCAACGGGCCTCAGCAAACTCTCAGACTAGTCTATCGGAGTAGATCACATCCTGTTCCATCTTGTCCATACTTCATTGCAATCGAGACGCCATGAGAACCTCTTCGCCCACAAGCTGGGCCGCTGCAAGCATGGCCGGACTCCTATTGAGTCCATTGCTGCCTGTGCAGGCCAGCACCGGAGACCAGAAGCTGCTCCCAACACCCCCAATGGGTTTCAACAACTGGGCCCGCTTCATGTGCGACCTGAACGAGACGCTGTTCACCGACACCGCGGAATCCATGCTATCCCGCGGTCTTCTGGATGCAGGCTACAATCGTCTCACACTGGATGATTGTTGGATGCGCATGGAGCGCGCCGCCAATGGCTCCCTGGAATGGGATACTGACAGGTTCCCACACGGTATCCCCTGGCTCAGGGACTGGATGAGAAACAAAGGCTTCCTCCTCGGTATTTATCAAGACGCCGGTAATTTGACCTGCGGTGGCTACCCAGGCTCCTATCAGTACGAGAAGGAGGACGCTGAACTCTTCGCTAGCTGGGGTATTGACTACCTCAAGCTGGACGGATGTAATATCGATCCTGAGGAGGGTCGCTCTCTTCGCGAAGAGTACCGCGTCCGCTACAGTCAGTGGCATGATATACTGAGCGCCCTTCCAGAGCCACTTATCTTCTCCGAGTCCGCGCCTGCATATTTCATGAACAACGCGTCGGACTGGGCCGTTGTCATGGACTGGATTCCGGAATATGGCGAGCTGGCACGACACTCTGCTGATGTGATCGTGTATGGTGGCGAGGGTAATCCTTGGGATAGTATCATGTCTAACTATGACTATCACACGCTTCTGGTCCGCTACCAGCAGCCGGGTTATTATAACGACCCGGACTTCCTGATCACCGACAACCCAGGCCTATCCAAAGATGAGAAAGCATCCCAGTTTGCAATCTGGGCTGCACTAGGTGCACCATTGATCATCAGTGCTTACATTCCTGACCTCACGGACGACGAAATCAAACTCCTCAGCAACGAGGCGCTCATTGCCGTAGACCAGGATCCATTGGCGCAGCAGGCCGCCCTCATTAGTCGGGACGGCACCTTCGATGTTCTTTCCCGCTCCCTTGAGAATGGAGATAGAGTCCTCGCCGTGCTGAACCGCGGTGCTGAAGCGGCCAAGACGAGCGTCTCCCTCGCACGTCTCGGCTTGTCTGATTCCAGCTGCAAGTATAAAGCGCGCGAGCTTCTCAGCGGCAAGGAGACAACCGTCGATTCTGCCTTCGAGATCCAGCTTAACTCGCACGCTACCGTGGTCTACCGTATTGAGCTGCCTGACGGTTGCACCGAGACCACCCCGACTGGTATGGTATTCAATACACCATCTGGACTCTGCTTGACGGCTGGCGATCAATCCATCAGCTATGAAAAATGCAGTGCCTCGGATTCGCAGGTCTGGAAAGTCGCAGCCAAGGATGGTAGTAAGGTGACCTTGAGTCCTCTTTCAGATGGCTCGGTTTGTCTTGCTGGGAAGGATGGCAAGACTTCGCTGGCCAAGTGTGACGGTGCTGGTACTACTTGGGAACACTATATTACGGGTCATCTTCGTAACGATGATGGCTGCTTGACTAAGGGCTCGAGTCAAGGTATCGAGTCGTGTGTTGTTGACAATGCGGCGCAGATATTCGGTTTGCCCAGCGGAATCCGTTTGGCTGATAAAGATCTAAACTAGTCCATATGTAGCCTAGTGTGATCTGGAGACATCCGTCCGAACCAATCAAATGAGAATTAATCATGTGATTTGATCCACATACATCTGGCAGTTGCGATGGACATGCCTCTAGGACAAGCAACATTTGAATACATAGTACCTCTAAGTAAGAATCTTAGTGAATGGCCTCAATATCAGGCCCAATGCAGCCCCTAGGATGGATCTGTTCTAAGTATTGTGGCTCTCTCGGCACAGTTTGCCCAAATGGGTAGCCACACTTGCCCCGACATCGTGGCTCGATTTCTCCACGTAGCTTGGGGAAACTTGCGTGGGTGTTGTTAGCCGACCAACGAGTCACCTTATGATGCTCGGGTATTTTACTCTGCAAATTTCTGTTTTCGCTTTTTTTTTATTTGATTTTTTAAGTATTTTTACTATGTCTGTTTCGTGTAATCTAGTTATTGAACTATGAGCTACACTGTAACCTCAAACTGCCCTGGGAGTGTACGCCAAGACCTCCAGTGCTGTTCTCCTCCCCCCTGGTCAATGTAACCATCAGCATAGCCCCATGCATAGATGGTTGCATCAACAAGGATAATGATACCGTTCAATCTCAGTGAGTAGATGCCATATACATTGATATATAGATTAGATGGTCAAGGGTGGGATACATTGACAGACTTCACGAACAGCACACTCATAGCCTGTAGCATCATATG
Source organism: Penicillium crystallinum (assembly GCA_027569675.1). NCBI lineage: Eukaryota > Fungi > Ascomycota > Eurotiomycetes > Eurotiales > Aspergillaceae > Penicillium > Penicillium crystallinum. The sequence goes on along the minus strand of JAPDKR010000030.1, from coordinate 138,375 downwards.
GTTGCTTTGAGGCTATTACCAGCTATTGAACGACATGTTCAGAGCCAACCATGCCCGGGGGTCAAGGAAGCATTTGCTAAATGAACCTACAATCGGACCGCAGCTTGGCTTCTTCGCATGAATTGGAGCTATTCGCTTTGCTAGGGTTCTCTTGACATGGTGATTGTTTTCAACGGCCCCGATAGATCTCTGGTGCTTTCTTTGAAAGCTCGTGTAGAAGCATTTCAAAGTCACTTTGAGAGTGCAGAAGTGTATATCAGGTTAGAATTGGCTTCACAGATAAAGCTATATAACACTATTCATATTTGGTGAACCTGCTCAGCTGCTGGTAGAACTGACTATCTATGTCTATAGGTAACCATCGCTGCCATCAACATGAGTACGAGGTCTCTGGATGGGATGAATTACATATTTGTGATGATCTCTAGCTTCCTTAGTACTTTACATTGTCTAGTATACTTTTATAGATTGAAATGATTAAGCTAGAGGCAATGGATGGCAATTCAATATATGCAAGATCTCGTTTGTACATTCTGCGCTGTACACGAGTCATAAACAGACACAGCAGTAAATACATTCAAAGAATAACAATATGATCAAATCTCCCAAAGAAAGACCTATCCCTGCAAAGAGAATCCAACCCCTTCTCCAGTGCCCATCTCAACAAGATTAGCCCGCATTTTCTCGGCCCTCTCTCCAAGCCCGAAAGCAGCATCATCCCGGTGAACCCAGGCTCCAACGCCATGCTGTAGCACAGCCGTAGCACGAACCTTCTTCTTCTCCTCAACATCATCACCGGCATCACCAGACGTCTTCAGTCCAATACTGCCGTGCAAAGTCAGCCTAGTCTCCACCCCTCCTTCACTCTTACCCCGGTAGATTCCCCGGTGCAGAATGTTACTATTATAAAACACCGCATCACCAGGCTGCAACTCCACAATCAGCTGATCTGGCAGCGAGGGCGCATACGGATCCGCATCACGCTCAACCTGCGTGCGCGCCCGGTTATGCGTGCCCGGCACAACCACCAGCGAGGCATCGGGACACAGCGCCAGGTTGTACTGGCAGTGCGATTGGCGGCCACCAGGCGCCTTCGCAGCCAACTGGGCCAATTCCTCTTCCGCAGTCGCTTTCTCGGAGATATCGTCGCGGTGCCAGCGGAGCTCGAAGTCCTTTGTTTCCGGTGCGACGAGCAGGTTGAAGAGTTCCATGACGAGGGGCTCGGCGTCGCTATCGCTCTTCTGGACGCCCATCAGCTCCTCAGCAACGGCGAGAATGGTGGGGGAGAAGTAGCACCGCGCGAAGCTGTCTCGGCCGGGCATCTCGGGGTGCATTAGGTGCTGGACACCCCAGATTCCGCCCTCCGACGCGGGGGGCACGGTGGTCGGCCATGGTGGGAATTGTTTTGGCACGGTGCGGAAGTGGGGCCAGCCGCCGGTGCGTGTCAGGGTTGTTGCTTTGGTTGCGATTTCGCGGTAGTGCTCGACCTCGGTTGGGGTGAGGAGGTTGCGGACGACGACGAAGCCGTCGCGTCGGAGAGCATCCAAGTGTGGGGTTGACATATTGAGACTAGACCGATTGATGGGATCTGGAGATCTGGAGATCTGGGGATGCTGGGGGAGTAAGAATTTATACTTGCGGGGTTTGTGAATACGATGGCCATGTTACATTGTTTTTCTCGTTGCTCAATACTACCGTGGATCCATAATGTGACCTTTCCATGTACCTGACTGTGTTGTGTATACACCTTGATATAAACAAGTGATGTTTAATCCCTATACTTAACATCAAAAGAACAGAACTACATGGACATGTACCATGCTATACAACATGCGTGCTGTACATGCTGTATGTTGTACATGTACGCTGCACTGGTGCTCATACAACGTCATATGGTTCGGGCCAAGATCGGCCCGTCCAGAGGGCTGAATCCTCTCGCAGCTTGACTCTGATCTTCTCCCGAAAATTTTTACTTGCGCTTTGAGTTTTCACTAGCTTGCACTCGTCTACCCTAGAAGCTCGTTCGGTTTCCCAAATCTCGACGAACAATACCGCGGCGCAAAATTCACCCCCACTATGCCCCTCCTTCATGCGGGCTCAGCCCTACTGGTGCTGCTCCTGATACTTCCGCAAGTACACGCCTTCGGAGCTGGCAACATCGCCTCGATTTCCGCTGTTGAAGGCAAGAACTGGCGCCATGGTGATATTGAAGATGTTCTCAAGACAGTGGCTTTCATCTCTGGTCATAAGTGGACCACCACCATGATCAAGCGTGTTTATTTCGGCAACTGGTTGCGCGATTAGTGAGTAGCTAGCTGTTCAAGGCACCAAACTATCAATTCATGCTGACTATCTCCACAGCTCCCAGGCAATGGATGTTGGAACACTTAAAAATCTGCAGGCCGATACTATCCGCATCTTGGTGTGGGTCCTCTCATTCTTGAGCTTTGGCTATGCCACCGCCGAATTCGAGGTCACTGCGGATCGATTGGGCGTCTACCGGCCCGAGGAACATATCGAGTAAGTCCAGCCTAGACTCTGCGTGCATATCTGTATATGCTGACCATCGGCCTTCTTGCAGTAACCCCAAGGACTATGCCGATAACGAAGATGCACGCCAATATGACAAACGGTTGCGCCCACCCGTTCGCGCCGTCGAGCTCGAAATCGATTCCAAGACCGGTATGAAAAACTATATTGCCAATGAAAGTGGTGATTGGGCCACCAGCTCGGCCTACATCAAATACAGCCTGGCTCGAAGCATCCACTACGGACGGACTTATACCAATGGCGGAAACAAGAAAGGCAAGGAGGAAGACTTGTGCGAAGCACTCCGGTGTCTGGGCCAGGGTTTGCATACACTAGAGGATTTCGCTGCGCATACCAACTATGTTGAATTGGCGTTGCGCGAGATGGGTTTCAAGAACGTATTCCCGCACACGGGCACGGCCACCGAGATGAATGTTCAAGGACATCGTGTTTTCCCTCTCGTGACAGGAACTTTTGGTATGGTTGATTTCTTCCATTCTGTTTTGGGAGAAGCGACCGATCATTTCACCCAGTCTGAGGTCAACGAGATGGATATTGCACTCGGTGATGCTGAAACAAATGCTCAGTCGAACAACTCTATCAATGCTTTGACTGGACTCTTGGGCAAGATCCCCGGTACAAAAGATCTTGTCAGTGAGATGGAGAGCCTCAACAAGTCATCAGCAGCCCAAAGTTCGGCCAACCAGAGTCGCAGTGCTCCTACGGGCTCTGCGCGCTCTGCTCCGGGTGGCTACGAGCGCTCCCGTGCTGGACCAAATGAATCTTCAAGTGGCAGTTCAAAGCCTAGTGGCTCTGGCCTTGACGGGCTGCCTGACTTCAATCCCCAGGAAACTGTGGCCAAGATTTACCCCATTTTGGCCTTTCGGGATAAGGTCATGCGAAGCCTGAACTCCATCATTGAGAAGATCCCAGGCTTGGAGTCCCTTGTTGAGAAGATCTCTGAGACTCTGACCGTTGTCATCATGTCCCTCCTCGCACCTTTCATCCGTCCTCTGATCAAGGCCGCTTCCAAGTCCTTGCAAACTGGATCCGCAGGTGTCATTGATGCATCTGGAAAGCACCAGTATGAGCCATGGACCGATGCTCACTGCACAGACCCTACCCACTCTTTGCTTTCCAAGGACCATTTCGCCAACATCCTCAATGAGCCCGCTGGACAAGTTGCTTCTGCAATTGTGGAATATGTCGCACCTCGTATTATATATGCTTGGCAACACACCAATGTCTCCGAGAACGAAGTTCTCGAGGATTGCCTACAAGTCTTCCACCACCCAGCCCTGCGCAACATGCGCAACGATGGCCACCGTACAATGTACGAGGCAGTTGAGAAATGGGCCCGTGGCCGCTCAGACCGTGGCGCTTCTTTGGATTCCATCCTCAGCTCCGAGGGCGTCAAAAACGGCCGTAACACCGGCGGAGTTAGCCATACTCACAGTGGCGAGCATGCCGGATTCCCAATTTTGGGCGGTGCATCTGCTGCCTCTTACGGTCAAAACCAGAGCCACAGCCAAAGCCAAAGCCACGGAAGCCATGCACCCAGTAACAACAGCGGACACTCATCCGGCGGTTACTCCTCGTACACGCCCCAACAGAACCAGCAGCAACAATCCAGCAGCAGCTCATCCGGCATGCCCTGGGATAAACTATCTAGTCTTCCCATCCCAGGCATCTCCAACCTGAGCAAACTAGAGAGCAAATTCTCTAGCCTTTTTTCTAGCGGTTTGTCTCGCGATGACGAACAAAAACCCCAGCAAACCCAACACAGCTCATACCAGAGCCACCAATCCAGTGGTCGATACGAGGCCCCCCACGCTGCTCCTCAGCAGACCCAACAGAGTTCATACCAGAGCCACCAATCGAGTGGCAGATACGAGGCCCCCCACGCTGCTCCTCAGCAGACCCAACATAGTTCATACCAGAGCCACCAATCAAGTGGCCGATACGAGACTTCCTACGCCCCTCCCCAGCACGGCGGTTATCAACAGCCTCAGTATGGAGCCCCACCAAGCCACGGCTATCAGGACAACCGTCAGCATGAGCAGCATTACGGAAGCTCTCACTCTCAGAGTACTTCGTACTACTCACAGCAGCACGCTGGAGGCCCGCAGATGCAGGCTCCCCACAACCCGCAATACGGCTCTCACTCCGGCCCGCATGGCGGTTATGGGCAGGGACATAGCCAGGGATCTGGTTATGGGGGTTCGCATGGGTATGGTCGACCGGGATATTGAAATTAAGATATAGTGGAAATGAGATGGAAATGGAATGAGGTTGTATTCTAATCGGTAGAATGGTTGGCGTGTATCTATGGTGGGATTTGACAAGACGATCTACGTGAGAAAGGACTGGGACTGGGTCCGATGGGGAGACTCGTTGCTCTAATTAGATAATGCTTCTCTCACTGACTCTCGCATGAAGTGAATCTTCAAGCACACTCTTATATCTCTGTCTCTCTGGTCTTTTATGCCTCTGTAAACTGCCTGCGTCGCTCGAACCAGTAACAATTACCCCGGTATTCCTTTCTGCTCTACTGAGCTCTCCATTTGATATGATATCCCTTGACTGCTATGCTGGCCCAGCCCAGACAATTATCACATCTGTTGGGTGCTTGGGCAACATAATACTTGTCGTTTCCTTGAGGAAAACGTGGGTCTCGGATGGTTCCCACACAGCCAAGTTCCCTTAGCAATCACCGGATGATAGCTAGTTCTCCGAGCATTCCGATTGCATCCACGCTGACTGAGCTCATGATAAGGCGTGTCTGATCCCAGACAGAGCGCATCCATTGTTAGATCTGCGTTGCTTGCTCGCTCATCGGGAAGTGTGTCCGGCTTTTTGCTTGGTCGCTCACTTCCACGTGCTATGGTGCAAGGTTACTCTGAGTCGTGCTCGTTTCAATGTAACGTTTGAGCTGGCAACGCTATCCGTCTCTTGTACCAGAGGAATTTCGCAGACACATTCTCATCTTGGAGTCGCGGGAGAGGTAGGTGTTCGTGTCGGGCTGCTTTCTGCCAGAATGGAGACTTTTCCAACCTCTGTGAGGCCCCGGTCTATCGAACAAAGAACCGGTTCCAAACATCTTTATAGCTCCTCATGTAAGCTCTGGATGAATATCCATACACAGTGGCCTTACCGATTGACCACCGAGTACTAGAAAGTGGCAATGAGGTATTGACCTAAGCCTCAAAAGAGTTTGTGGTAATGACTGTATGGTTGCCGCGCTAACCCTTAAATATCCGGGGTTCTCTTGTGAAAGTTGACTCGCAGATCACTAGCCTCAGGTGAGATTTCAAATACCTGGAGGGCAAATAGTTGTTCGAATTTGGAGAATGAGGATCGTTGCCCAAACGCAATTTGAGCATTCGTCAAAATGGTCACTCCCAGGGCCACATATCGATGGATTCCTCTCCATCTTGTCGAGTACATATCAAATACAGCTCTCGTGGTGAGGTATCCCTGCCAGTATCTCGAATGTTTCGTTTTCATAAGCCATGGTGAGTTGGGGGAACCAAAAGTAGAATATTTCCTTTATACAGATGGCTTGAGTTGTGAAGGCATCGGCTTGATGGGGTCATGAGAGAAGATTGAGCCCTCTCTCTTTGTGTCGCAGATCCAGATACTATCGATGGATTTCGGATGGCGACGCGAATGAACATTCCAATTCAATCGATGATCATGTATGGAAAGAGGAAAAGAACAAATTTAGCCAGCATCATCTTGGTGAAGACAGCAAGCACGTGTTCTGAGACGCTCTTTCCCTCTTAGCATCTCGGCTATTTCCAGATCCCTCTATGGTCTTGACTGATTGTGTCTCGAGCTCATTCCTCTACACCCCTAGTAGGATAGAGTGACAGTTTCGAACTATACTTCTAATTACCAAAGACGTGAAACAACCCGCTTATTCAACAAAGCAGAGGCTGATCTCTTTTAGCAACTTGCTTTGTCTGAGGACCCGTGAACAATATCTTGGCCAACTCAACACAAAGATCCTACCCTGCCTTTGAATTGCATATTGCACTCGATCTTCGTTACATATCATGGTAATCACTCGATGGTTCAAAATTAGCAGCAGAGATCATAACCTTTTTCGGTCGTTCATAAAACTTAGATGCGTCCTTGGGTTTAGTGTAGGTTCTTGTGTATAAATAGAGGGCTAGATTTGACATGGAGGGTTATTAGGGCAAGTAACACTGAACACAATGCTTAATCTTAATTCTAGATCCAATCCCTGCATAGGGCTTATCCGCAATATACAGCACAGGAGTCGTTGTCACGAGACTTCGTCTACAAAGTACATGCATATCCAAGGTGATATTTTTGGAATGCACTGTAGCGGTTGGTCGCCTGATGTCAAACTGTAGCCAGTCATCGCCATTCAAATACGCGGTATGTCTCGAAGTTGACTCTTAGCAAAACGCTAAACTTGCACGGTGTTGGGCGACTGCTGCGCCCGATCTCTCTCTTAAAGCATCCCTAAATAGAAATTATCGCTCTAGAAACTACGGGATCATCTGGGTTTGGGTGCAATAACATTACATCGCTGGGTACCCCCATATAGTTATATAGTTAATGTAACTCCAGTTACGTCAGCACGCAGTCATTAAGTTTGCGTACTATTGTCTTGTACATATAAATGTCTCAGCTCACCCCTTCAAGTATAGATACCGAACAACTCAAGTATAAAAAGCCTATGAGCACCATCGACAAATTCTCCAGGAATACTTCTCATTCGACTAAAATCTTCAAAGACCACTCTTTCAACCAGCTAATACATCAAAATGAAGACATCATTTCTAACTGCTATTCTCACGGCGACCGCCACCTTCACCCTCGCGGCACCCAGCCCTGCGGTATCCGATCTACAGCCCCTGCAACTCACCAACCTCAACGCAGCAATCTACAGTACTAGCGTCCCACAAACCTGTTTTCTCTATTTCGATGTCAAAGACCCAAATACTAACGCGGACACCAAATGCTCCGCTTACTGGTAGGTTCCGATCTATTCTCAAATAGTCCTCAACCCGAAAATAAGAAAAAGGAACGTAGGGCTGACATATATAGGTCCATTGGCATGGCCGGGAACAAGACCTATGACTGCTCGGACAAGGCCTATCGGCTTCATCTTCCAAATGGAATCTATAATATCGAGCACATTGATCTAGGAGTCTCGCGCGCAGACGGCTCGGAAACCGGGCGCTCGACCGTGCAGGGGGCATTGTGGAAATGCGTGAAACAGGAGTATCCCAAGGCACAGTGCAAGTGGGATGGTATCTTCAATCTTGATGTGGCACCGTCCACGTGATGGGGATCGAGTGTGTAAAGCCAATAGTTGATTGAAACTACAGTTGGGTGGGAACAGTAAAAGGCTGAATGACCTGTGGCACTTTTTCATTGGAGTCATGTATTGCTATCTTGGCTTGTCTTCGCTTTTTGAAAAATTCCATTCTTCTCTTTCAAACTCATGCATCACGCCTCAATACTATACATAGGTGTGTTGTAGCTGCCCTATGTTGTATATCGGCCCTCGCAAAAGTACAAGTCTTGGCGCTGCACGTTTCAAAAAACATCTTGGCGTCATTTTTTCCGTCGAGGTGGCAGCAAGTGGATTGTTCTGCGGTCTGTTCATTGTATCAATAAGCCCATCTCTGAAGAAAGGGCTCTGATGATTCAGCGGATATGAAAAAGCTCCAACGCCGATCTCCACTCACCGTTCCCCACCCTATGAGGCCGGAAAAGCCTTCCTGACACCTGTACACCGTGATAAGGATAGGGACACTACTTTATGGACGCCACAGGCCCACGGGGCGGAAAGGCGCGGAGCGCATGCGATCTATGTCGACACCGAAAGGTAAAACCCGGCGATTGTATGGTATGAGCGCCGCTGATGGTTGCCCACAGATCCGCTGTGACAGGAACCAACCAGCCTGCGAAAATTGTCATCTGGCGGGCCTCCCGTGCACATTCTCGCAGCCTTTGTCTCAGCCTCGGAAGAGTACCCGGCAGTAAGAACATCTGATTGGGTCTGTCTCACAGAGCAGCGCTAATAATGGGGAATGCAGAGAGCTGGCCGATGCCAAAGCTCGGGTTCGGGAATTAGAAGCGACTTTGCTCGGACTTAAAGAATCCACAAAAAACGGCCGTAAAGGGCAACTCATCCCTTCTCCGAGCAGAGGGTCCTCTCCGTCGCTTAGACCCTCCCAAGATTCTTTATTAGCAACGGTAACTTATCTTCCGGATACGCGTGATTTTGATACTGCGTTGGTAGCTTTTCAATGGCACCTGTCGTATTGTGGGCTGGGCAATGCGCTCTCCTCGCAACGGGCGGCGTTTTATTCGCTCATTCAACAACAGACAGGGTGTGAATTCAATGTCGATGATTTTGCGCAAGAGGTCACTGAGTCGTTCCTGGCAGAGCGGCTCAAGTCGACAAAGAAAATAATCGGGATCAAATGGCCTGACTCTGCGCTAGTCCAACGTTGTCTTGATTATTTTGATAGAAATGGGCTCTACTCTATATTTCCGGTGGTCGACGTCGAGGCCGTGCAGATCTTGCTCAATGCCAATGTCTTGGACCGACCGCCAAGCACGACTCGTGCGGCAAACCGGGCTTGTCTAGTTGCTTTTGCTGCAATGATCACCAATATTCATCGTCATGAGCGTGCTTTTGCTGGCGCTGAGCCAGATGCGTACTTGCAAGCCGCGCTAACGCTGCTCCCTGAGATGTTACTGGAACCTCCGGATTTAAGAACACTGGAAGCTGTGACAATATTAGTAAGTCCTTTGCGTGGGACCCCTGTTACCCCTGTCTCAGAAGCTTATATGAGATCCATAGATGCTCTATATTGCTCCTCTTGGCAGGCCCCAGGCAGCGGAGCTACTACTTGGCGTGGCAGTTCAGCTCATCTATAATCTTGGGGCAAACAGAATACAAACTCCTCATGAGATACATAGGACAGATCAGCGTAGTCAACATCTCCGAGCTTTGTTCTGGCATTGTTATGCCGTTGACAAGGAATTCTCTATCCGAAAATCCCAACCGCCCTTGCTTAACGACAATGATTGCGATCTCGATCTGCCTACGACGTATTCTCAGGAGACCTCGGAACGTCACTTCTACATGAAACCATTGTCATCAAAAGAGCTTCTTTTCCCCTCGGATCTCCGATTTTCCATACTAAAATCGAAGATCTTCCGCTTACTTTACTCGGTACGCAGTCAGTCATTACCAGAAGCCAGGCGTCTCCAGCATATCCGCGAGCTAGATCAAGAACTGAGCGATCTAAAATTGGGATATCCCGTCAGCTGCCGGCCGAACGCTTTCGCTATGGAAAGCGCACCAGACTACATGTTCCACGATCTCAGTCTCCGTGGCGTGAACATCCATTTGGAATATTATTATTGTCTTGGGAAGATCCACGGGGCGAACAGCTCATCCAGGATCCCTTCACCGCAGACTTGGTCCCCTCTACCATCTAGTGCAGAGCTGTGCTTTGAAGCCGCGAGATCCTCGCTGATCTATATCTGGCGAGTTCGCCAGTTCGTCAACGACCACACATTCTGGTAAGTCATGCTACTTCTCTCTATCCTTGGTATGGATATTCATATTAATTCAATTCTGTTCTGGCATTAGGATTCACGCACAATTCCTCCTCGCCGCCGTTTTCTCGGTCTTTTGGTATCTTATCACGGTGCCGGCTTCAACGACATTTACGAGGGATCTCAAGACTTTGGAGGATATTGCTGAGCTTCTAGCCCATCTTGATAAGCCTGCGGATGACGGGCAGAATTTCCCGCCATTCTACTTGACGCGAGCTTTCGTTGAAAGGTTGATCTCGTTGGCGAGGCAGTCACAGTCCAGGCTTACGGATTCATGATTACCTGCTCGCGTGTTGGCGACTTTATTTTCGCAAGGCTGTGTGTTTGTGTATAAAAAGAACACCGATACACATCGTCGTCAACTGTACATATCTCAAGCTAGTATGGAATAGGGTGATCCTATTGTAGACCCAACTGCCTTGCGCGTGATTTATAGTAGGGTCAGTCGTGGTACTTGAATCAAGTCATGATTCTCATAATATCCTTTGTCTAAGTTCCATATATTTGTCGCTTTTTCCAACTGATAATTCCACTTCGTTAATGCTATGAACGAAAAGATATAGATCCATACTATCGCTCCTTCTGACCCTTTTTCTTATCTCCCTCCCCATCCATCTAAGCAGTCTTTTACTCTTAAGTAGCCAAAAATGGCCTTGTCTCTTGCCTATATATCCCTACATTCGAGATTGATAATCTGTAAAACACCGAGATCTCACTTCCGCTTCCATCAAACTCAATACTTGCTTCAATCCTCGGTTTTTCGCGACTTTCAATGCCATTTTTTGAGAGTTTCCTTATAGTGCAAAATTTGACCTGGTCCTACAACAACAGCCCGGCCGGGCTAGCTCAATCGGTAGAGCGTAAGACTCTTAATCTTAAGGCTGCGGGTTCGACCCCCGCGTTCGGCTATTCCTACAACGATCCTTCAAGATTTCTTTTTTGCTGATTTGATCTTATTTTATTAAATATAAAGCCAAAAGGGAAGGATTCATCTTTTTGTACTTGAGTATGTCTGATAACATTAATTGAATTACTCCGGTGCGTTAGAGGTTCCGTGAATCTATACTCACAAAGACGATGAAGGCTAGAATTTGTTGAAGGTTGTCAAAATATATATTTGGACTAGAATGGGAAAGTGCTTGTACATACAAATATAAGAAGCGATACCAAAATCACAATGGATATCTATTCTTCCCTGATGAGATAGGAGCTGTCGGTCCCTGCTAACTATGTACAAAAAGAGACCGACAACCCTGGTCATCAATCATAACATAAACTACAAGTTCGTACACAATACCCGGAATACTCCACATCCAACTGAAATAAATGCAACGCTCATAAGAAGACGATCTTAACTTGGCTTCACAGCTTCGTTCCTTCACGCCCACCATCACTGGGACGCCGAGGTCGCAGGGGCCCTAAGGGGTGGGCAGAAGGCTGGCTTGGCCCAGCAGCTGACGTTCCCTCATCTGCGGTATTGGCGCGAACAGCGCCCCGCGTCCCTTGATGGAGGCGAGGGTTCATGAGCCACTGCACCTGCATGCGCATACTATTGACTGCAGCGTTGGTGTGAGCCATGTCTTCCTTGATACGCATGCATTCGTTCATGATAGCCATGCTGGCACGAGCATCGAGGTCTGTGATAGCGTGAGAAAGTTGGCTAACCTCCTCTCGAAGAGATTCATGCAGTGAGAGTAGATATGTCGTGGCATTGGATGAGAATACACTAGCGGCAATATCTGCCGGATCATCTGTGTTGACATCGGCACGAGCGGGGGTTGGCTGCTCTCTGCCAGCTTGGGTAGCCTGTCCGTCGCTATGACTGTTTGCAGCCACACGTGCCGATTCACCAAGGGTGGACCGAATGCCTGCGAGGCCGTCCTCGAAGATCTCGTTGCGTTGCTGCAGGTGGCGCATACTTAATTCGAGAGAGTTGAGCCGAGCATTCTGTGCCTCAATAAAGGGACTCATAGCAACCAGAGGACAGCTTTGCTCATGTATTGCTATATCTGCCCGTCGGATCTTGACTGGACATGCATATTTGGAGGCTGTGCATGGGATCGCAACATCTAAGCACTTGTCAATATGTTCGCTTAGTTCTCCTCTGGTTAGAACTGCCTTGCAGTCATCGCAGGTAGCCTCGAGAACTGGACAAAGCTCTTTCTCATGGTCCTAGTATACGCATTTCAATCAGCATCCCTAAACCCATCAAGAGATTGTACGGCCGACAAACCTCATATTCCTGCTCCAAAACATCCTCCTGGCAGCGAGAACATCGCCGCACTGCATGCATACATTTCTGATCCAATCCAACGTCTTTACTTCGCGTCATTTGATCGCACGTATCATCCGGACATGGTACTAGCCGGTATCCACAGTACTTCTCGACGTGCGACTGGACATGGCCCCGGGGTATAATCTCCTGACATCCCTCCGTAATCAACGGACATCGGACCCGGATCTCATCGCACATGTTGATCAACAGGCGGGGTACGCTAGTCGACACCGTCTGGGTAGGATTTCGGCATGAGGGGCACGGGAATTCATCGGAATCGGTCGAGCGGAAGGTGGTGATCGCCGAGCTGAGGCAGCTCCCACAGAAGACATGATCGCATTCTAGACGGACGGGTTCGACGAAGGGACAGTGACAGATCGGGCACATGAGGTGTGAGTCGTACTCAGAGATTAAATCCAAGCTGCGGAGATCGATGAGCTCGTCGCGGTCGCGACTTTGCTCCATCGCTAGGAAGTCTTGAAGATTCATGTTGTATGGAGTTCGAGCCTATGAGGAGGCTCAAATAAAGAAAATGCAAGGTACCAGCAGGCGTTGATTCCCTGTGTTCTGCCCAGGAATGCGGAATCCGCACGCGGCTTCATGCAGTGTGTACGCTAGTTGCCGAGGTAGACTGGCGCTCAAGTCGAATCCATGCGGAGGACCCTAAGTTAGGAGACGAATTGTTGAGCAGTCAGAAGCAACTGCCTGCAAGAAGGTGACATGTTAAAGCGTCCGAATAATAGGCGGGATGACTGCGGGGATCAAGGGGAGGCGAAAGGCGGAAGGCGGTTGATGTTGCCTCCGCTTTCTCGTCTCACCCATCTCCACTTCAACTGGTCTACCTTTCAATAGACCGAAATTATCTTGCTTGGTTGATCGGAGGCCTTTCTCCACACTGACCGCTCATTTGTCTTCGATTTACTTATCGCATCAGTCCGACACCTCACTCTGACAACACCTCATTATGACGAACCCTTCCCAACTCTTCCTGCTCGCCGATCACATCAAATTATCTCTTTTGGAGCGACAACGCGCTATTTCACTGGATCTCGAGCCCAATTCTCAAGATGGAGAGATCTCGCGCTCTCTCGAATCCCTCCGAGAGGGAATCGAAGCCGTGGAAGCCGAGCAAACTCGGCTAGCCAATTCGCACGACAGCGCAGGCGCCGCCGCTCTGAAAGACCAACTGAACCCCCTCCAAGCCCAATACCAAGACCTGTCAGCCCAGTTCTACGGCACCGATAGCGCACCAATAGATGATCTCACGGCGCAGGCGTCGATCTCCGCAACCCCCGATCTCAAACAGCCAATTCCCCAACACCCACCTTCCAAATCCGTCCGGTTCATGGACAGTTCTGCCGCTGCGGCAGCTGTACAAGATGAGATCGACGAAGAAGACGAACGAAATCGCAGCCACCTCTTCCGTCCGTATCGGGATGTGCCCTCCCCGCAGCGACCGGATCACTCTGGCATGGACAACCAGCAGATTTACGACCACCACGCTCAAACAATGCGCGAACAAGATGACCAATTGGACCGCCTTGGTGAATCCATTGGTAGACAGCACCAGTTGAGCATTCAGATCGGTGACGAACTGGACGGCCATATCCAACTTCTGGATGGAATGGACGGGGATGTTGAGCGCCACCAGACTCGACTTAACACAGCGAGACGGCGGATTGATAAGATCCGTCGCAAGGCGGGTGAAAACTGGAGCATGATGACTATTATTGGATTGATTATTGTCTTGGTTATCTTGATTGTGATTCTGAAATGATACCCCAACATGGGTGAATGACTGGAACTAGTGCTGCTGACGTTATTACTCTACTCTTTCTTTGATGAGCGGGCGTTCTTTTTGGGCTCAACGTACTTGAGAGACTTCTGATTATTCTGTTCCTCACTGGCTTGAGGCGTTGAGACAATTGAGTTACTATTAGACCGTTGGTCGAAATTTTGATCATATCACATCTCCAAGGTCATCATTCAAAGGTTGATAGCATTATCCTACTATTCAAGTATCTGCCCGGATTGAGTGTAGTTTTAATAGCCATTGAAAAATGACATAAGGCTGAATAAATCATCACGAAAGACTCCCTAACCTCACCCATCCAAATTGCCTAATTCAAATACAGACATCAAAAAGCATAAGAAACAAATTGCAAGCCCATAATCTGCACATCCTTACTTGGCCTTAGCACGAGCTGCTTCCTTCGCCTTTTCCATGCTTTTGATAATGGGATCATCCTCTTCTAGTTCGCCGCGATCAGCTTTCACCTATATAATTCAAGAGCATTAGCTTCAATGGACTGGTGCGGCTATACATAAGAAGTACGTGGAGGGCACGAGACAATAGACAGAACTACTTACTTCTGCCTCACTTTCACTAGCGAGCTCAGACTTCCACTTCGCCTTGCCCTCTTTGTGGCTACTGAGGCCTTCTTGCTTGTGGAACTCGTAATGTTCGGCAAGATTCTCGCGGTCTGCTCAGGTCAGTATGCGGTCTTCCAGACATCATAGTGGTATACTGACTCGTATCATTCTCTTTCAAGCTTCGAATTGCTGAAGTGTGGAATTTGGAGACGGGGGCAGCGAAGCTGGACCGGATGGCCTGGCGAGAAGAGGCACGGATGGTAGGGAGGAAGGACATGATGTAGTTGATTGATGAGAGGTGATATGAAATGGTAGATGGTGATGTTGTAGTACAGTTGAGGAAGACGCGGAGGAGGCAAACTATTTGAAATTGGGGACCGAGGATTTATTGGAAGTCTCTTCCGGGGGATACGGATCTCTTAAGAGAGAGTCTCGTCGTTTGTCGACTTGGTTCTGACAGCTGATGCTCGATGACATCATCGTTTTGGTATGGGAGTGCCGGCCTGAGGAACATGGCTTTCACACAATGAGGTTATAACTAGTTAACTAACAACCGTTATAGTGGAACTTCAATTCAATTTGAGGCTTAGATTACATTGTTGATGAGAATTATCAACATTGAGTGATTGGTGATGAATGCTGCCTACATGTACATAAGGTATGCTAAGGACCCCGTATAGCAAAACGTCATTGAGTAGCAAAGCGTTGGAGGTGCCCGGAGACTGGGGAATGATTGACTTTCATTGCGCAACCTGATTTCAGCGAATACTAATAAACGTTTCATTTCATTGGGGTTCGAATCTTCTTGAACTTCTAAATATATCAATCTTGGCAAGTACCTAGGTACCTCAGGTGCTAGACGGGAGCTCTGGAGGTGTGAACAGGTCCTTCAGTTCTCCCCAACTTTCTTCACTATAGTCTGCCTGCACCTTCTCACAGGTCTTCAATCCCCAATCAGTAATACCGACCATATAGCAACTTTCAAACATGAAGGCCATGCTTCCAGCCCCGACCTTAACCGGAACCAGTTCAACGTTGCTGGCCTTGTCGAATGCCTCCGCATCTGGCCCATGACTGCTCATACAATTGTGGAGACTAGCCCCAGCAGCTTGGAAGCCACCAGATCCAGCCCCCTTCGCAATATAAGATCCTTCAATTAATCCCATAAACTCGCTCATGCAGTTGCGGTGGTATGAAGGCGGCCGGAAGGTGTCCTCTCCGACTAACCACCGAGGAGGGAAGATAACAAAGTCCGCAATGGCTGTGCCCGGGTGAGCATTCGAGTTGGCAGTCAAGACGGTATTCAGCGAAGGGTCCGGATGGTCATATGAAATGGTGCCAATAGTATTGAACCGACCCAAGTCATACTTGTACGGATAATATCTCCCCTCCCAGGCAACGACATCAAACGGAGTATGGCTCTGTTTACTCGCGAACAACTGTCCACAGAACTTGTTGTACACCGTCCAGGTGGATTTCGAGTCATGCGTATATGCAGCAACGGGGATTTGGAAGTCGCGGGCGTTGGCTAGGCAGTTTGATCCAATGGGGCCCAGCTCAGGGAGCGCGAAGTGTCCATTGAAGATTTCGAGTATGTATCCACGGATAGGCTCGTCGTTGACAAGGTTGACGCGATATCTGATCCCGCGAGGAAGGACACAAATCTCGTTCGGGCGGACTAGGAGGCGTCCCATCTCGGTTTCGATGTCGAGCGCGCCGGTTTGTGGCACAATCAGCATATCGCCATCTGAATCGTAAAGCGCGGTCTTCTCGTTCATGGATTTTGTGGCTCCGTAAATATAGTATGCGACGCCGTTTTTCAGAGCAGGATCGCCTGAGCCTGCGACCATGTGGAGACCCTCAATCCAGTCGACGTCTGGGTTGATGTCGAATGGATCCCATCGGAGCTGATTTGGAATTTGGTTGAATTCGGGCTTGAGTCTGTTGCCCGATGGGACGGGCTCAAATGAAGAGTGGGAAGCCGATGGAATAATGCGGTACACCCATGTTTGCTGGTTCTCCCACCGAGGAGCTGTGAATGCGGTGCCGGAGATCTTCTCTGCGTAAAGGCCGTAGGGGCATTTCTGGGGAGAATTTTGGCCGATTGGGAGCGCTCCCTTGATTGCTTCAGTCCTGTTTGATTATAAGTATCGGAATTCATTGCTTTGATTTTGCAATATCACTTACTCTAAGTTTGCTGCGAATCCAGTCTGATACTGGTATCTTTCGGGAATGGGGAAGTTGGTGACCGGCATTGTTGATCAAGTCGCTCAACAGCGTTTGCAGTGCGCAACTTGGTATGGAATAAGTATATACTTGAAGATCGGGATCAAAGAAGATCTGCTTCATATTTAAAAGAGCTTGAGTACATGGTTCGATCACTAACATTCCCCTCATAGAATACAGTGTATGCCAAGCCCGATGAAGTAGACGCCGTGGAAAGATTCCGCTCCATCGCGGTCTATCCGCCGGATGTGCCGTGATCAACGATGATCGGATGAATTGATCAAAGTAATGATGTTATTGAATTTGAACGAATTGCTTAGCAATGGGGTCGAATTACACCATCAAAGTCAATATCAAAGATCCAAAGGCCTGCCTTCAAAGTTCCCTATATATTGTCTTGAAACGAAGACATTTGACACTAAATTTCTTGAGCTGAAACTTGACAAACAAATTCGAAGATGACCACTGCAAGCTGGCTTGAGATTCCTTCGGGATCACACTTCTCACTCGCAAATATCCCATTTGGTATCATCACAACCCCTACTGCACACGAGCCCCACGCCGGTGTCGCTATCGGTGACCATGTTCTCGATCTATACAATTTCGCAACGAACGGCGGCTTTGGAAGCCTCGAAGGATTTACTTCAGCACACGAGAAGCTTTTCTCGCAGTCAACACTGAATGATTTCGCGGCCACTGGACAAGCCTTCCACCGTTCCGTTCGTGGATATCTCCAGGATGTGTTTGCGCTCAATACCACCATTCCGCAAGCCCTTAAAGACAACAAAGTTGCAAGAGACGCTGCACTATTCCACAAGAAGGATGTGAAGGTCCATCTTCCTATGAAGATTGCAGGATATACTGATTTCTTTGCTGGAAGAAATCACGCATACAACTGCGGCTGTATCTTCCGTGATCCGCAAAAGGCCCTTCAGCCAAACTATCTACACCTCCCTGTTGGCTACAGTTCACGTGCCTCCTCCGTTGTGGTCTCCGGCACACCTATTAGACGCCCTCTAGGCCAATACTTGGCAAACAAAACGGATACTGCCTCGCTGTTCGGGCCATGCCGAAGACTCGATATTGAGCTCGAACTGGGAGCGCTGTTGTGCAAAGCGAACGAGATGGGAGAACCAATTCCAGTCGATCAGGCCGAAGAGTATATTTTCGGATTTGTTATTTTGAATGACTGGTCCGCCAGAGATATCCAGGCATGGGAAGCCGTGCCTCTGGGCCCCTTCAATGCCAAGAACTTTGCATCAAGCATCAGTGGTTGGGTTATTTTGAAGGATGCCCTTGAGGGTTTCCACGCCGAGGGAATCCCTAATGAGACCGAGCTGCATCCTTATCTGAAGGAGACACGCACCGATAATGTGTATGACATTAATTTGGAAGTGGAAATCAAGAGTAAGTTCTCAACCTCGGGACCCATTGGTATGGCATTCGGCTGACAAGATTTAAGCTTCCGATGGAAAGGTTGCGACACTTACGCGCACCAACGGCAAGAATCTCGTTTTCTCATTTGCACAGATGCTTGCGCACCACACAATTGGTGGCTGTCCAATGCAGGTGGGCGATCTTATTGGATCAGGAACTATTAGTGGTACCGAGCCTGGAAGTCTTGGATCATTCCTTGAGGCCTCTGCTGGAGGTACTCGAGCATTTGAACTGGAGAATGGAATTAAGAGAACTTTCTTGGAGGATGGAGATAGTATCAGCATCCGTGCTTGGTGCGGCAAGGATGGGTCTCCTCTGGTGGGCTTCGGGGAATGCGAAGGATTGATTAAGCCGGCTCCAACACCATAGCAATGGTCGCAATTGAGCCCGAATGAATAGAATCTAGATTTCAATTTATTGTGATTTCAACGACTTTCATGTTTTGGAAAGTAAGGCCATTTCTAAAGTTTGTTGAGCCACCGTTGCTTCATCAGCCAAATAGGCATGTAGTATCATCTTATCTACATATTATGGCCAATGGAATGCGAAAATAAGGTATGCATCGATGTTGATGTGAATTATAACTTAATGCTAGACTGCTCCATTTAATTCTAATGAACCTTGCGTGTTACCATGCGCTTAAACCCGGATAATGAGCCTCATCGATGGACATGCTATAATTGATATTACGTAGACTAAGCAGTAAGAACTTTCAGCGGAGATATGCTAAATAGAATCGGCCAGCAACAAGATACCGACTACCGACTTAAGCCGAGATACAATCAAGATGCCAATCGTTAGAAAGCCGGGCGCAACCCTGTTGTCGATCCTTCGAGGCTCTAGTACTCCACCGGATGTGCCGCCGGATATGCCGCCGTGAGAAGCAAATCAACCGCCACTTGATCGTCAGCTCCAAGATACCCGATTTCATTCCGTGGTTCTCTAGTGGTAAATAGAACATGGTACTTAAAATGCAAAGCAACCAGTTTGAGTTATCCAAAACAACAGCATCATGGGCACAGTCGAACTTCTTTCTCTTCCTGCTCACATTACGCTCCCTCCTCAGTTGAGCCAACTGTTAGGCTCAGCAGGGACCGGTGCTATTGTTTGTGTCGTGCTATTACTATTACTGCTACTGTATCTTGATACCACCGATGTACCATATATTCGCGGTCTGGCATCAGCGCCTGGAGTGCCGATATTCGGCAACCTTATCCAATTAGGCGTTGAGCACCCCAAGCGTCTCGCAGAGCTAGCTAAGAAACATGGAGCTGTGTACCAAATGCGATTGGGAAATAAGGTATGTTCCTGCCCACAGGTATTTGACCTTTCGTTAACCTTGATATAGAGATTCGTTGTTGCAAACTCCTTTGAGACTGTGAAGGAACTCTGGATCAAGAACCAGTCCAATCTCATCTCTCGTCCTAAGCTTCACACCTTCCACAATGTGTTGTCAGGATCCGAGGCTTTCACTATTGGTACATCACCCTGGGATGATTCTTGCAAGCGCCGGAGAAAAGCTGCTGCTACAGCTGTGAACCGACCATCCGTTGCTTCATACATGCCTTTGATCGACCTGGAGTCACTTGTGAGCATTAGGGAGCTTGTGGATCAGATTCGCGGAAAGAAGGGCCAGGTTGATCTGAACCCTTATGCTCTGTTCCAGCGGCTGGCGCTGAATCTCAGCTTGACACTTGGCTATGGCTTCCGCATCGATGGCGACTCTGGTGACCAGCTGTTGACAGAGATTGTCAACGTCGAGCGCGGTATTAGTACCCTTCGCAGCACAAGCAATAACTGGCAAGACTTTGTTCCTATGTTGAGAATTCTTCCCAAGGGAAATGACCGAGCTGCGGATTTGAGAGAGCGTCGGGATGTATACCTCGAGTTCCTTCTGAAGAGACTCAAGGATCGCATCGCCCAGGGTACCGATAAGCCTTGTATCACTGGCAACATTTTGAAAGATCCCGAGTACAAGCTGGACCATAGTAAGACTGACCCATTCCTGCCGAAGTGAAACCCAAAGGAACAATGCTGATTAAATGTCTAGCTGAGATTAAGTCGATCTGTCTGACAATGATTGCTGGCGGTCTCGACACAACCCCTGCATGCATGCAATTCGGTACCGCGATGCTTTCTGGACCACAAGGCAAGGAACTGCAGAAGAAACTCCTGGATGAAATCAAGACTGTCTATCCCAACAACGATGCCTGGCAAAAATGCCTTGAAGAAGAGAAACTCGAGTACATGTCCGCATTCTGCAAAGAAGTCCTTCGTTTCTGGACAGTCATTCCTATGTCACTCCCTCGAGTTAGTGTCAAGGACATGGATTACAAAGGCGCATTGATTCCCGCTGGAACTACCTTCCTCATGGTACGTATAAACAATCACTCTCTATCAATAAATGTCAACATCTGACCCGCAACTAGAACGCTTGGGCAGCTGATTACGACTCCGAGCATTACGAATCTCCCCGCACATTTGCCCCCGAACGCTTCCTCAACATGGCTGAAGGGTCAGGAACATTGCACTTCGCATTCGGAGCTGGTTCTCGAATGTGCACTGGCTCGCATCTGGCCATGCGAGAGATGTATGTCACATTCGTGCGTCTGGTTGTTGCTCTCGAGGTACTACCAGCACAAGAGCCTTCTCGACGACCTATCTTGACCGGTCCGCTCGAGGCCAATGCAAACCCCTCGGGCTTGTCTATTGAGCCCAAAGACTTTGATCTTGGGTTCAAGATCAGAGACGAGAAATCGCTGAATCAGTGGCTTGAACAATCTGCGAAGGCTACGGCACATTTGCTTGATTGAGATCACGGATTTTGAGGGTTTTTCTAGTTCAGTAAATAGTTTTTAGAGAACAATTATGAAGTTCGACAGTAGATTTCATGAGATTGAAAATCAATTATGTTTAACAACAAATTTTGTGCATCAAGTTTTAGGCGTATAGTGCATTTTAGAGGTCAAGAAAAGCTCTCACTCGCCAAGGCCAACAGTAAACTTCAATTCGGATCCGGTTGGAGCTTCAACGAATCGCCACTAGGTCCCGAAGCTTTGGGGGCCAACCGGCCTCGGTAGATAAAGTGTGGGGCCCCGCACTTCTCCAATTCTTTTTTCTCTTTCCATTTCATCCGATTCACCCCCGCAAGGTGACAGTCTATTGTACCTGTACTCTGCTGTCAATCCAGTAGCCCTCACCATAGCCATGAGTGCAGCCGAAAGACCGAAACGTTTGCGCGCCCTCCAGGCATGCGAGCTATGTCGCGCGAGGAAGAACCGCTGTGACGAGGAGCAACCATGTTCCTACTGTGTTGGTGAGTTGTCGCAAAGCGAAATACATCATTTCACTCTCTGGTACCATTGACCAACCATAGTAGGTAGAACGCGACCTTGAATGCGTATATTCTAGGACCCGTCGCGTGCGAAAACGCGCCAAACCGTATGTTTTCCCTTAGAGGCGGAAGAGTCAACCCCACCGCATTCATGGCTGACGCTGACACCAATGGGAAAAGATCCGTGGATCCAGATCAAGGGGCGATGGAGCCTGACGCACATGTTGAAATCCCTCGAAGTCCAACATTTACAATGAACAACATTCGCAATCCTTCAGATACCCGACCAGAGGGCATGAATGGGTATCAGTTCGACCAGAACCTAGTGTCACCCACGCCCGGTACGCTGTCTAGTGATGTAAATAGAGCTCGGGGAGGAGTCCCATCGCCGGTCGTTCATTCATCACATCCACCACCGAGACGTAGTCTCTCAGTATCCCAGCACTCAACAGCGCCATTCACTGAAATCATGGATACAAATATGCATACAAAGAGCCTGGAGTTCTATGGTGCATCCTCATCGGTTGCTTTTCTTCGACACGTCGATGACTTATCGGGGAATGACACAAGTGAACAATTGGTGGGAAGAACGGAAACTTCATTGGCTTCCATGCTGCATAACACTAATTTCCAGCCATACTCGACGCCGAGTGTTGCAATTGGAGCTAGCGATGGCAGTAATGACCGGTTTTACTTTCGCGTGGGAAGGAGATTCCTCGATGCTTACTTCAGCAACATTCATTGCATTCAGCCTATCTTCGACCAAGAGGAGTTTTTGACTAGGTGCGAAGATTTGTGGTTTGGTAGACTGGAGAGACAACCTATGTCTTTTGTTGCATTGTATTATGCAACTTTGAGCTTGGGGAGTCTTGTGATGATTTGGGATGAAGGGGAGATATATGGTGGGGATCGGTTCTCGTGGAGCAGAAGGCTTTTCAACCAGGCACTTGGGATTGTGAGCCAGTTGGGCTCTGGGACGGACTTGGAGATGGTTCAAAGCTATTATATGATGGTAGGTTTCCTCGGGCATCTTCTGCATATGGATCAAAATACTGAACATGATGTACTATTAGGGGAAAGTCTGTCAGCATGAGTTAAACCCACATGGTAAATACAACGTGTCGGATGTAATTGTTTCATATGCTGATCAAAGGATAATAGTCGCATATCTATACTCTGGACAGGCTACCCGAACAGCTTTGGCAACTGGCCTCAATCGGTTACCCTATGGAAGGCTTTCTGATCCCAGGTCACCCACCATAGCAGCAAAAACATGGTGGTAAGTTCAAGCAGAAAGGCATATTTAGTTTGTATACTGACTGGAATAGGGCCGTTTACTGCCTCGACATGTGAGTGATTTGTTACAAGCAAGGTCAAGACCGGACTGACAAAGAATAGACAAACAAGCTTTGCACTTGGCAGACCAGACAGTCTAGGCCCTGATGAGTACCACAACCAAGAGATTCCTGGAGTGTCAGTACCTTCCGATGGAGACTGTTCCGCCAGCAGTTATCGTGTGCTACAATTTGTTCCATGCATGGTCAAACTTTCAAGGATAATGCGGAAAGTCGGCCTCAGATTGTACAGTCTCCCTTGTACCCTACGAGAGGAGTTATCCCGGGCGACAGAGCTGGACGCTCAGTTAGACTACTGGTTTCAAGCAATCCCATGTTATTTGAAGCCAGAAAAGGGTGGTACCCAGGTCTCACCTTTGAAGCGCACAGGAGCGGCAAGCTTTGTCAAAAAGCAATCGGTTGTGTTGATGACTCGTACGAACAACCCAACCGCTGTTATCTTATCCTACATTGCTAAACATAACTCTAGGCTATTACAACCTTCGTATGATAATATTTGGCAAGTCATTGACAGTTACGCAGGCTAGTGACGCGGAGATGCCCGCAATCCGCGAATGCCAGGAAAAATGCATCGAATCTGCCAACCAAGCAATCGACCTCATCTATGATACATTCAGGAATTATGACTTTTTCCAAACTTGGTATGTAACTATCCTTTCGCCTCATCTACCTCCGTTAGCAAATCTAATAAGTGACGCTTGTCCAATAGGTGGTACAACTCCACGTACGTGTTGTTCGCAGTCAGCGTCCTCCTCACGGGAATCTTTCATGGATTCGCGCAAGACAAAAAATCACTTGATACGCTCTTCAAGAAGGTCGATCGAGCAATTGCAATTCTGGATGTCCTTAATGAATGCGTTGTGACTCGAAACGCGACTATCATTATCAAAAGAACGCTTGCCCGAGCAAAGAAAGTATCAAAAGCAGCCCCATGGGCACAGCAAATGTCTCCTACAACGAATGGTCAAAATCAACAGCAGGACCCCACAAGCGATGGTATTTCTTCGGAACACCCTGCAAATTTGTCACAAATGGGTGAGGCTGAAATTGATTGGGGCAATCTTGAGTTTCCCATGGACGACAGTCAGCAAGCTCTGTTCTGGGTGGAATGGGGGCATCTATTGAATGACCTGGGGGCGTGATATGCTGGGGTGTGCTCGATAGACTGTATATGTAGCGCTTGAGACTTTTGTATTCAATCCATGCATCTTTTCTAAGCATGGGTTCAAAGAACAATTTGTAGTTTGCGAATAGGCAATTCTCTGAGCTTAGGTACCATAACCCCCTACATGTAATCGCTTCAAGAATCGGCCCTTCCGACGAGATGCCCCCGAAAATTAGTAAAACTCTGTTCAATATCCGCCGGATGTCCCGCCGGCTTGAATCCCCGGATTTGTTAACCCCACAAATGTTTTATCGCCACAGTATGGGGTCCCCGGACACGGATTGAGACCCATTATGTATAAAGCGCGTTCTGCGTTGAAGATCCATGGGACCTCTACCAATTCAGATCTAGAGGATCGCTATTTCTCACGATGACTGTCGCCGAAGACACGAGCAATTCGGAGCAAATGGATCAAACAAATGAGAAATCTGTCTATTATGATTCCCAAAGCGATCACATCGAAGATGCGCCAAGCCTGGGCATACAGGGGCAAGACTTGGATGATCCCCGTAACTGGTCAACATGGAAAGTAAGTGACTACTCTATACCAAATCTGATTTTGTCGGCTTGGGTGGCTGATGCTTGTGTGATCATTATAGCAAGAGATTAACTTTGCCCTTCTGACCTTCCACTCGTTGATGACGAATTTTGTGGGAGCTGGAATTATCCCTGCATATACAACATTTGCTGAGGAATTCGGTGTTGCTGTTTCGGATGTCAGTTATTTTACATCTATTCATGTAAGTATGAGGAATCCATATCCTACAAAATATCCCTAACCAAGAGCCAGATTCTTTTCACAGGACTTTTCCCTTTCGTGCTCGTCCCGGTATCAAACAGATATGGCCGCCGACCTGTTTGGCTTGTTTCCACGCTGTTGGCTGCTGCATTCAATGTCGGCTGCGCGAAGAGCACTGACTATACGACCATGTTGGTGTGTCGTATCTTTTGCTCGATTTTTCTCAGTTCGCCTCTTGCATTGGGCGCGCTCGTGATTGTAGAGAGCTTCCATGAGGAGAAGCGTAGTATCCGAATGGGTATTTGGGCGTGAGTGTGCTCCATTTCCCATCATCTATCGTTCGTTGAAGCTAATCCCTCTTTCTCTCAACCTTAGTGCAATGATCACACTCGGACCTCCACTCGGACCCCTTTTGATGGCCTTTGTTACAGAAAGAGTTGGCTGGCAATGGATTTACTGGATCTTTGCCATAATCAGTGGTATCCAATTTATCCTACAGGTGTTCTTCGGTTCCGAGACACGATATGTCAAGAGCTCGGAGGGCAGCAAGTCCCGGGGTTTCCTACAATCGTTTGCAATCCATCGCATTGACTCCAGCGCCTTCACATGGTTCGAATTCTACAAGCCGCTCGAGAACATGAAATGCATGAGCATGCTTATCCCTATCTATGCCCACAGCATGATCTTCAACGTTGTTGCCGGAATGCTCACGGTGGAGATCCCGCAGCTCTTCGCCGAGCGATTTGATTTTGGAGCCGAGCAAATTGGCCTGCAGTTCATTGGCATTATCACGGGCACTGTCCTTGCCGAGTCTTTCAATGCAGCAGTGTTGTATATTATGCGACGACGAGCTGGCCGGCGGCACGATAACACGCCTAGACCGGTCAACTTCCTGCTTGTTAGTTATCTTGGCTTTGTGTGTGTTCTTGCAGGCTTGGTTGCGTTCTGCATCTGTATGGGGAAAACTCGGCCTCTTCACTACAATGTCACTCCTATCATCGGAATTGGGGTTGCGGGATTCGGAAACCAGGTTGTGGCGACGTTTTTGGTCAATTGTGAGTTTCTTTCTTTTTTTTTTTGTCAATCTTTCTTGAAACTTTCTATGTGAAATGAGCACGAAGCTAATAAGAACCTATACAGATGTTATTCAGATGCACACCGAGGATACTTCTTCGGTCTCAATCCTGCTCGGTTTCCTCCGTCAAACTTGGTCTTTCATTGGACCATTTTGGTTCCCTCCCATGTTCGAAAATCTGGGAATGAATGGGTCTGCTGGTCTGCTTGCCGGAATTGTTCTTTTGAGTGTGCTGCCGTTGGTTTGGCAACATTGGAAGACGCATAAATAGTAGCAGAACGGTTACGACAGCATCATCTATTACCGAATCGCTTTTAGATATCACCTTGCTATGTTATAGACATATTTAATTTGAATAAAATCTTTTTTCACATTGAAGATAGAGTGAAATTCATGTAAATGATATCAAGTGATGCGAGTTGGTCCTTCAGCACGGCCCATTTGTGGCTTTACCATTTAGGTGTGTATTCCTCGCTGGTTCATGGAAGCTTCAGGGAACCCTCGAGGACAAGTGATCCCACGCTAAATGGGCGACACGGTAATCGAGGGTTTCTAGGAAATAGAGCAGGCATATTGTTACTGATTAGGTCATTATGATTGTGTAATGTGGATTTTACTTTCCTTTGTCTTCTATGATTTTCTATCTCAACTTATGTCGCCGCTCAATTTGGTCTGCTTTTGTGGCTATTATGTTGCGTGTGTATTGCACCTTGATCAAAATAAGTACCATCCAAGATGTGCTCGACGTGAGAAGACGTGATTTTATTAC
This sequence comes from Penicillium crystallinum, assembly GCA_027569675.1. Classification (NCBI taxonomy): domain Eukaryota; kingdom Fungi; phylum Ascomycota; class Eurotiomycetes; order Eurotiales; family Aspergillaceae; genus Penicillium; species Penicillium crystallinum. The sequence goes on along the minus strand of JAPDKR010000030.1, from coordinate 111,481 downwards.
TTATGGAAAGACTAGTTAGTATAGACGAACAGAATAGAAAACTGCATCATGCCTCCTTGTGTTTATTTACACGCTTGTCGTTTTTTTTCTTTCTTCCAAGATAGCAAATTATATTTTAGGCAATAAGGAGAAATGTAAATATTATTATTTGTGTATAATGGTTTGTAGAGTTTAGTGAGTCTCATTCAGGATTTATTGCTGAGTCAAAGTCATGAAATGGGAGAACAGAAAGTAGTGAGACAGATGCTAAAAGCGACGTACCTCGATCTTGTGGTCTCCTGGTTTCCCAAATATTGAATCTGTAGAAATGAGTCTATGAGAGAGGTCTCCTACCATAAACGTCTTGCTAAATCTCAGATCAGTCAATGTCCATTTGATCCGTTGGTTCCGCTGAAGCCGCCGCCGAAACAGGCTCGAGCCCATCACCTTCAGCTGGCGCAGGTGACTCACCTGGTGCATTTTGCGGGTAAAAGCCAGCCGGCGGATCCTGTACTTCAGACCGAGGTAGAATTTCGAATCGCATCTGCATAAGCATACGTTTCCAAGTGACGATTCTCGCAATACGATACCCACCATCGGGGAATGCTGCCAGAAGAAGGGCAGTCACTGCTTTTCCAAAGACTGTACCTAGAAGAGCCTGATACTGGGTGCTACCGAATTCCCAGGCACTTTGTTCGTCGTCTGGGATTGCTCCTAGTATGTCACTCTGTGTAATATCAAGCATCCTAGCATACATGGGAAGCAGGATGCCCATGACATCTGAATTTATAATGTTTGCGAAATAGACATACCTCAAAGTTTCGATTAGGTAGTGTGAAATGTAATGTGCCAAGACGATTTCTGACCAGTGCGGCCCATCTCTCCTGTTAACACCGATTGCAACTATAACGCCCTCTGCAACGCAGTTGTTCTGACCATTCCAGATGTCTCCAGCGGGCTCGTCATTACGCCAAAACTTCTTGTAACCTTTGGGGTAGTTTCGTATGGTTAGATACCAGCAACGATTGGGGAGACCACGCTGTGGGAATTCATATTTGTAAACATCAGGCATTCCGCCCTCTGCGTTTGTCCTTACTTCCCACTTACCTGGAAACTTGTCCCCGTGAATCAGATCGTCTATCTCAAAGGCCAGCGGCTTCACTTTGTTCTCGGGATCCTTGGGGTTATCGAGCAACCTTTGTTGCAAGGCCCCTGCCGCGCGGTGCTGCTCAAATAGTTCTTCATATGGAATGGGCGGTGTGGGAGGAGGAGTATTTCCAAAAACAGGACCAGGAATAGCCGTAGAAGCAGGGCCACCTCCGGGTGCAAATCTGAAATTGGAAGCTGCTGGTGACACGTATTGTAGCGGGATATCACCAGCGGCACCAGCGGCATCAGGGGCACCAGGGGCTGGACTGGCAGTCCTACGTTGTGGGCGCAGTCTCTGACAAAGGCCAAAACAGTTTAGAGGGCAGCAATTCATTCTGGATAATGATATATATAAATATACGTTGATAATGTATTCAGTGATGATGTCGGACTTGTCTGTTTTATGTTGGTATGTTGAGGGATGGGAGTTACTTTATAACTATCAGCCGAGTAAGTGGGATAATTGATAGACATTGTGAAGTTAATATAGATACAAAGAATCCTAAAATAGGATCGCAATTTTAGACATCAAAGTATTTAAAATTGGGAACAATGGGTCCAAATTTGGCAATTCAAAGCAATGAACAAAGAAGCCATTCCAAGATAATGTAGACAACGAGGACATATAATATGAGAGCAACAGGTAAATTGTAGATGGTAAACAAGAATAACATAGAAGTCCGAGACCGAGTTCTTTGACAAGGATTTCAATGACCAAGAACTTGATGCCCCAACGTCTGACACACAGAGGACCCAAACCGTTTGGGACTCTCATAAAGTACCATAGGAGGCCGTGTGAATTTCTATCATATTTAAAGGTTAATAAGATAATTTGGAGCAAAAACTCAAAGTGACAGAACCTTTGATGATACCCATCTAAATTATTGACATCAGGTAGAAGAGGCTTGAATCTCCTGCATACAACGAAGCGTAACTCATTCGCAGAAATTTACGAATTTGATAGGAGGATACCTAGTAAAGCTTCTCCACGCGCAATTTAGCACAGGGGAATAGTAATTTATAAGTAAGCTCGAATGTATAGATTGGACCAACAATTACCAAATTCATAAGTATCAAATCCTCCTGCCACTGATCCTTTTACACAGAATTGTACGTTAGCTTTAATATATGCAAAGATCTTTGAATTTGTATTTCATGTGATAGATGGCTCATGAGTGAACTTCATCTTGCCCCCAAGCCCGTCGTAAGCACCCAAATACAAAATTGATTAGGTCTCAGTTCTCGGATCCAATTCAGAAGTTTTCAGAATCCATTAGGCGTGAATTCATCAAGATGAATCCACAACCGGTTTCGGGATCTGAATCATCGGATTTTTAAATTTCACGCCATAATGACTTGCCAGAGTCATCACTATGGAACGAATGCATTCTAGTTCTTGCTGATTCGCGCCTTGGTAGAGCATTGCTGACATATGGTTCCGGGCTTGTTCAGGGCAGTCAATTCCGATGAGTGCGGATACGATAGCTTGACCAGTAGAGAAGTCATCTAGGACTTCATTGAATGAGAAGATGTGTCCGTAAAAGAGGTCTGAGATAGATGTCAGTTCTCCGTACCTTCAGAACCACTGATTCTTCAATCTACCTGTTACAATATGCCAGTAATCCGGGGAGGCATTAATGGTTTTTGATGTATCATAGCCAGGTATGTTACTGTAGATCCGAGAAAAGTACTCCGATCCTCGCAACCGGGCTTTCTCTGGCGTGTCACCCTTCCGATAGTGTATCGGATCTATGAGTTCCGGCGGGGTTGCAGTCGCTAGTGCTCGTAAAGCAGACCCAGTCTTTAAATTCGACATTAGCTTAGTTGTATGATTGTTGCAACAATGCGGAGAGCAATTCACTGACTTTGGCTGCCCCCATGATGCCGGATACTTTGGTAAGACTTTCGCGAATCTCAGTCGATTCGCTCAATTGTGCATCTTTGGGGATGGTAATCTGGAGAAGTAGTTGGTAGAGCTTTGGAATCTCTTCGGGGTAGTTGAGCGCGCCCAGTGCCACAATAGCTGAGTAGTACCATTTCACTCGTGGTGTTCTCTTGCCGAGATCTTCCAAGTTGTGATACAAATCAAGATCGAACGGCTCGGACATGTCGAGATGAGATTGCCTTGAGACAAGTGAGAATGAAATCGTATCTAAAATGTGAATAACTTGAGATTGTCGCCAACTGTTATGCAGGAAGAGTTTGTCGTTGTGGCAGGGCATGGTCTTTTCCTTAGTCCTGCCTCATCCTCGGTTATTATCCCCCGACATCATTATTCGGACTTCTGATATCCGCTCAAAGCCACAGATTTATTTTGTCTTTCGAAGACCTGGTTCAAAAAAGAATTTCTCAAATTTGGTGTTCTTTTTGCATTCTCTTCAAATTGCAAGGTGCGTGTTGGCATGGCTCCTTTGACATTTAAGTCCTCGCCAAAGTCGGGGCCAGCAACGGAAGCTTCAACTGCTCTGCTTTGTCATTAGTCTTCTCTGGTCCTCCCGTTAGACCAGAGGGTTCCAAATGTTGCAGTGAACTCGTCATTTAAGCACAAAAAGTTGTGTCTTATGTCGAGCATTTTATGCGTAGTCTTTAATATTCCGTGATGGTTGCAGTAGCTTCGGAAAGGTTTATCGGTAGTTTCAGAGCTCACCTCAGACAGCCCTGGAGCCCTGGAGTTCATGTCAAGACCACTTAGCTAAGCTAAGGCCCTAGCAATCTGCAATTGAGTCTTATCGAATCTCCACATCTAGTGCCGTTCAAATAATATTTGCGGGGCTTTGCACGATCTTTAATGAGCGGTCTCAACACGTAGGTTGGATCTCTTGTGAGGGTTCAGTCGAATACGAGCAGCATTCCTTTCCTAATAATACAGAACATCAAGGTATTCCACTCGACAACCAACGAGATACGGAGTTGACACTTAGGTCACGTTCGTTCCGGGCCGTTGGGGGCCCTAGTTACCGGCCCCTCGCCTCCCCCGCATATACCCCTGCTACACGATTTGTGAATATAGTCAACAATCGACCTCATATCCTTCCAACGGAAACAGTCGCTGTTTTGAGTATTGAAAGACTTGAGAGCTATCAGAAAAAGGAGTGAGAAAACCAAAAGAGAAAGCATCCAGGGGATTTGATCCTAAGATGCCAAAGAGTCCACCTTCGAACATGCCAAATTTGAGGAAGAATCGGTCCTGCCAACTGTGTAGAGTGAAGAAAGTAAGCATCAGAGGACCTTTTGATCTTGTCTTCACCCTGCATCGCATTTTTTCAGAGCGTTAACAAAAGATCTTAGACAAAATGCGATGGTCGGCAACCAATTTGCGGCATTTGCCGCTCACAAAACCACGACTGCACTTACGAGCAAGATAGACGTCAGGTCTCCCGTGTGTCCCAGTCAACAGTCCAGTCATTACAAAACAGGCTAGAAGATATTGAGGGGTCGGTTGGGCGCCTTGAATCTAGTCTTGCACAGCTTTATGACCGGCGGCCTTCAGTATTAACGCCTCCGACATGTGCTGAAGGCAGCGAAACCGTTGCTTTTGCCCCTGATGAAGTAATGACAAGTCCCGACGAGATCGAAGGATCCCAAAATGCGGGAATCACGGCCGTCAACCATAGCGATACGCAAGATGCCGCGAATTCAAGTGGGTACGATAATCAGCTACAGACCATTTACCCGAAGACGCCATCAAAGTCTGTCACCACTCATACCCTAGTGCAAAACCAGGGGCACACATCCATGTATGGGCCTTCATCAACGTTTCACATGCCCATATCCCCGACTTCAATGTCAGTTACACCTTCAAGCAGGTCGATTTCCCGTGCGGAGCAGGACGATGAGTCCATAGAGGCATTGCGCTGTCGTCTCTTTATGCGATCGGCACTAGAGATTCAAAAAGAATGGACATACATGACAGAGCGCAAGTTTGATCTTGACGGGTTGGATCCAGAGATGGCCTGGCACTTCTTCCAGTTGCATTGGAGCCATCATCATAGAGGATATCTGATGACATACCGACCTGCGATAATGCACAGTCTGGCCACAAAAGGGCCCTACATCAACAAGCTTCTGCTCAACGCGATATACTTTTCTTCGGCACTTAACAGTGACCGCAGAGAGCTTTTTGGCGAAGCAAATGGGACGCCATCGTTTGGATGGAAATTCTACCTACGTGTCCAGCAGCTCTTGCCTACAGAACTTGAGAAGTCCAGCATTGCTACAGCTGCCGGGCTTATAACAGTGGGCTCAAGCCTGGTCTCAAACGGGCAACAAACAGCCGGCTGGCACTACTCAGGGATGGGCTATCGGATGATCATTGACCTCGGCCTGCACATAAAGACGGATCAAAATATTATACCAGATCCCTTTGATGCATCAAAACCTTCAATGAACTTCACCGACATCGATATGGAGCTGAATCGCAGACTTTTTTGGGGCGCATATATCAACGACAAGTTCCAGTCACTATATTTCGGCCGGCCTCCTTCCCTGAACGCAGTCGGCGTGGAGCATCCCCGAACCCCACTTGACACTTATGAAGAATTGGAGCCTTGGACACCCTACATCGACCCACAAGTGCCATCGCCAATCCTCAGCCAATATACACCGCAACCAGCGTACACCATTTCAACTTTCACTAGTTTCATTGATCTAGCCGAGATTGCTGGGGATATAGTTCACCACCTATATGTACCCGAGACGCAAACAGGACGCAACGCAAATATTCCACAGGAGTTGAAACGGATAAAGCTCAGACTGGACGACTGGAAACTCAATCTGGCGAAGCACCTTGTGTACAAAGTCAATCATGACCCTGTTCCACCGGCGCATAGATTCAATCCATTGTAAGTTGACAATCCACTTTCCACTATGTTGCTTCAACAGAAACTGCAAGCATACAGCCTTCATTGATATGTTGATATGGCTCATTTTCATTCATACTAACTATCTCAGGATGACTTTCCAAATGCTTCATATCCTCCTGTACCGTCCCTTTTTCCACGAAGGTCACCTGCGGCATATCAAACTAGATGGCAATGATCAAAATGAACCACGAGATATATGCAAAGCCGCCGCATTTGAGATATACGAACTTGCAAAAGCATATCGCCGGCAATTCACACTCCGAAGAGCTCCTTATATGTTCTCATACGCACTTTTCTCCGCCGCGTCGATCATTCCATCACAATACTGCGAAGAAGAATCCAACGATGTCCTGAGAAAGGAGGTAGCTGGTTTCTTTTGGACTGCGCTCAAAGAGTTACAGCGAGGCGCGAATTTCGGCTTACGGAAACCTCTACTAATCGTTCGTTCCCTTTTCGAGCGGGCAGGGCTCGATCTGGAACTCATTTCTAGCCAGCGAGCTAATGAATCTGGAGCTTGTGAGCTTAGTGCTCGTAATTTATTAGATCAATCGGTTCTGCAGAACTCTCAGCTGGAGAATACACGCAATGGAGCTAGTCCGTCCGGACATTGGGATATTGTTGATCACCAAGACACATCAGCGGGGTCAGGATTTGATGGAATGTTTCGGGATATCATGTCTGGGTCTTTGGATGAAATGTTGAACATGTCTGAATTTGAAACTAATCTCGAGTCTGATATGCTCTATGGGTTGTTCAGAGATAATCAATGTTGAGGTATGACTGGCTCAGCGGACTTTCTTTTTGGGATATTTCATGGAGTATAATTGAGTTTCCAATTGATTGATTGGCTCATAAGACTAAAAAAATCATTGATGAGAACTCATTGGGACTTATTGCTTGACGTGTTTCTATATGTTGCTTTGTACTTGATGGAAGCCGTTAAAACACATGTATCATGGTGGGTTTGAAGTGTCAAGTGCTCTCCCGGTTAATGAATCCGATTCCACATTCTAACCACTTTGTCAATCGGGGAGCAGCGCGGGATTGTGTTGTCAATTCTCTAGAAAGCCTGTTAGCACATAAGAATGCGAGAGCCAAGATCTGAAGTAATCACCCTAGAGAAGCCATCGGTACAGATGAAGCATGGCTTTGATAAGACTTCTCGTCAACAAATCGACTAAAAACTGTGAAATCGTCGCAATCTTCTTTGGTGACGCCGTGTAAGACAAAGAAGCTCAGCGTAGATTGTTCATTAGCATAGGCATGATCGGCTACACGCTTAAGGGCTTCAAGCATTGGAGTTCTCAGTTCCGGCTTCACACTGTATTCGACAATGACAATGAATTCCTTTCCGATTGCCAATTCAGTCTTCGTTTGATACGTCCTAGATTCTTCCCGGCTGAGAAATCCAATATCACAGTTCTGAAGAATCTGCAGCTCAATAGGTGACGTGAGGAGTTGCTCTTGGGCGAGGGTCGATCGCATTTTCTGATATTGGGTGCTGGCGCGGTGAACTTGTATATGGGCGTCTTCATCTTGATAACTTTGACTTGGTTATTTGAATGTCCAACAAGCTTTCTCTTTGATCTTACATCTCAAGTCCTCTTATCGAATGATTTGTGACTTCTTTATCCTCTTTCGCAGCAACAAACCAAGCATAAGCCTGAGTTCGGGGCTCCTCGTCCAGGGTAAATTTGCCAATTTCATGTATTAATCCTAAGAACTATGATATGGTCTCGTCAGTACTCCAAGAAGCTGGTCAGGGCAGAGTTACAATGAATGAAGATACCTTATCTCGATTGGCTAAAGACGTAGCAGTAACCTGGGGGCAAAGGACGCGCATGTTGATGGCTGGGATCAAAGATATGAATGGGAAAAGATTGGTTACTTGATCTGAATTCTAGGCTCAGAAGCTAGTGGTGCTTGATGAGAAAATGATGTGAACTGTATTCGACTGGAATCAGGACAACACTTATATCAAGGCCCTGGTGATGCCCCCGGACAAATGACAGCCGTTGCCCATATATCCACGTACCTAAACGGAGTTACTCTCGTAAGAGGTCAATTTGTCGGAGCTCTAAGCCCCGGCGCCTAAACGTGAACAGACCCAAACGACAATGACAACGCCGAACCTCTCAGAAAACCTTGTTGTTGTTTGCACTGTACCGGCCGGTTTGTGGCCTCACCATTCTAGTTAAAAGTCTCGAGAAATCTTCATGTACTTCTCGAGGACAAGTCTACGCTGTGGATTTTTGTACTGAGGTACACATTATTGGATGTTGTCAAGGCTGACTTTGAGAATGCTATCATGCAAAGCATCATACATACAAAGCGAGCTATCAAGGGCGAGAAATATGATTATCATCATGGTCAATTTAAGCATGTGAGAAATTCTAGTAGAAGTCAAAGTGACCAAAAGAGCGCATCAAAATGCTTATTTCGGTATGTTCTTGCGATATGTAGAGAGTTTGAAATAGAACTATCTTGTACAATGGTCATTTCTCCTCCTCTCGTACCTCTTCATACTTCAAGTCTCAAAACTCGTCGATCATTCGGGGCAGACAAATTTGACATCACTCTTTTAGTCCATGGAGACTCAACAGACTTCCTCCATTGATCCTTCCCCAGTCCGTTGTTTTCATTGTACTGATGAACAGCAAGATAGGGGGATCCAAGCTCGACACCATCTCCGAAAGATCCAATGCGCTTGTAGCGACTTCCCGTACGCCAACCGGGTACATCGTACAAAATGGGCATGTGTTCTTCTTTGTACCAGTTATGGTAGTCTGCAATATTTTCCGGTGTCTCAATCGGCGACATTCCAACACTGACAAAGACGATGCCCGGTACGCGTTCTCCACGGTCATCCCGCTTATCGTGAGAGATCCGAGTGTACAGTTGCCAGTCGCTTCGTTTGATGATTGAGCTTGATGCCTCGCGGAGGGAGTCGATCGTTTCTTTATCCAGTGCTTCGATATTGTCGAGGTGATACGCGTTCTCATGCAGGTAGGTCTTGTCGGAATTTGTGTCCGGATCAGTCAAAATATCGACACTAGATACACCAGGAAGGTCGGAGAATGCGGTTTTCCTCCATTCAGCGAAGCGATCCGCGTCAAAGTGATCGTGAGGATCAAGCCACACTCTGAGAAGTCCGACAGTCATTTTGGATGATGTAGATTGGGAGAATTGGGAGTCACGAAAGCAAACTATGTTCATCATACAAGGGATAATTTATAATTATCTAAATCCCACCCCCGCCTCCGCATCTACAGCTAGTTTAAGGTTGGACGCTTAAGGTTGGACGCTCCATTTCCCCACACGCGGAGATCTGATGTCCGGGTCCGGGGTTGAGTTTACCGCAATGATCGATAAATAGGGTATTGCTTCGTTCCCAAGAACAATTCATTCAAATTAATTTCTCATCATGACGCAGAACCACGAAATTTGCAAGTTTGACCAGCTTCCTCTCCGGCCAAATGACCCCCCTTACTCGGCCTGGGGGCTTTGGAAAGATAGTCAACTCGGCTCACTTGGCCACTTGACAAAGGACAAAGTGCTGGAATCTGCAAGAAGCGAGATAAAGACTGGTGACCGTGTATCTTTGAAGTAAGCTACCCGCGCAAGTCAATCGAGCTGTCTGCGTCTTTACTCATACCCTCTCCTAGTCTCCCTCTGGATATGTTCGACCCTCCCTTCCTAGGAAGACGTGGATTCGAAAGAGAGATCATCAATAAGGCTCCACGCGTGATCAACGACGATATCGTGAGTTGCTACTCGTATTATCATCTCCTTGAGGTAGAGTTATGCTAACTATAGAATTCAGATAAGCTTCAACACCCAGTCAAGCTCTCAATGGGACAGCTTCCGCCATTTTGCCTATCAGAAAGAAGCTAAATTTTACAATGGGTATGAATACATATGAAAATGTGTTTGGAATAGCATATTGACTAGCGGGTCTTTCCAGGGTAACCCAAGATGACATCCATGCGGAGAAAGGTAGCACTGTCGGCTCTTGCTCGAACTGGGCAGAAAAGGGCATTGTTGGCCGCGGCGTGCTGCTGGACTTTTTTTCATGGGCCCAGAAGCGAGGATCCACTTACAATCCATTGGGCACGTCTGCGATCAGTATGGATGACATTCAAACAATGATTGCTGAAAAGAATATTCAGACCCAGCCTGGCGATATTCTGTTCTTGCGCACAGGTAATCTTCCATTCCACCCCCAGGCTCACAGCTCAAGTGGTCCAGTTGCAGCTACTAACAATTAATCTTTATGAAGGATTTGTCAATGGATATCAGAATCTGAATCGAGCCGAGAGGGAGGCTATTTCCAAAGAATCTAATTTCCCAGGACTTGGTCAGTCTCGCGAGGCGGCTGAATGGCTTTGGCAAAACCAATTTGCTGCCGTCGCCGCTGATTCGCCTGCTTTCGAGTGCATTCGTACGTATATAATGCTGTTGACATTCGTCAATCGGACTAATTTGGTACCATAGCACCCGTCGATCCTGCCTGGATGTTACATCCTATTCTGCTGTCTGGATGGGGAACACCTATCGGAGAACTCTTTGACTTGGAAGGACTATCGCAGATCTGTGAAAAATTGGACAGATGGACCTTTTTTGTGACATCATCGCCTCTTGTGTATACTGGAGCTGTTGCTACACCCCCTAATGCGATTGCTATCTTCTGAGGCTGGGAAATGTGACTTAAGATTTGAATCAATATGAGTTCATTGTTGTCATTACTTGGGGACTGCCCTGTTTTCTCTTTCATATGGCATAATTACCTTGTAGGTATGTTAGTCAAAAGTAGGGAGTAATACATTCAAGATACTCATTTTCAGGGGGAAAACCTAATAATTGTTACAGTACTTCAACGCAGTTAAGGTGAATACAGAAATCTAAATGAATCACCTCAACAGTGGATGTATGACCTGGCAGGAAAGTTGTCATTTGATGTATATGATTTTACTTTGGAATTTCAGTTGTCAACGCCTATCTAGCTCGTTGACACACAGCGGGCTATGGTTTTTGTAGTATTGATAATTTTATGTTCCAATATTTATTGAAATGATCCTAAATAAAGCACATACGACCATAGGGTGTGGAAAACAGGGCTTCCCGTCCGCTCAGCCGTACTTAAGCCACACGAAGAGTACGACTGATACAAGAGGCGCCTTAATCCTCTCTCTTTCTAGTCTTCATCTATAGGTTCATCCAGAGTGTATGTTGTTTATTCCCTGGGCTATATTCCATCGTAGACCTCCATCTAGGAAGTTGTCATTCTCACCCGATACTGGGTTCAGAAGCCCTTGTTAGTGGAGGAAATCGAGCGAATAGTTCATGTTGGGGGCTATGCTACCAAGGAGACCAGATAGATGGAGATGATGAGTTGATTGCTAGGCTAGGAATCTGCGATCTACCTAATAGGGAGGGTGGATGCCTGAGGCACCATGGCAAACAGTTCATTAACGCATTGCTTTTTCTCCCTAGTTGTCAGCGTTTGTGTTTACTTCTGTTTAGACAGAATCCAAAACAAAAAAACATACAACAGTGAGGATTCGCTGGTGGTCACCCACCCAACTACTAACTCACCGGCGTGTGGCTTAAGTACGGCTGAGCGGACGGGAAGCCCTGTTTTCCACACCCTATGGTCGTATGTGCTTGATATGATGATGAAAAATATTATATTCGCTGATATTTCAATTGCCTAGAAAGACCATCAGGGGAATGAAACAATCTGTATCGAATGGTTCTCTTTAGACTATTTGGCGTGGGAGTTTTCCTGCTCTTTCTCTTTTCCAATTTGAAGTATATCCTTTTTTTAATGACTCCCACTGGCTCTCCCCTTTATCTCATGCAAGATATCTCATTACCCTTCTCGAAATACCATGCAGATTGTAATGTTATGGGTCAATAAACATTTTCAAAAATCAAAAATCTCTGGCTGTTGCAGGAGTCAAACCTATTTGAGAAGAGAACAATAAAAGAAAACTTTGGCTGTGTTCAATAATTACTCCCGTTAGACGTGACTAACGTGATTTTGAGCTCGACAATACAAATTGTAAATAAGTACCGCCGGTATCCATAATGGCGAACTAATAGCGAGGGCAACCGTAAAGGAAAATTGGTTCTCGAAAATAAGTGAATATGGAGCTCCTTTCCGCAGAATTTCGGCTCGCTGTCGACGGAATTTTGCTTGTTCTTCTCTCGTCAGTGACTTGATCTCATTTACTTGGGCCCCACGCAGCTCCTGAATCTGGGTAAATCTGTATTCCAACTTCTGCAGCTTCCCAAGAAGTTGATGTGACTGTGTGATAGCCTCTCGCTCATTCCTCTGTTGCTTTCTAAGAGAAGCGGCTTCAAAAAGATCGTTGTGCCTTTGTCGACTTTCCGTAGTTGCCTTTCGTTTTGAACGACATTTAGACAATGAACTGACATGACTTTCATGTTCACGAAGTACCTCTTCACGAAAAGGTAGTAAGGGTTGTTCATTCAGAGGAACTACAACCATGAACGGCTCTTGTTCTCCCGGATATGCTTTGCAAATATGATGATACGGAAACCAAGCAACCTTTCAGCAATAATGTCATTAGATTATAACAGTAGCTTCTTGAGATACGAGTCATACCTTATATATTCCACGATCCGAGGCAACCATCCTGATAGCATATTGAAGCAGATCACTCAGTATCAGCTTACTATTTTCAAGATCTTCCATTTCCCCCCTATTATGGGTGTTATGATGTGCCATCGCATTTCTGATTTGTTTCCCTTTTCTCATAAATTGACGGAAAGCCTCCGACTCATTCTCGGTTATCATTTTAGCGAGAATCCCATCAGGTCTGTCTAATTGAGCGCGAATGATGCTAGTTAGAACCGGCAAGTCAGCTGCCTGGTGGCATGGGTATCCTGCCGAGTTCAATGCTTCCGCATCGGTAAGCTCGCAGAGAATATAACTCAGGAACTCAAGCTCATCGGTCCATGTCGTCAGCTGAGCTTGAGCTTCAAAGTAGGCAACCGAATCCGTTGACATTTTTGGACGTGAAGCTTCACAATGTAAAACTTCTTTTTCAATGTAATTTTTGGTTATTTAAAGCCTAGCTGTGGCGATTTTATTGCTCTTCCTGTAATGAAGGCGTCACGACCTCGGGTTCTATGTAGGTGGTGACGTCGACTATCGCGGTGAAGTATTAGGAGAGCGCGGTTACGATAAGCTAGCTAATTGATTCTGTTCTCAATTATTGTCTAATTCGAAGGCGATGACGGTCGGAACTGTAGTATAGGTCTATTGTAGAGGGATGTCAGCTTCGTTGAAATATGCTTACGAATCTTTGAATATATAAGACCAGATAATTTAGGTAAGGACGAACAAATTCTCAAGAGGCAATAGAACTGGAATTCACGTACATGTTGAAGATATATTGACAAATATAATGCCGGTGGAAAGGTTTGCTAACGCAGGCTAGAGGTAGGGCCTCCTTGAGACCTTTTAAGTTCTTTTACTTCCTTTCGCTCGGCGTACTAATTAAGGAGATATTGCTAGTCCTTAGTAGCCCTTAATATAGCTAAAACGTCTTAAGGTCTCGGTTCTACCTTCTAACCTAAGTTTCATTCTATGAATTCACATTTACCTATCCTTAGACTACGATATTACCCACCTATAGGTAGTGCTAAATGCTAGACTACGGTATTACTGGCACAGCCAGGACTTTGGGCCTAAAGTTGGACTTTACTAATCAGCTAGGCAGTTGTTCAGTAGGCCTATTTGGTCAGTTGACTCAATTAATAAATCAGGCCATCTTAACTTCTATATCCAGAGAACCCATGGTTCTAAACAATATCTATATCCTCATTTGCCTCCGCTAGCTATATAGTCAAAGGATGTGGCGTCTCACAGACATGATTATCCATATCTTGTTAGTGTCAGTTCTAAGGTGCATAAAATAACAATTGATCATTGTCGGCCACTAAGGTTGAAATGACACGGTGTTATGGAAGGGACCAGGGGAGGGCTATATACTTTGCCATTAATGGTGTCCTCGACTTCTGGAGATTCAAACTAAGTTCTCACCCAGTCGAACTAAGCGCTAACTCCGAAGATCATGATATGTAGCTTTTGGCTAGACCGCAGCCTCCCCTGGTGAGTAAGCGGAATAAATCAATCAATCTGGGATCCTTCCGTTGTTAGTTGGGCAACATAACTAGCTGACTGAGTTATAATAACCCTTCATAAGCCGGGTGTAGATACCTACCGAATGGATAAGAACTTTCATCTCCCACACGAAGCTTCACAACTGCCGTTTGATCCTAATCTCTTGCCGTGTAAAATTGAACCCCTGAACTCTCTGATCCGCCCATAAATCCGTCCGGCTCAACGTATTTTTCCCGCTGGAATTTCCAGAGTATCTACACTTACGTGAAATCATGGTGAGAAGACAGTGCTTTGACAAATCTGGGTTTTACAATCTTGTTTTTTTTTTCTTTTGCGAGACTTCGCCTGGGATCCAAAAAACCCATGGCCCTTGAAGAGGCTTGATGAATTGCTCGCTTGCGGCTATCTGCGGATTGCTATGTGCGCAATCACGGAAATATCAACGGAAGCTTGTCAGATTGTGTATGCTTCCCCCACACAACATAAACCCGGACCTCGAAGGCGTGCCAAGAGTGTCGACGGCGTAAAATAAGATGCGATGGTCTCACGCTTTGTACGCCATGCAGGGAAAGAGGCGTGAATTCCTGCGTATATCGTGCCATAACTCGCAACCGACGGCGCAAACATGAGATCGAGAAAGAAAATTCTCCAAGGCCTATTGAGAGCCAAACACAGCAGACAAGTGACCCTAGAGTGTCTCTCACGCCATTGTGCTCATCCGAATAGCCTAGCACTTCACAGGCGGAACCTAAACGGCCTTATCAAGTTCATTATGGTGCATCATCGAATATGTCCCTACTTTACCATCTCCATCAGTCCTTTCCCCCTCTCTTTGCAACAGAATTCTCAAATTTGAACCGCAACGAGTTTCCTAAGGCTCTGTCGCAAGACTCTAGTGATGATTACATGCGACAAGCAACTTGCAAGAGGACAATTAAGCCGGCAGCTTAGTTGCCGTACCCCTTAGCCGTTGAAATTTTGGAACGTTTCCTGACAATTCATCAGCTCTTGATGATTTTGCATTCTCCAGATGCGTTAAGAAGAGGACGGCAAAACTTCTATGGCACAGGACCAGATCCGCCGATAACCAACATTCGAAAACGAGCATTAATTCTCGTACTGGCTATTGCTTCTCTGTCCACTGAGCATTATCGACTAGCTGATAAGCTTTTTAGTCAATTTACGCATTCATATGCACTCGCGGATGACAATTTGACCACCACCTCAATCAGAATTGATCTTCTTTTAATAAGTCTCTCACTGTCTATTCCTAATGCAGTCGGCACTAACTGTGGAATTTTCAGATAGCACGCTTGCTACCACGCAGAAAAAGGGTATTCCAACAATACATATTTATCAATAGGATCAGCAATCCGCAAGGCGCTTTCCGCCGGTCTGCATAGAAACCCTCCTCAGGGCTTGAGGTCCGACAGCGAAATGAAGGAACAATGATCCCTCATCTGGATTCTTTATTACTTTGAAAAGTATTGCCGCCACGATCGTATTTCCCTTTGTGAAATGATCTAACGCTATATATAGCTGGATCTGTCTACATCTTGGGCGGCCAACTTCTTTTCCATCAACTCTTCTTGCTCTTCCCCCACCGGAAGATCCTTTCCTCTCGGCGCTTGTCGAATTTTCCAAGATAATGACCAAATGCACGAATGAAATCTATATCCCGATCAAAGGCTCTCTTCTCCCAATGTGGACAAGTGCCATGGCAATCTTCTCCGAGCTACAGACCTATGAAGAGAAAGTTGTTGAAACCCTCGGCTTTGGTCTTTATCATCACTTCCGATCAGGCACCCAAGACGTTCGCCAAACCATATTGACTACTTGTTCGTATCACGTGTGGTACTACCAATCCATGGAGATGTTCTCTGACCGTTCTTTGCAGTATATCTACACACAACCATCATTGTCTTTCGACCTTTTGTCATTTTCCGTGGAAAACTGCAGCTCGAACAGACCAAACCAGATGCTTCGGACAGGGTTGCCCAACTAAATCCCCCTTGGCTTAACAAAGCCTACGACTATGGTATGAACGCCACGGAGCAGCTCATCGACTATATTTCAATGGCAATGTTATCAAGCCAAAGAATCAGAGTATGCAATAACACCTTCCCAAACTAGTGATTCACACACCATATCTAACCTTACCTTTTCTACTGTCCTAAGAAATGGGATATACGCATATATTCCTGGAAAACTGCTGCGCCGTACTTAGCTACGAGATGTTGCATAATCGCACAAAGCTCTCAACGAATGTACCGCTGATCAAGAGATGCCTCATCTCTCTTTCGGAGCTAAGACTTGGAGAGCCGATCCAGCGAATCATCAAGTCTTTCACACGTCTTCTGCAGGACCTTAATCTCAAAACCGATCAATCCTGGTTGGGCCTGGTAGATGGTGGAACTGGTCAGATAGGTAATCTGGACTCAACTGATTATTTGCAACGCAATGTTGAAGACCCAGCCGACCGGTCTCAATTCGAAGAAGTTTGCGCAATGTTGGAAGAAGCTGTACGCTGGATTCTGTGAAATTGCAGCCAAACCCGTTGAGAGACAATTTGGTCATTGCAACTCGCATTGCACAACCGTAAATGTTGGACGTTACAGTTGAAACCTCGTTTTATAATAATTATCTACCTACGTCCATGGCGTCAAATATAATTTCACTGGTACCCCAATTTATGGAAGCTTAAGTTGCTCTTGATATTTTTCTCTCACCCAACTACCTCTTTCGTTTGTTACCTGCCATTATAAGTTATTATTTTGTTACACCTTTTACATACGACCATAGGGTGTGGAAAACAGGGCTTCCCGTCCGCTCAGCCGTACTTAAGCCACACGCCGGTGAGTTAGTAGTTGGGTGGGTGACCACCAGCGAATCCTCACTGTTGTATGTTTTTTTAGTTTCCATTGCTACAGATTTGGTTTGTGTTGTCTTTCAGTGGTGGTGGTTCGAACCCTTCAAGATGACTACGGGTGATATTTGATACGAGTGAAGCTCTACCTTGCTGAGATACTTCTATCTTTACGCTCTATTTACAAAACAATTGACCATTCATCATAAATATCAAAAGCAAATCTCCTTTAGCCTGTCAACCACCCTTCGGCTATACATTTTCCCAGACTGAAGTATGCCACTTAGCAAACCAAAAGTGTGCGGCGCCCCAAGTTCACGGATGAGGATGACTGGAATGCCGGCCCCGCGCAGCTTAGCAGCGTATGCCTCACCCTCATCGCGAAGTGGATCCATTTCAGCAGTAAACACTAGTGCTGGGGGCAGATCCGAGAAATTCGGCGCTAGAATAGGAGATACCAACCAATTCTAAGATTGTCAGTACTTGTGCGGGGGAAAGGGTAGTCATGGATATATGTACCTTATCTGCTTCTTTTGGGCGCGGAACGCCCAGAAACTGGCGATGAAAATATGCCATGCGTGATGCAGGCAGGGGTTGCGAATGCTCCAACAACCGGTACGATTCATAAGGTGTAGCTTCGCTGTCAAACTCGCCGTCCGGCGTAAACGAGGCGAGTACATCGCAGACTGGAACACATAGCATCTGGAAGCACAGTGCAATTCCAGCGTCACGGCAGAGATGGGTCATGACTGCTGCTAAATGACCACCCGCGGACATGCCGCCCACGATGAAAAGGTTGGTGTCGAGGTTAAACTCGTCAACTTTCGTGTATCTGATCTATTTACCCGTCAGTCTAGCCATGGCCTAGAAATTATGGGAAATACCAGCATACCCATTGAAGCGCTTCCCAGCAATCATTGACTGGACCAGGGAATTTGTGTTCAGGTGCCAGTCGATAGTCGACGTCAAATACAACTAAGTGACCATCTAAACCATCAACGAGGCGTTTGCAAAACTCATGGTCTGTAGAGAGATCTCCAAATACCCATCCTCCTCCGTGGAAATTAATGAATGCTGCCCTCCTTATGGGTTTGCCATCTTGGCCCATTATGGGTGCTGGCTGAAACACTCGAATGGGGATTTCGCTTCCATCTGAGACCGGACAAGCCAGTTCAGCGATGGAATATATCTCTGGCCCTTGTTCTTGTCCAGAGCTGACCGCGTAAGCACCAGGATTCTTGCGGTACTCGGCGATGGGAACCTCGTGGGTGTGGACTCGACCAGCGCTATGGCGGTTGTAGTAATCTACAAACATGGGATCATATTGGGCGACCAGCTCTGTAGGGATGCTATTTCGGGGCTGGCCAATGTCGTTTGGCTTGCTTGCCGGAGAGGATTGTTCTAGCATATCGACCGTGGTGCCAATTGATTGATTGGAGTGGCTAAGTGGAGGCAAAACAAAGCAACATCCCCCGCGTTTGATCTTGGATTTAACCTTTTTGTGTCGTGTACTCTCCCATGTGGTCGGTGATCTGATCTCCGGGCACTGAATGTGGGGAAATCCGGGGTACAGTGCCCCATAAGTCCAGGACCATCCTCGCTACGTATTTTAAGAGGAGAGAGATGCACTACCTTTCTCCCCAATTCTGCTGTTGAGTAGAATTGACAAGCAAAGATGCCACTGATCCAAGTAGGTACCCGTAATGGGTTTATTACCTGCTTCCTCATATCCCTGAGCACTATTGGATTCGGCTATCCCTCGGTCATTGTTGCATCAACCCTAGCAAAGCCTGCGTTTCTGAAGTACATGGGCCTTGGAGATGACAATGGAATATTTGATGGCAAGGAAGGAATGGCAGGAACTATCACTGGCCTCTTCCAGGTGAGTTAATATCTAGGAAACATCGGAACGCAAGACGATTTACCAGCTAATGTGAACAGGTGGGTGCCGTGATTGGCATTCTGTGTGGGTGTGAGATTTCCGATCGGTTTGGACGCAAGATGGCCCTGCTTTACTGTTCAATTATCTCAATCATCGGTGGGATCGGAGTTACCGCCGCACAGAACATGGCTATGCTATTGGTATTCCGCTTCTTTGCCGGTGCAGGAAGTTTCTCCTTCTTAGCACTAGGTAAGTAACTGCATCTTTTTTGAAATTTCCCATATCTTACCTTCCGAAGCACCAGGATATATCTCCGAACTTGCAACCCATAACACGCGTGGCTTCCTCGGAGCCCTCTGCGGTGTGTTTATCGGGTTCGGCTATTGCTGCGGTGGCTTTATGGGCTTGGCCTTCTACTACGCCGAGAATGAAACTTTAAAATGGCGTGGACCCTTGGGCATTGGCATCCTGTGGCCTCTTATAATGCTTATCATCTGCCCTTTCGTGCCAGAGTCACCCCGTTACTTGCTCTTGAATAACAGGCCTGATGAAGCCTGGAAGGTTGTGTCTTGGTTGCATGCTGGTACCAAAGAGGAAGAACATGCGTTCGCCTTGGCGGAATTCACTCAGATGAAACAACAAGCTGAATTTGACCGAACTCTGGATAGATCATGGTTACAGCTGATCAAGAAGCCGTCATACAGGGCACGTCTAATCCTAGCGTCGGGTGTTTCGTTCCTCGCCCAATGCACCGCAGTTCTAGTTCTGAATAATTATGTATGGTCTGCTACGCCTACGGTCTTCGACTCTACTGATACTCTTCGCAGGGCCCAATATTTTACTCTGCACTTGGCTTCGATACACGAGACCAGCTTATTCTCGCTGGAGCGAGAGATACTAGTGAGTTTTGCACCCCATATACCGTTATCCATGAACTAAGTATTACAGTTGCCTTGCTCGGAAACCTGATTGGTTCCGTCTTTCTGGATAACGTTGGAAGACGGCGTATGCTTCTGACCGGATTCGGTGGTTGCTTCATCACTCTATGCATCTTCGCCGCCATGGTTGCCGAGTTCCAGAAGCACAACACAATGGGAACATTGGGCGTCGGAATGACGGCGCTCTTCCTCTTCCTTGTCTTCTACGCAATGGGTGTTGACGCCGCAATGTACGTCTTCATGAGTGAGATCTTCCCAACTCATATGCGTTCCAAGGGATTGGCCGTTGCAATCATGGTATATGCCTTGTCTTCCATTGTTTTCCTACAAGTGACTCCACTGGCCGTTGCTAAAACTGGATGGAAATACTTCCTGGTCTTTATCATAATCTCAGGGCTTGGCTGGATATGGATTTATTGGGCAGTCTTTGAAACCAAACAGGTGCCCTTGGAGGAAATGGCTGCAAAATTCGGCGATGAGGATGAGGTCGTTGTTCACCTGTCTGATGCTATGGCACAGGCAGATACGAAGCGGCAAGGTGTTGATCACACGAAGGCAGACCAAAGTTCTGAGCATCTGGAGTACACTACCTAGCTCTCTGGACTTGTTGAAACGCAGTGAACATGTACTTAGGTTTGCTAAACAAATTGAGTGGTGAAATGCATACTTATGAATCACATGGGGCACAATCAAACATCACGGCAGGCAAGGAGTGTTTTTGACTTGATAGAAAGCTACTCCTCTCAGTATTCTTCAAATATCTTCAATTTCTAATTGCTTTGGGAGTTTGATATATACTAAGCAACTCAAGGACTAAATAATGCCTGTGTAAGATTGAAAGTCCCACAGATCAAGATACCTTTGAATGAGAATTTGAAAAAACTTACTATCTGCAATTTGAAAACTTACTAAGTCGCAGTAGAAAGGAGGAATCACAACTTATATGGTAATGTTTGGGTGTTTCATTCAGACCTCGGTAGTGGGCATATGATCAAAAGCAATTCTACTTAAAAAGCAACAATGACTCGAAAAGCACGGATACTATATAACTATATCATTTAGTTTAGCCCGAGGAAGTTGTGTATAGTGGATCGGTAAATGATATGCAGAACAGTATCTAAATATGTATCTCAGGAAGTACAAGCAATCGCCAGTATGAGTCAAAGTCCAAGGTCTGTGTCTCACTCACATCCTTCCCCATCTGCTCACGCACAGTAAGTCCATTGCCCAAGTAGTGAAAGCGGTTTTGATGCAAGTAATCCAAATGATAGTCCTCCCAACGAGGATCTCGAAGCGCCTCCGAAAAGTGATAGCAGCTACCAGCGTAAAGTCCCACAATACGACCATCTGTCGAACCACGCTTATACCAACTTCGACAAGAAGCTGCCCAAACGGTGTCCTTCAGCCAGTCTTGGGCATGTTCATTCAAATCGGCAACAGCCTGTTCCTTTACCGTCATGGACTTGATTCCCTGAGTCTGGAGCTTTCTAATGCAGTTGTAGATATAGATGCCGGTCATCTGGATCGCCTGCACAAGAGAGCCATTGGAAACAGGGCTATTGGGTCCGATGAAGGAAAAGTAATTTGGCATCTGGGGAACACTGATTCCGAAGTATGCATCTGGGTCTTCTTTCTCCCATTTCTGTGCTAGATTGATTCCGCTCTTCCCGATGATCGGTATACGAGGCCTGAAGCTTGTATCGAAGCCGGTTGCGCACATTATAGCGTCAACGGGCAAGATACGTCCATCGCGAAGAGCGATTCCTTCCGCTGTGATGTGATCCAGGTCATTCCAATGAGTGTCTACATTCTCTCTCACCATGGCCTCGAGGAACCCTTGTCCCGGTGTGAGCCTGCGGCAGCCGACCGGGAAGTCGGGGATGAGCAGCGACGACAATCTCTGGCCTTTCTCCCCGTGTCCGAGTCTCTCCAACATTGAAGCCACGTAGTTCCTTTTCACTTCGGCCAAGGCCTCGGGACCTGCCAGTGATGCTTTAAACTCGTCAACTCTTCGGTTGGAGAGCGCTTTCCGGTGCTTCAGCAGATATTCAGGATCTTCGTGGAATTTTTTGATCTCGTTTTCGACATAGTTGTAGTCTGCATCGAGTTCAGGATCATCGGCTTGGGCTTCATTTATGCCGCGGGCTGGGCTGATCCATGTCTGGGAGCGAATGAAATAGTCCACATGGCTTGCGCCTGGAGTGAGAGTGTCATATTAGCATCCGAAAATTCAACAGAGCAAAGTGTGAGGCTTACTTTTGGCGACCTGAGGCAGGATCTGGATTCCCGAGGACCCAATACCAATCACAGCCACACTTTTACCATTGTAGTCATAGGATGTGTCCCACTCGGCCGAATGCATGAGTTTGCCTTTGAAATCCTCTATTCCAGGAATATCAGGCCATCTCCAGTTACTGATATAGGAGTTAGCAGATTGTACAGAGCTTGATCTGAAAGAGGACTCTCACCTCAAAACACCAGCAGCATTGATAAGGACATGGCAGGAATCATCAAACTCCACGCCATTTGCCAATACAACCAGCTTCCACAGACCTAGATTGTCGTCCCAGATAGCAGATTTGACCTCATGACCGTATGCAAACAAATCATCACAGTCATGCTTCTTTGAGACCTGTTTCATATAGTCATGGATTTGCTCTGAAGTAGCATAGTACCCTGGCCAATCCGGTCTTGGGTCGAAGCTATAGGCATAGTTGTGCGAAGGGATGTCACACTGACAGCCAGGGTATCTGTTGAACCAACTCAGCTCTGTATTCAAAAGACTGTAGGTGGATATTTACCGATTTAGTAGCCAAGTTCCACCAAGGTCGGGATTTTTCTCATAGACTTGAAAATCCACATTCTGATGCTGCATCTTCTCTTTGGCAATAATGGACATCATGAGGCCAGAGTATCCTGCTCCGATGCAGACGACACGGAGAGGCCGGCCTGTCCCCAGTGGAACGTTTTCCACAGTGTAAGGATTGGACGATGACATGATGCGATATTGATGATCTGATGATTCCAAATTTTGATGATCTAATGTGTTGCAAGCTTATTAGATATCCATGAAACCTTTAGATTTATATTTTCTCAATATTCTCAATACTTATACCCATATCGCGCAAGATCCTCGGTCTACGCCGGAGATCAGATCTCCGGTTGGCGAAGTGTGGAAGATATGCGGGGATTTTTAACTGACTTCCTCCAGAATGAATCATCTATCCATCCCAGATCCAAGCTGGACATGTAATTCATCGTGTATATCATCTCTCAACTGCCGCATCCTGAAAGCCACATCTTTGGCCATCCTTATGATCCAGTATAGTTGCCGCAAATCAAGAGCGATGAACCCCCCAGAGGACGACGGTCTAGGTGAAGTTGATGCTGCGCTTTCCTGAAGAATGGAACTATTTGACTGACTACCTATTTGGCCTGATCGTTCTTGACTTTGATACGTCCCGACGTCCACTCTAGAGATGGTGGACTAGTGTATCTCCGTCAATACCTGGCATAAATCAATGAGTAGTGTCAGTTATGGTTTTTCATTGATTGTATAAGTCATGTTCTATCGCTCTGTCAAGAATTACTTTTCGATTTCTCCATAACCCTTTTTTTCTAAAGCTCCTACCCCTATCTCCATGCGCCGCACGGAACATGCAACTATTTTAGCCGGATTCTTAGCAGGGGAAATTGACGCCGTCAATCATTGGCAATCAACTGCATTAGCGTTGAGTCCGTTGATCCTTGGCCGCATAAGACTTGCTGTTGCATTATGTATTATCCGAGCTCATAGCTTGTACCTTATAGTCCTTACCACGTGGTTTTCTTCAAGTCAAGGATTTTCTATTATAGATTCATTATATCATAGCCTAATGCCCACGGTCCGATCCTTGGCTAGATTAAGTCTTCTTTTGACCTCCAGATTCCGTCTACTCTCACATCAATCTGTGGTACTCTCCGTGACATCGTGAACAGCCGAGGCCCTCTCGGATTCAACCCCCCTTTTCACGAAGGCTGAGCAAAACAAGCCCAAGGTATGAACGAAGTACAAAATAAAACTTGATCCTATGCACCCTTTTATATGGTCCTCGGGACTCTCAATTGAACATCAACTAAATGTCCACAGAGGCTCCAAAAAATGAAGGCAGCTCTCCTGAACATCATCCTGCCGACATTAGCCAGCGCAGCAACAAGCGGCAGGTTTACAGCGCTCAGCTTCAATGTCGCAGGCTTGCCATCAATCCTACAATCAAACGACGTCAATGGCACAAAGTCTGAAAATGCCAACTTGCTCGGCACTTACTTCTCGGAGTATGGCTACGATATCATTAATATGCAGGAGGTACTTCTACATCCATTACTCTCAAAGGAATGATTGCTCTGACAAAAGAACAGGACTTTAACTATCACGCCTACATATACGAATCAGATAATCATGCCTACAGAACCGCTACTTCAGGCGGCGCAGCCATCGGAAGTGGCTTAAACACCCTCTCCAACCACGATTGGGTGGACTTCACCCGCGTGAAATGGAATAAATGCTCCGATGCTTCAGGTGCAGACTGCTTAACTCCTAAAGGCCTGACATTTATGCGCTGGAATCCATCCGACGGAGTCTATGTCGACTTTTACAATATCCATGCCGACGCTGGGTGAGCAGAAACCCCTTGATAGACAAATGCAGGTGAGCAAAAACAGCTAATCCCCAAAAAGCACCGAGGACAACGACGAAGTCGCCAGGAACTCCAATCTCCAGCAGGTCGCCGATTACATCGACACCTGGTCAACAGGCAACGCCGTCGTAGTCATGGGTGACACGAACAGTCGATATACTCGCGCCGCCGACACAGGCATCCGCGTCTTCAATTCCCAGAACAGCCTAGTAGATCCCTGGGTTGAGCTTGAGAAAGATGGCGTCTACCCCATGGCTGGAGCAGAAGCCTTGCTTTGCGAAAATCCATCGTCGGTGCAGACCTGTGAGACGGTTGATAAAGTCCTGTACCGGGGGTCTGGTATCGTGGATCTCAAGGCCGATAGCTTCGTCTATAATGGTGACAAGTTCACGAACACGGACCCGGAGTTTCTGGGCGATGTTCTTTCTGACCATAATCCTATTTTGGTGAATTTTACCTGGTCGGTGTCTTCGTTGCGACAGAGCCAGTTCTCGGGTGGTCCGCATGGGGTCTGGTTTAACGATTTACCGGATTTGCCTTCGGCGCCTGCTGCTTCTAGGATCACTTTCCGTGGTGGGAAGAGACTGGATTCTGTTGCTTTGGAATTGGAGGTTGGAACGTCGTTTAGCCATGGTGGAGCTGGTGGCACGGAGGTCTCTCTTGTGCTTGGAGCCGGGGAGTATTGGACGCACACAATGCTCTGCACTGGGCAGTATAAGAGTCATACCCGTAACTTTTATATCAAGGCTACTACCACTGCTGGGAATACTTTGGAGGCAGGCACCTCCACTGATAATTGTCAGACATTCACTGCTCCTGATGGGTTTGCCGTCGTGGGCTTCATGGGACGAGATGGGGATGAGATCGATCAGTTGGCTTTGATATACGCGGCTTATTGAGATACCAGGGGAGGGTATGAATGAGAGGCTCCAGGTTATGTAAATATGCATGTATTCATTTCCATTTAGGTCAATCGTATCAAGTCATGGTTTATGCTGTGTATTCCCAAACGCCGAGGTATTTCGCAGAAATTTACCCATATGCACCACGCTGTGTAAATAAGTCAAGTGAAAAGCAAAGACATCTCAATCAATCATATCCTCCGGGAGAACATCATCCGGGTTTTCTCCGACTGCCTCTCCTACCAAGCGCACAACGCGCTTGATTGCCTTGGATGCGGGACTGTCCGGGTAATTATCCACGAAGCTCTCACCAAAGTCGCAGGCCATGCCGACCCGGGGATCCAGGGGTACAGCACCTAAGAAGGGAATTCCCATTTTCTTTGCCAAGCGGCGACCGCCACCAGTCGTCGCACGGAAGATCTGAGACTCGTGCGTGCAGTTGGGACACACAAAGCCGGACATGTTCTCGACAAGTCCCAGCACCTTGATTCCCGCCTTACGACAGAAATCGACCTCCTTGCGCACATCCAGCAACGAGACCTCCTGCGGGGTAGTCACGACAACGGCACCGTCCACGCCAGATTCCTTCAGCAAAGAGTTGACGGACAGATGCTCGTCTGAAGTTCCGGGAGGCGTATCCACAATCAAGTAGTCCAGCTCGCCCCAGTCCACATCCTTGAGGAATTGTTTAATCAGGCCGTTCTTCTTGGGTCCTCGCCAGATCACTGCATCATCCCGGTTGGGTAGCATAAATTGTACGCTCATTGCGCCCAGGTTATCTGTCACCCAGACCGGACTCCAGCCTGCATTGCTGATGTGGATGGTCTCTGATTCCACGCCCATCATCTTGGGGATCGACGGCCCGCAGATATCGGTATCCATGATGCCGACCGTTGAGTCTGGGTTTGCGGCGAATGCGTGAGCGAGGAGGGTTGAGAATGTGGATTTTCCGACGCCGCCTTTTCCGGATAGAACGAGGATCTTATGTCTTATTTGGGAGAGTCGTTCGGTGATAATGGGGATATCGGGGTCGGGACCTTTAGGCGCGGTGGCGCAAATCTGTTGATTGGGACAGCCGGCACAGGCATCTCCTTGACCGGCTCGCTCGGATTCAGGGCCTGGGCAGTGCTCTGGGGAAAGTTAGCGGGTGTTCATTTAACATGATTCTGCGCATGCTCACCTGGTTCAGGCGCGACGAGGTTGGGAGCCACCTTGGACGATACTGCCAGGGACTCCTCCGTGGACTCCTCCACATAGGGCGCCATTTTCACTTTTCTGTAATACTGAGAGAATGAGAGTCAATCAGCGTAAATTAGAAGATGAATGGTATGTCAGTCGCAAGAGAAATTCTATGTCCGGTGGCGGATTGCTTGATAAGCGGGGAAAAACCCGATGCGATTGGTGGGGCAGGGCATCTCTGCGGTGTCGGAGCTATTACATGCTGCGATGGATTTGTTTCCCTGTTGGAGTTAGAACTACAGACGAGAAACTGAATTTAGGTATTCAAAGCAGAGTTGCAAGATCAAGGATATCATGTATCTGACTATATCAAGTCTAGGCAGCGGTCAGCAAACCAAATATATAGAACTTTGCATATAACACAACTGCGTCGCATCCTTAGTATATATCTTCGTTTTTTACCTCTTGTGCCCATCTGCTAAACCAACAAGATCTCCATACTTCAGCGTATTTGTCATTGCAGCATACTCATCTGCATCCGGCGAGACAGTCAAGGCCATGGCCGAATGGGTATCTGTTGATGCCTCGAAGTGCTCTCGTAGCACCATAGTCAACGAAGAAGAACGGTATGGGATACGAGCTTGCTTGCTCGATCGGGCCCGGATTACCTCCTTCAATGCAAGATGATCAATATTGATTTACTTTCCCTCTTGTTTACCCTAGGGGATTGTTTCAGCGCAGACTCAGTAGTGTTAGACACGAATTCGGCGCCAGCACGGTCCACACACTCAAGTTCTTCACCAATACACCGATGCACTTCAGCGGTAGTTGTAGCCATTTCGGACTCATAGTTTTCTCCTTCTCTCACACGGGTTTCGGGTCTACATAATTGTGCGATGTTGTTCTTCGATAGGAGCATCTGTCGCATATTTCAAACAGGGACTGGTTCTGACTGTCGTTCAACAACCTGACCACGCGCATTGAGAAGATGCTTGGTGATAACTTCCAGTGGAACACGGCGTGCGTTCGCGAACTTTGTTCATGCATTGATGAGGTCGTAGTCCTGCGGTGCGTTGGGCCCTACTGTAGCTCTTTATACAAGTCTTCGGTCCAACACGCCTTAGTAAAGATCGGCCAGATTCTCACTTTTCCGTTCTCCAGCATTTCCGTTGCGCCATGGATGTGCACCCGTCCCCCAGATTCACGAACAAAACACTCATTCCGCTTATTGGGAAGATCAAAGGTGGTATTCTTCCGTAGCTCGTACACGCGGAGCCCAATGCCGAGTTGATGGCCACTGTCCTCGGTATTGATGATCCCCAGCGCAATATTCAATTGACCTGCAGCCGCTAGACAAAGTTCGCTCGCCATGTTCAAACTCACAGCCAATTAGGGTATGGGATTTCCCTCTGCCTGATGGCCATATGCAAAGAAATTGCAGGACTTTTACGGTAGGACTTGTGGGATGGTCGACGCAATGACGCGATTGAAAACTAATTGGTTCTTGTCATCACTTTCAATAATCCCGTCAAAGGACAACTCACTTCTCCATGATTCTTCTCAAGTAGAAAGAGATTATATTGTAGTGATGAGTTGGTGGAGATGGCCCCGGGGAGGACTGTGGATGACTGGGATGCCTACCATATGTATCCCCACTAGATTTCCTTTGTTTTTGTTTCGGCTTCGGTCGTCCTGAACGATCGCCATCTCATCCATACTTGAAATATGCTCATTTTTAACATGCACGATTAAATCCCAAAGAGAGATCAACATGTGAACGCCCGGGCCAAGCTGTCAGCTTCAATCACGCTAAGGCAGCTACCCCAGGGACCAGTCCTGGCGGGGCGAACCGGTGTGATTGACACGTTACAACATAGCCATGCTACGCTGTAGGTCAGGGCTTAAGGTCTGTTGATGTTTGGGCAATTGTTCTGTAAGATGGAATTCAAAAACCACAGCCAAGGGTGCGTTAGGGTTGCAATGAGAACAATTCTACTCCATAGAAGTTGCTACTTTATGCGCCTTCTCAGGCCGAGGTGGGTTCTATGTATGTTTCAGGCCAGCAGATGCTACTCGGACAGACGAACGTGCCAATAACCGACAACCCCCGGACTGGAGGAAGACAGGCCTTTTCGCCCTGTCAGCACTTAGCTAACAGGCTAGAATCTTGATATAATGCTCTCACTGCATGATGATGGATGTGGCCTAGTGGAACAGCCCGACGGGCTGCCTCTTCCATGCTGCTGATACGAGGAACGAAGGTCCCGGGCTGCAGCTTAGATTGGACGACCCCTGTTGCGTGCGTTTTATAGGGTACGATGGGTATTATGAGTATCCATTATCAATCTTGGGCGCACTGACATCAACAGTGCTTGATGCAGCGGCCTTTTCAATTCTGGGTCTGATCAACAGAGTCGGGGATTCGGATAGGATGATGTCAAATACTCCACGGGCCGTGGATCGGCTCATTCGCCCATGGGACATGCAGACACGATCACAATGAATTCTATATGCGGGGCGGGAGGTCACAAAGAAATGAGCCCGTATCAATCTATGCTGGCGGTAAGTATCTGGAAGAAACACCCGGTCAAGTGTGCAGTCCTCGCACAGGCTTCCGCACTTGCCGCATTGCACTACCCCGCTGTTGATCAAACAGTAGGATGTACGAATCCATGGACAGGAGATGGAGGGATAGACAGGGACATGGGTGTCCAAAGACTATTCAAATTAGGATGAGACGAAGTTCCCAACAACACTCATCGAGTAGACGCAGACTAAGACCACTTAGCGTCTCTGATGATCAAGGCCCCGTTTCTTTCCCCTTCCATTCCTCCATTCGGAGGCCCGCACATCACAAGAGACTCGCGAGTCTCAACGGTTCCACTCTCCTGCTGGCATTAACATAAATAATTGATTTCCTCGGAGAATTCTTGTCTTTTTTTTTCTGACTTTCTCAGACTTTCTCGAATAAAGAGACTGTCCAAAAAGAACAAAGAGTAAACAAGAGCTCGGGAGTAATTCTGCCCCAACTGACTAAACCAGGTTCCGCTTTTCGACTGTCACATGCTTCTGTCGTCACATTCCTTCTCAACAGTTTCCTTTCTCTCCACACCCTTGTAAAGTGGTACACCATGGATCAAGGCCTTTCAACAGGGGCTCATCAGGCGACTGATGGGCTACGTGAGAGAAATCTGCGCACCGATTCAACAGTCGGTCGCGAGGCTTTAACAGCCACTGGTGAAATGGACGTCAAAGACAAAGATGGCCACGACGCGAAAACTTTTGGCAGAACACCCGATGGAACAGGTAAGTTTCTTTGTGCTTGAGAGATGTTAATTTTGAGGATTGCAATTGAATGCAGAGCTTGCGGATGCATCCAACCCTATCCTCGAGTATTAGCGGGAGCGTGCTGCTAACCGCACCCCGCGTGTTTTTATAGTCTTCACGGTCCCTCAGACCCATGACATGGTCTCTCAGCTGCTTTTGCCATCTGAACCCAAAAATTTCGGTGATCTTGTGGTGTTGGTGCTCCTGGCGGGCCACATTTTCTTCCTCTGGGTGCTCCCCGCAGGGGCCAAGATCCCGGTTTTCGCTTTCATCTACCTCTTTTGGCGCCTGGCTTACAATGGAGGAATCGGCTGGTTGCTCCACAACCAATCACACCATAAGACATTGATTCGGTGGGCAGAGAAGACAAAAGTCTTCGTCAACCCAAAGACTGGTGGAAATCCCCACCCCAAATTGTATAATTGGATCAAAAAGGAATTGGAGACCAAAATCCCGAAGGATTACTCTTTCGACAATGCTCCAATTGAATACAACACTTGGCTTGTCTTTAGACGTCTTGTGGATTTGATTCTCATGTGTGACTTCACTTCCTACTGTCTCTTTGCGATAGCCTGCGGTCACCAACCCGTTGACGAGAGTGTGTTCATGACCGTTCTGCGGTGGTCCGCAGGTATCGTCTTAGTGCTGTTCAACCTTTGGGTCAAATTAGATGCGCATCGAGTCGTCAAGGACTATGCCTGGTATTGGGGTGATTTCTTCTACCTCATTGACCAAGAGTTGACTTTCGATGGCGTGTTCGAAATGGCACCTCACCCCATGTACTCGGTCGGCTATGCGGGCTACTACGGAATCTCTTTGATGGCAGCCAGTTATAAAGTGTTGCTCATTTCGATCATTGCCCATGCAGCTCAATTCGTTTTCCTGGTGCTTGTGGAGAATCCACACATCGACAAGACTTATAACCCGCCACCACCCCGAAAGCGCTCTATTTGTGTGGATTCCTCTAACTTGCCCAGCGACCTAGACACTCCGACAGCGCCAACTCCTTCTGAAGAACAATTCCCCAATGCGACATCCTCGTACTCGGCCAAGCCGCCCCAGCCGGTCCACAACCTCTTGGGGCTGCACAACTTGGACCTGTATAGAACCACGGACTCCTCGATCATGCTTGTTCAGCTTCTTGTATTCTCTATTACGGCTTTGACGCCCTCAACACCTGATTACCAATTCTTGTTCGTGGTTCTCGCCGCTGCTTCCAGAATTTGGTATTCCGTAGGCATTGGGTATCTCCTTCGGAACCAATCCAACACCAAGTCTTGGACCAGGCACTTCGTCAAGTATGGTGATACACCTCAAGAAGCGTGGAACCAGTGGAAGGGCACTTACCATCTCAGCATGGTCTTGTGCTACTCTAGCTTCATTGCCGCCGTGTGGAAGATGTACAATTTCCCGGCGGATTGGGGCTACGGTCTAGTGTTGTTCCGCCATGTTCTCGGCGCTGGCCTGATTAGTCTGCAAATCTGGACTTCCGTTAGCATTTACGAGTCCCTTGGCGAGTTTGGCTGGTTCTACGGTGATTTCTTCTTTGATGACTCTCCGAAGCTCACCTACAATGGTATCTACCGCTTCCTGAATAACCCAGAGCGCGTGCTGGGTCTGGCAGGCGTGTGGGGTGCTGTTCTCATCACTAGTAGCGGAGCCGTCACGTTCCTCGCCTTGTTGAGCCATATCCTCAGCCTGGCTTTCATCCAATTCGTTGAACGTCCGCACATGCAAAAGCTGTACGGTCGTAGTCTTCGTCAGGATGCAGGCCTCGTCAAGAGTCTGAAGCGGTCTTTGCCTCCTTCCCTCAAGCAATTGCATGGAAGCGTTGACAAAATTTTTGATGATTCATTCGAGTTCATCGAGGAAATTCTTGAAAACGCCCGGCCCAAACTCGCCGCGGGAGTCAATACCTTTGTCAAAGATACCACCGCTCTGTTCCAAAAGTATCCCGCACGTGTCACCATCTCCCGCATCGATGCAGACTTGGCTGGCATCGACACCAGCGCTTATTCTCTTTCCGTTGAAGGCAACAGTTCTTTGCCCTTTGAAGAGAGCGAGAAGAATAAGGGCCGTGAAGGTGCCAATGCACGCATGCCTTTGGATCGTCGCGGAGACCTCAAGGACTTGACATTCGAATATGGTTCCCCGATCAGGGTCAAATGGACTGCCCCGCTCAACCACAGCAAGAAGGACTGGATTGGCCTCTACCGTGTGACGGACAACACTTCCCGAGAGGTTACTCGTGTATCATCGCAAGGTCGCTGGGTTGCAACCAACGAAGGCTCATATGATAACTCCACCTGCGAGAAGGGTATCCTGACAAGTGATGTTGTTGTGCCGTCCTCCGATCCATCTGGCCAAGACAAACACGAAATCGCATCCGGTGAAATACTTCTCTCTGGCGACAAGCTGTTCTGGACCCAGGGTGTCTTTGAACTCCGTTACCACCACAACGCCATGCACAACGTCATGGCTATCTCGAGACCGTTCGAGATCCGTATTCGTCGTGCGGATGAGGACGAGACCCTCGCCGACGGCGATTGTCTTCTGGAAACTGCCGTTGAAAATGCCTTGCTGCCCGTCGTTCGTAACTGCTTCGATCGGGATCCTGAAATTGCCCCGGAAAGCGTTGATGAGCGGTTCGGTAGCCTCGTGGAACGGGATGGCAAATTTGCCAAGCGTGTTGTCTTCGCTGTCCATCAGATGTAAGTTTCCTCTGACTGACATCCTCCAAGGCAGATAGTTCTATATTTGCTAACTCTTCTTCGTACAGGTTCGGTATCGAGCTGGCACCTGGTGTTGTCAAGGCCGACGGTAATGTGCGCAACTTGGCCTGGAGAATTTGCAACGCCAAGAAGGTCCTCGTAAGTATCAGACTGTTGAGTGAGACGTGCCGATTGACACAAAGCTGACTGATGATGCAGGCCCCTTACAGCATGTCGAGATCCAATGGAACTTCGACGCCCGTCGAGGGCAAGGAATAAACTCCCGAGGGAGATTCCAGATTCCAATCAGTCATGTTTCAAGATGACATGACATTACCTCGATCAATTTAAAAAGCATTGGCCTTGAGCGGATTCAGCGCTCAAAGGTGCATGCTTCACACCAGAACAGAAACAATCAAAAAACAAAAAAAAGAAACAAGTCACAATTATGAAAAATCATGTCTCAAAGAAAAGAACATTTGTCTGATTTCGGTCTCTCTCTTTTCTCGCATACGAAGGACCATGCGAGGTTCAAGGTAATGATTCCCATGATGGTTTTTAGATTTCAGGGGTCGAGTGGGAGGTGTTGATTTTCGTGTGCCTTGCCTTTTGCGGAGGTTTAGGGGGTGGGCCAATTGATTCTTCTTCTTTCCGAAGTACTTTGTACATAGCTTTGAGAGAAATCTATTGCTTTGTTTGTTATTGTTGGTTCACGAGATAGGCCGGTACAAGATAAGAGATGTAGCTCGAGGAGGTAGTGGTTAAAGACCCTAGAATGTCGTGAAAAATTGCACGCTACATCCATTGAGTTCGCGTCGTAAAGATGGACAGCAAATACTTCATATTCTATGAGATACTACTGGAGATGAAGAGAAGGACATTATAGAACATAGATGTTATATTTGTATTTATATTTTGGCAAAAACCTAGAGCTTTGGACGCCGTCAGCACAAGGCTAGAAAGAATTCAAGCAGAGCAGAGCAGGCACGTTGAGTTCCACAATTGCAAGCAAAAGCAGAAGCATACAGTATTCAGTCAAGCCGTTTTAACTCATCACATCCCCTGCTGGCCCCTCGCACCGAACAGTCACCCAAGACGGATAAGCAGCCCAATACGAGGAAACCAACACTAGTCAAGTATAGCAGTACCACGCCGCGGACAAGACATCAATGCAAGGAACGGAATCAGATGACGATTAAGCCCAAAATCTCCGGTCTCCACAACTTTCTTCCCTCGCACACCCGAAGGCACGCAAGGTCCAGTATAAGGGAGTGGACACAATGGATCGACAACTGTATTCCTAACAATGCTGTACGGCATGGGTGCAACCTGAGGGGCGGTCCTCAAAGAGGTCGTTGAATGGATAGACTGGTTGTCATCATAATAACTGCGGGCGACGTGCAATGTTTGTAAGGGAAAACAATGTATGTACCTTCAATGCATGGCCATATATGAACTCAGCAAGGTATGTATTACAGCTAGATCTTTTGAATTGTCAGCACTCTTGTCATCGTCAGGATGGGTGAAAGACAATGATAGTAGGTTCCAAAAGGATCAGGAGTTTTTGGTAAGGTATTTTGTTATCTTCAAAAATTTTGCAGAAGCAGAACTGAAAATTTTTTCTCATCATATGAGGAAGGCTGGGAAAAGGAAAGAATGCTTTTTCTTACATTATTAGTGTAAACAATGAAGCCTTGCCCATGTTTCGAGGCTGAGAATTTTAAATCTGTCTTTGAGCTATTGTTAGTCCATGATTCAAAGCCATAGAAGATTGAAAACAATAGTGAAATTGTAGTGGTCAGATGGTGATGCATGTTTTGTTCATGGCCCATTTTTCGTCGCCAAACAGGAGTTGGAACTCTCTCATCATTTAAACAGGATTGAGGGGGTAGGAGGTTACTCACATATATCATGTTAGTAGTAGGTGGTTGGAAAAATGTCCACCATCATCGCACAAGGTTGACTCGATCAACATTAGAAGGAATGTTTCCTGTGCACAGATGTGTGTGAAGAAGAAAGAAAGCAGAAAAGTCGAAACGAAGAAAAGTCGCGAAAAGCTAAACGGCGCTAGGCGGTGGGGCCTACAAACAGTGCAAACTCCCAAGATTTCCGTTTCTGGGACTTCAGCCATTACGATCTGTCGACAGCTTCAGTATTGCACCAGATTACCTGAGATGGCTGATAGAAGACGTATCAATGGTCCCCCTGGGGGAACCAGGCCTCCAGTCTTTGCATCCCTCCAAGAGTCCAAGACAGGCGTCGCACACCGCGCCCAGCGCCAGCGCCAGCCCGCCGAATTACGGAAAATCTGTATGGACCACCGACAAGCTTCTTGGTGATCGCAGCTAACACTCAATGCTCCAGTCTTGAAAACAGGATTGATTCCTACTGCTTCAGGCTCTTCATATCTTGAATTTGAACCATCCGCTTCCCTCGCCGCCGCCCGCTCCAACCCCAAATCTCTGATCCCGCCCTCATCAGCCCTCAAGGTTGCTTGCACGGTCCATGGACCCAAGCCGCTCCCTCGCTCTGCTGCATTTTCACCCAATCTCGTTCTCACCACCCATGTTAAGTATGCGCCATTCGCCGCTCGCAAGCGGAAGGGGCATATTCGCGATGCCAGCGAGCGTGATCTGGGAGTACATCTAGAGACTGCCCTCCGCGGCGCCATCATCGCCGAGCGCTGGCCTAAGAGTGGTCTGGATATTACCCTCACGATCATTGAAGCCGAAGATGACCGGTGGTGGGGCGATGCTCCCGACTCGCATGATGCCTCGTGGGGAATGATGAATGTCCTCGCCGGATGTATCACAGCCGCCTCTGCGGCAATTGCAGATGCTCACATTGATTGTCTTGATCTTGTATCAGGTGGTGTTGCTGCTTTGGTCTCAGATGACTCACAGTCTGGATCAGCTCCTCGGCTCATGCTCGATATTGATCCAGCGGAGCATCGCTCAATTGTGTCCGCTTGTGTGGTGGCATACATGCCTGCGCGTGATGAGATTACGGAGCTCTGGTTGAAGGGAGATAGCTCAAGAGCAGCTCTTGAGAAGGACGATGGCCGTACTGGTCATGAAGCTTTGATCGACGGAGCTGTCGATGCGGCTCGGGGTGCTAATACAGTTTTGGCCGACGCCGTGAGGGAATCAATAGCTCAAGTTTAACATGCCCATACTACATAATGAATGAATGAAGTTTCCCAGCCAACATCGATGTATATTATAGCAATATATAGGTGTTCGCGTCTACAACATATGTTTATGTGTACGTCGTAGCCATCAAAGGCTGGGCCACAGAAAACAACGCTCGTCAATGAACATGCCAAGTTTCTAAAAACACAAGAAATCGCGGCCCCGATGTTCGTCCGACAGTTGTCACAGTTTTCGCATGTCACAGTTTTCGCATGATCGAGCTCCACAGTAATCAAGTATGTAATCTCAATTAGTGATTTTGTGCTTGGGGGCCGGATTCTCGGATAGAATACAGGGTGCTCCATTCTACTTCCAGGCCTGACGATCTATTGAATATATTCCATACCGAGGTCTGCTTCCCTGCATATGCGAGAGACCAGCTCCTGCGATTTCGAAGGTAGACGGTGAGCTTCGACTGTATTGGGGTGCCCTGAACTCCGTATAAGGCATGATACTGCTCCAAGTCGAATCACAGACCACTCTTGACCCGCAGTTATAATCACAGCAGTGGGGAGTTGCTAGCTATCATTAACTAATTTAGAGGCCGAGATGAGAGGCAACTCCGCTGCTTGTGCTAGGTTAGTTCGGAATATATTACGGACTATAAGTGGCGATCTACAACAGTATGCTAGCTGTAAGGCAGCATGGAGGGAATGGGATTGAACCCATTGCTTCTACCTTTGCATCTGGACGCCTTTGCTTAGTACTTGTGCTTTGAATTGAATGCCGTAAATGATCATCTTACTTTTTCAAAGTGATGCGTGATGGATATTTTCGAAGGAATGTTCATAGTTGACCTTCCTCCAGATGCACCCATATAGTGTCGATCTCCTCCGTACTTAGTCATCTTTGGACGGCGTCTCATCTAGATGACTGTCTCCCGGCGGTGTCTTGATATCCTCCAACGGCCCTCAAACTTCTATCTAGCCTACTCGGATGACACTATCATAGACCTGATAGGAAGTTGTACACCCCCGAAGGACGATGGCCCTGGATCGACCAAGACCAGTTAGTATCCTTCTAGAAAAGAACCAAGAGCACTTCGCCTTCCAAAAAAGGGGCAGATAAAGTTGAGCGTTGAACGGTTAAACGCTACCGGCGTCCCTAAAGAGGTGTCAAGTTATGACGATCATCACCAGCCCCATTCAAATCGCCGAAATCTCGATCGATCGCAAGATATGGATCTATCCGTAAGGAGTTCGCCATTGTCAAAGGTTTCACTTGAAAGACCACTCCGTCCGAAGGCAGATACAGGACCTCGGTCTAGCGTGTGATATCGTGCACTCCACATCCATCACATCCATCACACGCCTAACCAGGGTGCCATATCGCGGATCTATTTTCACTGTGACTAGTGTTTCAATTTTGCCCCTGAGAGTTCGAGTCCAAGGGCGGAATGTAGAACACCTCAACGGGGGTACTTTGACACAGCGGAAACGAACCCGAGCTCCACTGTGTTTTTTTTTTTCTTTGTTCACAGTCAGTACTCAAGGCGCTTCATTTCGGGTTGAACTCCCCGATTGACATACAAAGTATAGTTCAAACAAGTAGCCCGGCAAAGCCCGTCGAACCAATGGCGTTCGGTTCGTATGTTCGTCCCGCTCAGCACGAGACGGCTCACGGTCTATCTGGCGATCACCGCTCATCACACCAATAACGGCACATACGGAAATTGGAAGCTCCGTCGCATGCCATAATTCAAGCCCCCAACCCACTATGGCCTATTCCTATTCAATCTCTTGATTGGAGTATTAGTGCTATTGGGTGGATCATGGTCTTTGCAATGCAGAGAAATCACCACGGCCCAATTCTCGGCCATCATCGCCCAGCGATCCTTGGGCGTCTTCGCTGTCAAACGCTGCGCATGTGGATCCTAGCCTCGGATGGGGACGATTCTTGGCCTATCATATGGCCCAATAGCTCGTCTATGGGACAAGACGAAATTGGCCGTTTACTGCAGGATTTGACCCCATTCAGAGGCAGTTCTGGACCTGGTACTCCGTAGGGCGTGAGCATCATTCCAGGATGCTCAACATGGGACCAGCGCTCGGAGAAAGACTGAAATATCGGAAGCGACCTCGGAACTAATTTAGAACAAAGAAAACGGCAGATGGAGTATCGTTAAACTTTTAGCGTTCGAACCGTCACGCCTCATCTTGGGATCATGGACAAGACCGGGTCACTTCCCCTGATCCAGACACAAGAACGGTCCTAGATCTGCACTCTGCTTGGACAAAATACCGAGCCCTGTCTACTTTTTGGGGCTTGAGCTGTTTTTCTTCTCTTCTTGTCTCTTTAGTATGGCGACATGACACCGGAACCGTGACGGTATACATCTCCAGCTTTGATATCATGATATCAATTGACTGTGCAACTCTGGATGACCGCTGGTCTTGTCTCTCTTTAAATTACTAGCTCAAAAGTCTCACTGTTTTTCATTCATTTCCTGTCCTTTCCCTCACCCCCGCCTTATCACCCCTCCGCTGTCCTTCATTTTCCAATTGCGCGCCGGCCTTGCGCTTGATATCTACAACATTCAAAATGGCTGCATTGAAAAAGCTATTTCATACGGACAAGCCTCTTGGGCGTCCGGCAACCAGTCTTGGACTTGAAGGTTGTGGGATGGACCAACCCTATTTCCATACAGTTGAATCGCCCGCACGAAGTCACTTTGAGGGTTTCCCGTGCAGAGATTCGCAATCACTGGATGTGTCGCATCATTTTGATCAGATTGAGAAGCAATTCGAAGATCTACATGATCGACTAGAACGGCCGACATCGTCTCAATCGCAATTACCTCCTAGTACATCCTATTTTGTGCCCCCCAAACCCTCCAATGGCCGACATATCGACTTGATGGATGCTCTGGGTTCTGCGCAACGCGACCAAGCAACGATCCCAGAACCCGCCTCTCCTCCGGGCAGCCCATATAATGAACATGTTGCGGAACGAAATATGACCCGGTTTCTACGGATACAATACCGGAATGGGCTTGCGCATTCGCGGATCCTTTCCGCCTTGTACCAGGAAGATGTGGCAGACAGGAATATCGCGAAATATCGCGGCCCTGATCGAACATTGTCAAATTTGAGTTCTCGGTCATCGCCAGCGGCGCCTGGTAGAGTGCGGATCCCAGACAGTCAACGGCGCAAAGGCAGGAAGCGAGATCCGGGCAAACCTTCCTGGGCATCAGCGGAACAATTGCGCAGAAGAACATCCCAAGATGATGGTTCAAGAACCCCGGCTCAACGATCACACTCCCAACTTGGCAAGTCCCTTCGGCACCAGAGATCAGCGCCAAGTCTCTCTGGGGATGGAGAGTGCGTTGAAACACCAGAAGATGCCCCTCCAACTCCTGTTCAGCGCTTGGGTGTTCCTCCAGCTTATAAGCAGGGCAAAAGGTGGAGCAACACTCCTCTTCCTGATAGCCCCACGATTCCTATCCCCGGTGTCAAGACTGAAGATGCCACCGAGACCCCAGCGGGATCGCAACCACCTGTTCCATCACCTCGTAGTTCATCGATGGCACCAAGACCGCTTTCTCCACCACCATCAGGGCCTAGATCCAAAAAGAATGCGCGAGGACTCTCAATTAACACCCAATTGGCAGCGAAAGGGCGCTCCAGCAGGCACCGTGCAATCCAGCCACCAACTCCATCAACCTACGAAGCGAACCAAGCTCCCAATATTGCAGAGGTGATGAACAGTCCTCTGCCAGTTGCTAGCCCCATAACTCCCCCCAAATCATCGCCTCGGTTCAAAGCCTCAGAATTGATGGAATTCTTCAGTAAGGCGTACATGTCTGCTCAAGGTTCCCACCCAACATACGAATCACTACAGGACGCCATTATCCGCGAGATCAACTCCCATGAGGCATTTAAGCGAGTCCCTGTACCAGTCCCAGGGCCTCCATTCACGCCCTCAGCGGAGCAAGACGAGTTTGGTGACATTTCAAGACCACAAAGCGGACTCCATCGAACCCCCTCGGCGAAGAACCGCCTCATGAACAGGTCCTCATTCAAGCACAAGAGAAATCCCGAGACCCGCCGCAGTATCTCAACCACCGTCGGCTACGACCGACTCCTGCGAAAAGTCTCCGGGGCAACCCCTCGCCGTCGACACACGGACGCTCCAGCACCTAGCCCAGGCTTTCTAGCCGAACTCCAACCCCGCAAAGAATCCATCATCACTCGTCCCGGATCCGGTGAACCAATCACCTACATGGACGTGCTCCACGCAAACAGTGATCAACAACCAGTCCCAACCAACACCCGCGCAGCCCCCTCAAAGTCTCACAAACGAGGACGCTCCGAATCCGCCGGAAACCTCACAACCATGGCCCGCTCCGCCCCAGATGTGCCCTTTACCCCGGCAGTATACTGCATGCAAGCGCACTCGAGCCCATCGAGCAACGAGTCGCACGACGATAGCGACGACGAGATCATTCATCTGCCCAGCGTGAGCACCCCTCCGCGCGTGCAGATCGAAGGCGTGGACGAGAACAATGTCCGCTACGTGATCGATGCTGCCTCGGCCGAAGAGGCGCATAAGTTCATGCACTGGCCCCAACGTGCTCGTCGTGGCGGCCATGCCAATCGCGCGAATTCCAGTCATTTTGGGAATAGTCTGTCGCCATTGTCTCGCGCACGCATGCAACTTCGTGGGACTCGCTCTGTCGAGACTTACTAGGTTGGATGCAGATGTTTGATCTTTTGGGACGATTTACTACGCCAGGCGGGGATGCCTTTGGGTTTCTCTGCATGATAACGATCTGTTCATGACACACACACACACACACACACACACACTCTCTCTCTCTCTCTCTCTCTCTTCCGCCACCCACTCATATACACACATACACACATTCTCTCTCTCTTTCGCTTTCCCTTTGAAAGCTGTCCAATCCTTCTATCTCTTTTCTGCGCTCTCATACCCTTTCCTCATATATACCATTCAATTTGACCCTAGTCTTTCTCTCTTCGAGGTTCTTCTATTTTCTGTCTCTCATCGGACCCTGCCTGTCATCCCCTAATGCAATTTCCATCTTATCTCTTTTCTCATCTTGTCTTACCACCGTGGTTGCATTTCCTGCTGGAATCCCCGGCATGTGTTAACAATGTTTGATAATTGCTATTCTTAGTGCATATAATATCCCCAAAGCGAATGCTATATTTTATCTTTCTTATAAGTCGCCCATCGGTAGCCATTTCTTTCCGCAGGACGGAGTCTAAGGAGTGTCCTGACTAGGGGCTTGTTGATACATTGACACTCTATTTCACTTTATCCCTATTGCGGAGTCCTGTTATGGAGTATAGATTCTTCATGTCAAATCCCGAGATCCGGCAATTTCGGATTCCAACACTCCGTGCTATTTATGGTCCTACTATTTATCTGAGCTGGATACTAGGCCACGTCACTGGGGATATTAGAAGAGGATCCTATACCCCATCCTCCGTCCTCCGCAAGAGGAGACGACGTTTAGAAAAGCAATAAGGACATGTCTCATTTTCATAATATCATTGCCACTACCTGCCTTTTCCCCCTTTAACTCCACAATGACAGATCAACATATTTAAGGAACGCCTTGGAACCCGTAGAAGAAAATGCCATGATCTGAGACTTCAACTTTGTTTCACTACATATGTATGCATTGGAGATTGTCGCGAGATACGGAGTACAACGCCTTCAGTTCAGTGGTTTAGATTGCTGGCGCGGAACCACTGGTGCTGTGGGCTGCGAGGCCAGTTTGGCGGCATCAGATGAGATATCTGAAATCGATACAGTAGCTTAATAAGAGCCTAGATTCCAAAGTTAGTTCGCTGTTCTGAATCGTGAAGAAAAGTCCAGGGGTCAGAAACTTACGGCCAAACATGCACCACTTCTCAGCAACGCGGGTACACTTAGGGTTGCAGCAAGGAGTGACACCCTTCTCGATACCCTCGGGCTGATCGAAGGGAATGCAGAGGGACTTAGCACCCATGCTGGGAGCCTTGGCGTCCTCGGCCTCACCAGAGTCCTCCTCAGCCTTGCGGGCACTCATATCCTTGATCTGGTCCTCACACTCCTCGGTCAAGCAGTGGGGAATGACACAGACGTTCTTGTTGTTCAGGGCGGGAACAAAGTCATCCCAGTTGGTGATCTTGATGCGGTGAGCCTTGAACTGCTCATCGGCACGCTTGTACAGGTCGGCCTGGATGGTCTCGAGGAGAGCAGGAACGGCAGTAGCCAACTCGGGGATGGGGATGCTTCCCTTGCCGTCCTTGCCGGGGATATCACGGCGGGCGGTGGTGACGAAGTGGCCAGCAGACTCGCCGGGGCCGAACTCAATGCGGAGAGGAACACCGCGCAGCTCGTACTGGTTGAACTTCCAGCCGGGGGAGTAGCTGCTCTTGTCGCTGTCGGCACGGACACCGG
Source organism: Penicillium crystallinum (assembly GCA_027569675.1). Classification (NCBI taxonomy): domain Eukaryota; kingdom Fungi; phylum Ascomycota; class Eurotiomycetes; order Eurotiales; family Aspergillaceae; genus Penicillium; species Penicillium crystallinum. The sequence continues at coordinate 69,250 of JAPDKR010000030.1, read as the reverse complement.
CAGCAGCGAGGACGGCAACGAGGCCATCGACCTCGGCGTTGAGCTTCTCGCGCTCCTCGTCGGTGGTCTTGGCGGTAATGCCGACAGGAACAACGATGACCTGGACCTCAGCGACACGAGGGGGCAGGACGAGACCCTTGTTGTCACTGTGGATCATGACCATGACACCCAGGGAACGGGTCGACAGACCCCAGGAGTTCTGCCAAACGTGGAGAGGGGGCTTCTTCTCATCGGGAGTGGAGCTGGGATCCTCAACGGTGATACCGAACATCTTACTGAAGTTCTGTCCAAGACCGTGTGATGTGCCACCCTGGATACCACGGCCAGTGGCGGGGATGTAGCCCTCGACGGTGGTGGTGTAGTTACCACCGGCGAACTTCTCCTTCTCGGTCTTCTGACCCTTGACAACGGGAACGGCGAGGAGTTCCTCGTAGATCTTAGCATAGTAGTCAAGGATGCTCAGAACTTCCTCGCGGGCAGCATCTTCAGTCAGATGCGCGGTGTGACCCCTGCACATGATTATTAATATGTCAATCCAAACGAGAGAGGGCTGGAACATACTCTTGCCAAAGGAACTCGCGGGAACGGAGGAGGGGCTGGGGGTGCTTGAACTCCCATCTCACTATGGCCATTAGTAACTTTTCATGAGTGTGGAGTGTAGAAAAAGGACAAAGGTCGTACCGACGGAGTTCCACTGGTTGAGACGAAGGGGAAGATCACGGTGACTGCGAATCCACTTGGCGTAGTAGGGGTACATGACAGTCTCGGAAGTAGGACGAATGGCAATCTTCTTCTCGAGAGGGGTCGAGCCACTAGAAGTAAATGTTAATATATTTCATAGTTGCAGTGAACAACTGCGACAGATGTGCGGTAGACAACGTACGCATGGGTGACCCAGGCGACTTCAGCGGCGAAGCCCTCAATGTGGTCCTTCTCGCGCTGCAGGACATCCTCAGACACGAACAGAGGGAAAGAGCAGTTCTTGACGCCCATTCCCTTAATGGCCTTGTTGAAGTAGTCTTGGATCTCCTCCCAGATGAAGAACAAAGCAGGCTTCAGAATGAAGCAGCCGGAGACATCATAGTAGTCGAGCAAATCACCCTTAGTGAGAACCTGCTGGTACCAGCCGGGGAAGTCGTCCTCTTTCGTGACATCGATACCGATCAGAGCGGCACCGTCAACCTTCTTCTTGGAAGCTTTCTTGGCCTCTGGTTTGCCAATACCCTTCTCTCCCTTATTCGAAGCCTTCTTATCAGCCTTCTCGGCCTTCAACTTTGCGAGCTTCGCGGCTTTTTTGGCGGCGTTCTTTGACTCACCCGCCTGGTTATCAGCGGGGGTTTGAGTGCGGTCAGGCAGAGTCTGGGGGGCAGCACCCTCGGAGGTAGGGACGTCGCTGGGGTTCTGGCTAGCCATTTTGAAGAAGGAGGTATCCGACTAGACAATGAAAGAGGAACCCAGATCAAAAGTAGGATTGCAAGCAAGCGAAATCGGGTTGTGACTCCCCTCCGTAAAGTGGGATGCGATATCGAAAATTACTAGCACACCGCCTCGGCAGAACTTTTAGTGCCCACAGCAGCCCCCCCGAAGCCAGATAGCTCTGCCATCGCACTCGAATAGCTCATATTACTTCGTCTGTTTTAATTATGGCAGGCATTTTTGAGGCGCCGCGGAATGCGGACACGCTCTGTGAGATTCCCGGATTGAATCTCGCTTTCGTTGCAATGAACTGACCAGTCTCGCACAGTCTTGGGTGGGCAGAAAATCACCGGTGCTGATGTCCGTGAACAGAATGGTATGTTGAATCATTGATGAATTGGGACTCGCTGGGGCCTGATAGCTGACTTCTTACAGTTCTGGCGACACAGGCCATCTCAAATGTCATCAAGAGCTCCTTCGGTCCGTCCGGTCTGGACAAGATGATGGTGGACGACATAGGGGTACGCAGCTGATAAACCCCGCAGAGCTTGGCGGCAGTTTCTAACATTTGGTAGGACGTGACTGTGACGAACGACGGTGCTACTATTTTGTCTCTGCTGGATATCGAGCACCCTGCGGGCAAGATTCTTGTTGATCTAGCTCAACAACAGGATAAGGAGGTATGAATATCCATGACATACCTATCAAAAACACCCACTTATATCTATTTCAACAGGTCGGAGATGGTACTACTTCAGTTGTTCTGATTGCATCTGAACTTCTCCGGAGAGGCAACGAGTTGATGAAGAACCGCATACACCCTACCACGATCATCAACGGATACCGACTTGCCCTGCGCGAAGCCGTCAAGTATATGAACGAGAATGTTACGACTAAGGTGGATAATATTGGAAAGGAGAGCTTGGTCAACATTGCGAAGACTTCCATGTCCAGCAAGATCATCGGTTCCGACTCCGATTTCTTCGCGAACATGTGTGTGGATGCAATGCTGCAAGTGAAGTCTGTGAACCAGAGAGGCGAGGTCAAATACCCAGTCAAGGCCGTGAACCTGCTCAAGGCCCACGGAAAGAGTGGCACCGAGTCCATTCTCGTGAACGGCTACGCATTGAACTGCACCGTTGCTTCCCAGGCTATGACAACCCATGTGACCGACGCCAAGATCGCCTGTCTCGACATGAACTTGCAGAAGGAGCGGATGAAGCTTGGTGTTCAGATTACAGTGGACGATCCCGATCAATTGGAGAAGATCCGTGAGCGGGAGTCTGGCATTGTTATGGAGCGTGTTGATATGATCTTGAAGTCTGGTGCCAATGTCATTTTCACCACTAAGGGTATCGACGACATGGTTCTTAAGCTCTTCGTTGAGAAGGGAGCCATGGCTGTTCGCCGCTGTAAGAAGGAGGATCTGCGCCGCATTGCTAAGGCCACCGGTGCCACCCTGGTCAGCACTCTCTCTGACCTCAATGGAGATGAGAAGTTCGAGGCCTCAAACCTTGGACACGCAGAGTCAGTTTCGCAAGAGCGTATCTCGGACGATGAGTGTATCCTGGTCCGTGGCACTAAGGTTCACACTGCGGCTTCCATCATCCTCCGAGGTGCCAACGAGTACAGCTTGGATGAGATGGAGCGCTCTGTTCACGATTCCCTCTGTGCCATCAAGCGCACATTGGAGAGTGGAAGCATTGTCCCCGGCGGTGGTGCCGTGGAAACCGCCCTTCACATTTACCTAGAGGAATTCGCCGTCACAGTGGTAAGTAGTAGTATTCCCTTTCTACTTGTTTTTGACGTATTGTTTTCTAATATTTGTTTCACAGGGCTCTCGCGAGCAATTGGCCATTGGCGAGTTTGCACAGTCTCTCCTTGTCATTCCTAAGACTCTGGCAGTTAACGCAGCCAAGGATTCGTCCGAGCTCGTTGCCCAGCTCCGTGTCCGCCACGCCCTGTCACAGCGTGTCCAGGATGGTGATGCAAACGAAGAGGAGAAGGCCATTGCTAAGAAGAAGACCTACCGTAACTACGGTTTGGACTTGACGAAGGGACGGGTTCACGACACTCTGAAGGCTGGTGTGCTGGAGCCTAGCATGAGCAAGGTCAAGCAGCTCAAGAGTGCCGTGGAGGCTTGCATAGCCATCATGCGTATTGATACGATCATCAAGCTGGACCCTGAGCAGCCAAAGGATGACGGCCACGGCCACTAAGGCTGAGCCCATTTCGACTACCCCAATTCCAAAAAAAAGGCAGTAATATGATGTGACATAGATGATCAGCAGTAGGAAAAATCTCATTTCTGCTACAACTGCATATAAACCAAATTTCTCTCAAAGTAGATACATGAAACGCGTAGCCCTAACCATTCAAATCTAATCTAAGCCTGTCGCTTCGCAGCCATCAACTTCCGATATTCCTCAACGATATTCCTCCGCTCACCAGCCAACTCCTCACGACGCCTCAAACTACCAACAGCAGCCGGCACATTGGCAACATCAACCCTAGCCCCACCCCGCACCTTAAAGATCTCACGAGGTTTAACCAACTGAGGCGGCGCCTGCGCAACCTCAAACGGATTCTTCTTCCGCTCCTCATCACGCTTCTTCAACTTCGCCCAAGGATCCGGATCATCATCCCCACTATCAACCCCATCAACATTCTTCCCCTTCTTCTTCTTCCTCGCAGCAGCAGCCTTCTTCTTCTTCCCCCCAGCAGCCTCAAGCTCCCACTCCTTCCACTGCGCCAACTCAACCTCCATCTCCTCCTCGCGCTCCTCGCGCTCCTCCTGCTCCCGCTCCCGGATCTTAGCCTCCTCCTCACGCCACCCCTGCTGCAGTCTCCGCAGGTGCTTCTCATGCTTCGTCTGCTTATGCTGCTCCTTGTTCTTCGCATCACCGGTCTTAACCGACTTCGTCATTTCAGAGAGTGGCATTTCGCGATCCACTCGCGCTGCGAACTCGGCCAGTCGCTCGCCCGGCAGGATCTTGGGCATCGGCTTGGCGGGCTGGGACTCTGGTGTCTCTGCGGCCCGGGCTGCCTTCTTAGATGACTGGGGTGTATCTTCTGCGTTGCGCTTGCGCTTGGTTGGGCGCTCGGTCTCTAGTCCTGATGGGGCTCGTCGGCCTGTTTGCTGGAATTGCATGAGGCGGAGGAAGGCCTTGGGGGTGTCGTCTTCGGTGGCATTTTTGCGGCGGTGGGTGGATGCTTTGTTGGCGTTCTGGTTCTGGGTCTGGTCTTTGGTTTGCTTTTTGTTGTTGCCCTTTTTGCCGTTCTTGCCTGTTGGCTTGGATGGATCGCGGACTGGAAGTGCTTTTGCGATTTCTGTTGGTGGGAGGTTGAATTCGCTGGGAAGGAGATTGTTAGTCAAGAGTATTGAAAAGATTAGCTTATTTCTATAGAGACTCACGATTTATCGGCTTCGCCGCGTCTCTTGTGTTTGTGAGGCATCTTGAGTGGTGTTGTAGTGAGGGATCAGAGGTGAGGGATCAGAGGATTGGGCTTGTCGGCGGAACTTTTTTTCATCGTTGGTCTTATCTTATCGCCGTGTATGGCTTCGACTACAACATCGGACACTCTACAGATGCAAATCCGTAGAATGTCTTGTTATTATCTCAAAGATACATCTAGACCAATGCAATTAAATTATTTTTCTTCTCATGGAGCTTCTGCAGTATATCGTAAGAAATTGGTCTACAATCTACCATGTAGAAGAAAAAGAACGAAAGAGTTATTAGACACTCGACGAACGAGACATGAATTCAAGTAAACAAGATAAAGTCCTTTAGACACAGACTCAAGATGGTATGCAACGCTAAAGCAATCATGCTCTCCCTAACGCCAACAAAATGCCCGTAGGCCGAAAAATAAGGACTCCTAGACACCTTGGATGATGCAAAACAAAAAAGAAAAGAACAGGTCAGTCAGGCCACGGGGAATCATTCGTCTTCGTCATTAATAGCGTCTTTTGTATCGGCCCAGCCGCATTGCCAGCGTATACCCTCGGTTTCACCAGCTTGCCGTAGCTCGCGAGCATTGGGTCCTTCCCGCCAGCATCGAGCGGTGTAGTCATCACTCACGGTAATGAGTTCGCCAGACGGCGTCCACGACATACCGGTGACCTCTTTTTGATGACCTTCGATGAGGGCAGTGCCCGATTGGTGGATAGGAATAGTGTCTTCGAGACGACCGGACAAGCCGATTCCAGAATTGGAGCGACGGAGTCCTGAGCGGGTGGTGAAAAGTGAAGTCTTGCTGGGTGGGGTTTGAGCCGGCTTTTTCATGGGAGAAGTGAGGTATCGTTCATCGGTGGGGAACAGAATGGGACATTGGTCGCTGCTTCCGACAGCTAACATTTCTGGGCGATCATTGTTTGCTTTTCGCACAGCCAGCTTCACGTAGAAAGATGAAACCTGTAGGCGAGGATGGCGGAAACCGTAAAGGGGCCCAAGGCCGTCTTTGTCGGAGCCTCCTGTCCGTCGTGGACGGATGTTGTTGAGTGAGAGTTCGGGCGCATGGCCGAGAATCAAGTGCGATGTAGAGTATGTATATACCGTGTTGTCGCGACAAAGTGTGTACAAGCGTGAACCATCTCCTCCGAAAGCCATGGAGGTCAGACCGAACCGTCGGTATTTCACATGGCTGTCAGGTTCTTGTGTTGTGGATAGTGGTATGACGGGTCGACCACGACGGTTGTTATGGGCCGTTCGTAAGTCCCAGAGTCTGACACTGGCGCTAGCTTCGGAAGCTGTCACAAAGAGATTTTCGCGTCCGGGCGAGAGAAAGGCAAGAGAGGTGACTGTGATATCGGTTCGGCCCAAGGGTGGCATCTCGTTTTTTTCCAGTGTAGGATTATGAGAGGTTGTATAGGCATGTGCTCCCCTGATGGTATTCAATGCGTGTGGATATAAAACCTTTTGTGGTGTAGTAATTGGGGGATTCTCGGTCTCGGATTCTAGCGAGCATTGGACTTGCAGTGCAGGTCGTTCAAATCCTTTGCAGCGGAGATCCCAAATGTTGACATTTCCGTCTCGGCTGCACGTAGCAAGCACCTTGTTGTTGGATGCAGGCTGGAACTGGACACGTTTGACAGAGGAGGAATGGTTCGATAAGCAGTAGATGGGACGTTGAGTGGCCATATCAATGACGAGAGATGTTTGATCGCCAGATGCAGTAGCCAGTAGCATGTCGTCGGATGAGAATTCGAGGTCCATGATGGAGTTCATGTGTGGACGGAATCCAAGAAATGCATCCTTGAACCCAGCATCTTCGTCAATTGATGAATCCAAGAGCCGGATCCCACCCTCTTCGTCACCCACTGCAACTAGTGAGTTTGCTTCACATTTGTTAGCATGTATATGGATATACCCCGATAAACTCGACTCGACTCACTATTGCATGATGCGTTGCAGAATGGGAGGGCCAATGACCCATCCGAGGCATAGCTAGAACAGGTGTGACGGTCGTTCGGGTTAGAGTAGAAGTCGGCAGTAAGGTCTTGCCATCCTACAAAATATATTAGATTGATTCTGAAGATCCACGAGGTGAAAACCAACCAACGCCAGAATTCGACCGTAGAGTAACTTTGTTTGCCCGGCCTCCCGTCAGAGTTCGCATAAACAAAGCGCCAGATGTCTGCAATGCCTTTGAGCGATGCAAAGGCGCTATCGGCAGATTTGGTTTGATTGGACTCGGCAGTATTGCTGGTTTGGGACGGACATCAACATCTGGAATTCTGATCTCTGGTCCTCTTTCCTCTGTCGGAGATCGGACACGAACTCGTTTCAACGGTGATGATTGTGGGGAGACAACGGAGGAGAATGAGTTCTTCCGTTTCCTACTCGGAGTTCGAATGAAGTCTTCGGGCAATCCATCGTGGGGACTCCTAGTGCTGCCAGCCTTAGAGGTTCTTGAGAAGGCCGGTCCAAGACGATTCACCGCGGGAGATGTCAGGGTTCTCAGAGCCTGGCGACTGGTTGTTGGCGTGGTAGAATTATCGGTAGTTGGTAATAAAGAGCGTGGGGTAAAGAACCGACGGAATGACCGAGGCGTCACAGTTGGCGGCCTTCTGGCTCTGCGGCGACCAGCGTCGGAAGAAATGGACGGTGGGGAGGAAGGCGGCTCTGGAGGAGGAAGCACAGGTTCTGACCGGGGTACTTCCGGAAGATTGTAGAGATCCATTGGACGTTAATTATGAAAGCTGAATGAAACAAATGAAAATGACCTGAGGCTACAACTGCATTGGTGGGCCTGGGCTAAAGGGAACGTCTGGATGAATTGGGGAAGTTGGATCTTTTTTTCGTGTCGCGACGTGACGCGGTCGTGTCAAGGGCATCTAGGCATTTCCCCCCCTCACACTCCCTGGTAAGTTGACAATCTTCTTCAATCCAGGTTATCCCTTTTAGAAAAACATCTGAACAGGTCTAAAAAGTTTCAATTGTATCCGGGATTCAATTGTTTCCTTGGGAAATCGTCCTAAAACGCGTACGATTGCTTCGCGCCAAGCTCCAATATCAACACGGCTAAATTCCTCATCTTGACCACTATGTCAACAGTGGCAAAGTCCGCTCAAAGCTGTTGATGTAGATGTAAAGACTTGCCATTCATGAACATGACGGGCATTCAATGCACTAAGTCTTATTGTTTTACTATGTGGAGCCACACCTCCCTTAAGTGGGCACTCGTTTACTAAGAAATGTCTGAAATAGGGCAGGGAAAAGATCTGTGTAGATCCTGCGATGGGGAGCAAACTAGTACATAAGAAAATCCCCATTTCTTTTGAAAGTAAAGCAAAGCTAAGATGCCACACCCAGAACATATCACCGCTGGAATTCAGTTGTTAGAAGGATTACACATATCAGCACAATTACGAGCAGAACAGGACATACCAAGGCACAGGTTCATATAGTAATAGCCCACTGTCTGGGTAAGAGAGCCTGCAAGGAGTGGGCCAACGAACATGTTGAATGTCCAGCTCATGTTGGTCAGGGAATAGGCTCTGGAAAATCCTCCATTGGGTCCAAATATAGCAGGCTGTTCTTCCTGCAATTCCACCATGACACCTATCAGACCAATTAAATGCATCCACTCCCATAAACTTAATGTCTTCTAAGATACTATCACTGCCATCGACTTACCTGTCATTTCCATTGGCCCACAGCCAGTGAAAAGAGTCCTGGCAAGACCCAATCCAAGCATGGACATCATATAAACCGTCTGCCCTCTTCCACCTGAGCCAATGATTGATAGCCCATCCGGTCCTGGCGTATCCAGTAGCCATAGTAACAGAGTAAATGTAAGTATGCAAACCCATAGTCTCGCGCTTCAAACAAACCTGAAAAGAGCGCTATCGTAACGCAAGAAAGGATGAAGAGATTTGAAGATCGCCATCGATGTCCCCAATGCTTCTGTCCGTCACGATGCATGATGTGTGGTAAAATATGAACAATTAGACCCTAGATACAAGACTTGACTCAATGTCTCCCGTTCTTCCACTTGGAAAGGTAACAAAGATGAGACCAGAGGCTGCAGATGATAAGCACAAGTACGGAGTAAGCGTACCATCATTCATATTTCAAAGAAAAGTGACCTCAAAAGCGATAGGTCTGGTTTTGGGTTACGCATCATGTTCAGCTCCGAGGCCAATAATGGGGTGGCGTAGGCAAGGGCTGCATGATTGCTTCAGCGTGGTTGGTCATTCATGTCATACTAAGTCTGCTGTACAACATTCGTATGCGAATATATGTTTGTGTCATAAACCATGATATTGGGTCGGCATATTGTTGTTGAGCACCAGATTGCTTTCGTACCGTGTAAAATCAATAAGTCTATGAATTCATGGATCCATTGACTGAGGTAGTTATCTAGGGCCAGTCTGCACTAGCTCCCACAAACGTTCTCACTTGAGTGTGGAAAAGTGTGGAAACGTTCTACTGTGCATGGTTGCATTGACTTAATTCCAATTCATAGCTGTAGGTTGGACTTGATAATACATTCATCTCTATGAATAAATTGCCACTTTATCGCTAAGTAGCTAAGCCACACCATAAGGTACATGATTTTTACATAATCCTAGATGTATACAAGTTAGATGTATAGAGCGCAAATATAGCCCATGGCTTGGTTTAGAATCTCCTCCACTATGTAGAACAGGGCAAAGAGATACATACTTACGTAGGGATTACTATTCACATTGATACTTGTTTGCTTAGCTACATATGTAAATGTGGTATACTACATGTAATTGTATTATTAAGAGCAATATCTTGTTCCATCAAGTATACATGTAGGTATTTGCAACCTGGACCATAGAAAAGATCGAGCATATATTTCTGCTGTTTGATAATAAGCATACATTGATATTCTGGAGCTTTGAGGATGAATAATACATGTGTACATAGGTAACCTTGGAACCTTCCAAGATTAATACCTGCTCAGGTGGCGTAGCGCAGATGACCTCTTTCCTACATAGTCTGACCGATCACATTGGTCTACCAAGCCTTACTATCGTCCGTACATGATCTGCTCTAGACATGACTGCTCCTACGCGCGTACAAATGGAGTGACTGAAACAAGTCATGGTTTACCATGAGGTGCTATCTCACTTCAGATAGTGCGATCACTCACTGAGCTACCTAGGTGCCTACTAGGTAGTCCTTTTGTACTCACGTGCTTTGTGCATAAACGATTCAGCTCATCCTAGCTTTCCCATGTAGGCAACACCTACTCGTCTAGAGGCAGGCTGCCATCCCTGGTAACTCACCGGTGAAGCAACGACACGGAAAATCCATGAAAGCTAGTCACCGTGGTGCGGTCGTGGCAGTCACTGTAGTCTTGATGGTCAGTCTGAGTGGGAAATCAATGGAAGTGTCCATCTAGCAGGTGAGATTGAATTTCCCATACATGCACTAGATGCCGTTTTCTGCGAAGCTTCCATTGAGATGAGGATTGAAGCTCTCGAGATAGTATCTTGGCGTGCTAGAATCCACTAAACTTCCTCAAACGGGCATCCTTGTGGCTAGAGGCTTGGTCCTGGTTAACTAGAAGATTGGCCTTTGATTGTCTTAGAGCCCAAAGCGAATTACCCAAAGAGGTAATTGAGGCTACAGCTGCTCAATTAAGAAACGAGCAGCCAGATATACGAGGATCTGCAGTCATCATTCTGGCTGGACAAACAGCCTTGTCTGAAAGACTCTTCTACAATATAGCGACACAACTAAAAAGTGGGGATCCTGGCATCCAAAATAACGCTCTCTGCGTCTTGCTTAGCCAAGTGTCTTTGCCTCAGGAAATACTCAATGATATATCTTTAGGCTTAGACAGCGAGGATCAGAGCATCCGAATCGCTGCTATGGAAGTCTCAGTCACCCAAGGGATATTATCTCAAGAGGTAGCTGATGGCATTGCCATGCATTTGAATGCCGAGGAACAGGCTATCTGAGCTACTACCATTAGAAAACTGGATGATCTACGGCTTTAGTAGACAGTACCTATATTGTTGTGATCCAGTCGACCCAGAACCGATATTCTGTTCCTGCTAGTGGACACCGCCAGTATACCTCGGGGAGTACGACTCATTCTACGCTGTAGATAGGGGAAATTGGTGTATTCTTGAAAAGATGCGGGATACGCGTCGATCATCACTTTTTATTAGTTTGGAAAGGGAGGTCAAGCTTTCTAGGATCAAAGGGTCTAGCGAGGAAACGCAGGAGTCTAGACTCTAATTTGAGCTCGGCGACTCTTAACCATGTTCATCAACCCTCCAGTCAATTGCATGACAATATTCAAATACTTGAAATTCATGTCTATAAGACAACTCGTGCTCAATGCTAATATAGCCAACGTTGCCTGGTTGGTGCTATATACAATTTTAGACCCGGACCCCCCGGTAGGGATCAACTTGTGAAGACCAAATACCCATGGTATGGGTCCTTTCGCTCGGTACCTAATCCTAACATGCAACTTGTGCACAAGGTGCGAATGTCATACGGCCCCGTGGCCAGTTTGCTGGCTCGAAACAGGCATAGAGAGTTCCTGCAAGCCCCACTCCCCTTCTTCAATCTTCTCCGCGTAAAATCGGACCAGAAGGCCGACAGTGACTGGGCCAATGATGGTGTTGAGAAGAATAGCCCAGACACCAGTGATGAAGCCTTCGTCACTAACGTACGGGGTCTCGTTGTGTCCAATCTCAATGACAAGTAGCCCGATTTCACCGCGCGCTACCATGGCGGATCCCAAAAGCACTGCGGCAAGCCAGGCCCGGTTCCACTTATCTCCTTTTTGCTGCTCCGCTGGGCCTACCTGGCTTGATTGAGTTCGGGTTTCCTCGGTCTTACGTTCTTCCTGTCTCTGCTGTTGCTCTTGTGGCTCATCTTTGCTTCGTGTTTTACCCCCCAGAGCAAGCTGCCATATGGGGATCCAAATTCCAACGATGCACTAATATGATATTTTAGCTTGGCCATTGAAAACCGACTTTGGGGGAGTATGCATACCTTTGCAAGTGCCATGAGAAGGGTGAAAACCACACCTCGCCAGATGCGTTTCCCTGTCCAGAGCTGCAAGAATGGGATTGCGAATCCGATGCTTGAGAAGAACAGAGGTTCCATCAAATACTGCTGGGGTGCCAGCAAATATTTTTCAAAAGTATGGACGAAAGTGGGACTTTTGTCCACCTCGCGCTCACCCTGCTCACGGCTCATAACGACGAATGGACCTTCAGGACGCTTGCTCGGGAGATATGTGAGAAATACACCCGCCAAAAATGCACCGAAGAGGACTGATGTACCGGCATAGCCAGCAATAGCAACGAATGCTCCCAGAACGAGGGTCATGAGAATGATATTAGAGATATGGTCGAAGAGCGCAAAATGATATTCGATGAATGTTCGAAAAATGGGCGCGAAGATCCATTTTGTAACAATGGGGGTTACAACAGCCATAGCTATCGATGCCACTATGGGGCGCCCAATGAGCCAGCCCAGATTGACATCGCCATCTTCTGCAAGTTTGCCTAAGTTGCTAATGACACTGTGTGGCTAGTTAGCTTGATAACCAAGACAACCTTCCCTCAAAAAAAAAATACATACCTTAGCATCACCAGGCCGGTCACGTCGTCGATGACAGCGGCGCTCACTAGAATTGAGCCTACTCGAGTCTGGGAGAGATTGACCGAGCCAGATGCCGAGCTCATGACAGCAAATGTAGTCCCTAGTACACATTAGCAATCAAATAATACGGAATCGATTCGACCTTCCTTCGAAAATATAGCCGGACTAAGATCTCGAAGTAAAATCCGATATGGAAATAACTTACCCAATGAGGTAGCGGACAGAGCCGCACCGATGATAAAGGTCTCCACCGCGCCTGGTTGACATTAGCATGACAGGACTCAGCGACGACTATTCATAAAACAAACCATAACCGAATCCCAGATAAAGCAAAAGGTACGATAGACCAATGGGGAAGCAGACACCAGTCGCTGCGCCGATCAAACTCAGCGTAAAATTCTGTTTGAGCAGATCCAAACGAGCGCCAAGACCACCTAGAATGCGATGACATCAGTAACCCGAAGCCAAGAGGCCAAGACGAAAACAGTTCCCACGTGCGCCTACCTTCGAAAATGATCAAAATCAGACCGACATATCCTAGAGCAAGGAATGTCTCTTGCCAATTATACTCCAGGATGTTGGCCAAGGGTACGCCGTAGATAATGCCGACCGCGATCTGCCCGATGATCCCGGCCTGGATGATCTTCGCCGAGACCCATTTTGCAAGGGAAAGGAAGAAGAAAAAGGAAATAATAATGAGGATTTCGACGGCTAGGATGATTGATCAGTGAGGGAATGAGCAGATTTCAATCGGGATATGCTTGACTACCTACTTCCAGGTTCGTGGTATGGGAGGAAACGGTTTGCCATGTTGGGCTTTCAAGATTGAACAAAACCACAGATGCGAAGAGGGATGGCCAGCGTTTTAAGCACTGAATGGTGGGGACGGTGCAATCTCGATGGGATAGGCAGTCTGGGCATGCATGGACTGGGCATTCACTGGGCATCGGAGCAGACGGGAAAACGCTGAGATCGGGGACTTAAGGGTGCTGGTGGACCCGGGGACTGCCTAAACCGGAAGATTACTCACCTGCCACAAAACATGCTTGGCCACTCATTTGTTATCCCAGAGTGGCGTGGCGATATCTCGCCCAATTTCTATCTCTTCAAGACAAAATAATTAGGATTAGGGACTTCTCTTAAGAAAGTTGCAGTATTGTCATTTTATATATTTTCGTGGGCAATCTTCTTCATGGTATCTTTGCGCTCGTCCATCTATGATTAACTGGAGAAAAAGTAGAAACTCGAAAGGGAATCTCTTGAAGTTGGGTCTTTGGTGGTTCTTAGTCCACAATAATAGCAGGCACAGAAGACTACACCCGCTATAAGAAGATATATACTAACATGCATAGTTACGTATGTTCTGTGAGAAGTTTAGCGGATGGCACTATAATGGCTAAGCCCTAACGTTCATAGGGCGGTTTAAGGCGGTTCTTCTTCGTAAAGAGATACATTCTCGCTGTTAGGGGGCATAAGTGAAGCTATCCTGAATGTCCTAAAAGGCCACACTTCTATAAAGAATGATTTGGAGGTTGACGAAAGTTAATCGGGACACCAATACCTACAGCTAACAAAGAGGTAGATTTTTTAGAGATAAAGGGTTCGTATACGACTCTCAGTAGAGACTTTCCGGCAGCTGCTTTTGCTAAACTCCGAGCTAGCTATCGAGATACAGCTCAAACTTTTGCTAATGATATTCCAGCTCTAAACATTAATATGATAGTAGCTATCCTTAAATTGTACATTGGCCGGGGACTCAACACTACTATCAAGCCCATCTATTATGTAGGTTCTTCAGCAGGCGATGGCTGCATGTCTTCCGTGTCGTTAGAATCTTGTCCAAATGCTGTCTGAGAGTCTCAGTAAAAAGCTCAAGGATAATCAGCAATACTTGTCAATTACTTCGAGTGCTCACCACGACCGCCGCCTCAATTCTCTGTTGACAAATAGAATCCTTGCCTCTATGCTCAAATCCAAGATGCTCTATTCCGGCAGTACGGCCTTCTCTTTATCTTTCACCCAAATTTGATCGAGATTAGAGCTGTATTTATATTGCCACGGCTTGTGTTATCACACCGACCCTTCTACTAGGTATGCATGGCACGCCAGCTAGGACGCACAGTTGACATGGTCGACGCCGATCGCACTAATCTTCCGTCATACTTTGACCATTTTGACCATGAGACATCACTCGCTCCCGATTTTAGGACAGGCATCTCTGATAGGCTGGCGAAACCCTCTGTCGGCTGCTGGTGGGATCCATGATGTGTGACTCTCAATACTTCAACTAGGCCAAGTACAGAGGCTGAGAACCCAGGTGGAATTCGATTCCCCACAGCAGGCGCTGATTGAGATCGCTTGATTGGACTCTAGTGACGAAATCTACTCACGTTGACGGGTATCAGATTCCCTCAGGCTCCCGCATCTTATTGCAATCACTGCCGCCCATGCCCCTTTTTACCTCAAGGTTGAGGAGACTAGTAAGTCCTCATATTGGAAAGGCAGCTCAAGAAACGGGAGCAACGTAATCTAAAACAGGATGGCTTCTCACCAAAGCTTTGCATCCTTTCCTTATATTCAAGAATGCAGGCTTTGGTGTCGATTTGGTGTCGATACCTGGCTAGCTCTCACCGCAAAAGGGCTGGCTCCAGCGCGCATGTGACAGCTGAAGCCACTGTTAAAGCGTTCACTGATTTGTAACAAGTTGGGCTACCCAGTACTCAAATGCTCCACAAGACATACGTGCATATAGGACTGAAAACATCCTTTATTTTATATATATCAAGTCCATTTTTATCACATTTGTAGTTGTTACACTTCCACCTAAGCCAGAGAAAAACATGCTATGTCCCTTGAATAGTAGCAATAAATCGTCCCGGGTTATTCTCTCGCATCCTACTTCATATATATATCTAGGTAGAACATATGTCAGCGATCAAGTTGGTGGCGTGAGATATTTTTTTACGATAGGCATGTTATAGGCCCCCCACCAAAGCTTCCAATCTAGGGACTGTATATGAAAGAGGCATATGCTTCTTGGGTTTTCATTTACGCAGGTAGGATAATTCACTACGTTCACCTATCTACCATGGGCGCAACCTTTTGGGATGGCTCTAGGCCTAGGCCCCGGGCTCTATGTTGTAGGGCCCAACCAGCAGGGGCCGCCCCTGGAACCGGGTCCACTGCCCCTGCCCTGGGCCGGTAGACATGATGAGTAATCATTCAATGTCACCTGAGGTCCATGAGAATATTACTGTAGCCTTAGGATTCAGGCATAGAATTGCTGACTTAGTTATGACCCCATAAAAACTGCTGACCGCCCTTATCGTTCTGCCGCATCCGCGGAATTTTTTTTTACCTTCTCTTTTGAGGAAACAGACCGCAATCTGCAACTGCACGATTCGGTTTTGCCTGTTCAAGAATGGCGCCAATCAAGCGCAAGGGGAATGCTCCCGAAGAGAATACTTCCCGACAGCCACAAAAACGCGCCAAGGTTGGAGCGGACGAGGCTAAGAAAGACTACAAAAAGCCAACCGATGCCACATCCACCGCCGCGAAGCCCTCAGAGCTTTCCGTGCTGCGCGATGATGAACCTTCGTTCCCTCGTGGTGGCGCTAGTATCCTGACACCATTGGAGCGCAAGCAAATTCAGATTCAGGCCAACAGAGATGTCCTGTTCGAGCAGAAAGCAAGTGGAAACCAGAAGCCCTCCCAGAAGAAGCCCTCCGAGGACTTAGCCGAGGACAGCGACAACGATGTCGAAATGGAGGATGAGGAGGCTACTACAACTACGAAAAAGTCACGCAAGAAGAAGTCAAAGTCCAAGAAGTCTGCGGGCAAGGGGACTGATGACAAGCAAGATGTTCGCATCGAAGGTCTCAGTTTCAAGGTATGTACTAAATCATTGGTTCATCTCTGTCGCATTATTCTAACGGATATAGCGCCTTGTACCTGGAGCCATGATTTTGGGCCAGGTCTCCAGTATCAATGCCCACGATATCGCCCTTGCGCTGCCTAACAACCTTACCGGCTACGTTCCTCTCACATCCGTTTCCAAGGGTCTCGAAGACCGACTCGAGAAAATGTTGAATGATGACGGTGAAGATGATGATGCCGAGGATAGCTCAGACGATGAGTCTTTCGACCTGAAGGATCACTTCTATCTGGGCCAGTACCTGCGGGCATACGTTGTGTCCACCGGCGCCAACCCCGCTGACCCCAAGGCAAAGAGCAAGAAGCACATTGAGCTGTCAGTCGACCCCAGACAGGTAAACACTGGCTTCTCGAAGTCCGATCTCGTTGTGAACTCAGCTGTGCAAGCTTCCGTTGTCAGCGTGGAGGACCACGGTGTGGTCATGGACCTTGGTATTGAGGGCTCAGACCTAAAGGGTTTCATGTCTTCCAAGGAAACTGACCCCAGTGTGGATTATTCTAATATCAAGGAAGGATCTGTTTTCCTTTGCATGATCACTGGTCAGAACCCTAGTGGCAATGTCATCAAGCTGTCCTCCAACTTCCAAACCTCCGCCTCCATCAAAAAGTCCAACTATCTCAGCTCGGCACCCACAATCAACACTTTCCTCCCCGGTACTGCTGCGGAAATCCTTCTCACGGAAGTCACATCAAACGGCATGATTGGAAAGATCATGGGAATGCTCGATGCAACTGTCGATTTGGTCCAGTCTAGCATCAACGGCAAGGTTGATTTGGAGCGGAAATACAAGATTGGCGCAAAGATCAAGGCTCGTATCGTTTCGACTTTCCCAGCCGCTGAGCCGCTCAAGGTTGGCTTTTCTTTGCTCGACCACGTGCTCAAGCTCTCTTCTGATGCTCGCGGTCCCGGTTCTGCTGATGATGCACCTGCTATCTCTGCAATCATTCCCGAGGCCAAGATTGTGAAGGTTGATCAGGGCCTGGGCGTGTATGCCCGCATTGGAGAGACAAAGCACATGGGTTTCATTCACATGTCCAGACTCTCTGATGGCAAGGTCGAAACCGTGGAGGAAAATGCCGGACCCTTCCAATTGGATGCTGTTCACGAAGCAAGAGTCATTGGTTATAATTCGATCGACAACCTTTACATCCTCTCGTTTGAGAAGTCCGTTATCGAACAGCCCTTCCTTCGCGTCGAGGATGTGAGTGTGGGAGCTATCGTCAAAGGAAAGGTGGAGAAGCTTCTGATTGGTCCCAATGGTATGGATGGATTGATTGTCAACCTAGCTGATGGAATCACTGGTCTTGTTCCTTCCATGCACTTTGCGGATACCATGCTTCAGTTCCCCGAGAAGAAGTTCCGTGAGGGCCAGAAGCTATCTCTGAGAATCCTTTCCGTGAACCTTGAGAAGCGCCAGATTCGCTTGACATTGAAGAAGAGCTTGCTCAACAGCGAATCTGCTATCTGGAAGGACTACAAAGACATCACCCCCTCCGCCCAATCACCTGGTACTATCGTCAACCTCCAAAACCATGGTGCCGTTGTTCAGTTCTATGGTGATGTCCGTGGTTTCCTCCCTGTTTCCGAGATGAGTGAGGCCTACATCCAGGATCCCGCCCAGCACTTCAAGCTCGGCCAAGTCGTTAATGTTCATGCTCTGAGCGTTGATGCCTCTCTTGGCAGACTTGCTGTTTCTTGCAAGGATCCATCAACATTCACCGAGAAGTACCGTGAGGCCTTTGAGAACCTGCACCCCGGCCACCTTGTCACTGGAACCGTCTTCGAGAAGTCTAACGACGATGTTCTCCTCAAGCTTGATGAGTCTGGCCTCGTGGCTCGTCTCGACTCCCAACACATCATTGACGGCTCCCCATCCAAGCAAAGCTCAATGATGTCCAAGCTCCGTGTGGGCCAGAAGCTGAACGACCTTCTGGTTCTGAGCATCCAGCGTGCCCACCGTCTCATCAAGGTTTCCAGCAGAGCCACGTTGAAGAAGGCTGCCAAGCAGAACAACATGCCCGGCCAGTTCGACCAAGTGCAGGAGGGTTCCCTTGTGACCGGTTTCATTCGCAACATCACCCCCGATGGTATCTTCGTTGAGTTCCTCGGTGGTCTTACCGGCCTGCTTCCCAAACGTCTTATCGATGACGCCAACCAGGATCAGCCCCACTATGGTATGTCAAAGGGCCAGACAATTGTTGTCAATGTCCAGTCGGTGGATCCGGACTTCAAGCGCTTCATTCTGAGCATGAAGCCCGTTCAGGCTGCCCAGGCTGCCCCTAAGAAGGCGGCCAAGCAGACCGACGAGACTGTCGCCAACCCCGTTGATTCCAACATCACAACCATGTCCGACTTCACCTTCGGAAGAATCGTTGAGTGCAAGGTTGTCTCTATTAAGACAACCCAGGTCAACGTCCAGCTCGCAGATAACATCCAGGGTCGTATCGATGTGTCCGAAGTCTTCGATGACTGGAAAGACATCAAGGACCGCAAGCAGCCCTTGCGATTCTTCAAGCCCAAGCAGACTCTCTCTGCCAGAATCCTTGGTGTTCACGATGCTCGCAACCACAAGTTCCTCCCCATCAGCCACCGTACCGGAAAATACCCCGTGTTCGAGCTTTCTCTCAAGCCAAGCTACTTGAAGGCCGCTAACCCTGCTCCCCTGAACATGGAGCAGGTCCAGGTTGGATCCTCTTGGATGGGCTTCGTCAACAACGTTGCCGATGACTGCCTCTGGGTCAACCTGTCTCCCAACGTCCGCGGCAGACTCCGTTTCATGGATGCATCTGACGACCTGTCCCTGCTGACTGATGTGGAGAAGAACTTCCCCATCGGATCCGCTCTGAAGGTCCAAGTCACCGCTGTGAACGCCGATAAGGGTCACCTCAACCTCTCTGCCAAGCAGGGCTACGACAAGCTCACATTCGAGGATATCTCCGTTGGCATGATCTTGCCCGGTCGTGTCACCAAGGTCACTGAGCGCCAAGTCATTATGCAGCTTAGTGAGTCCCTCGTTGGTGCGGTCAACCTGATCGACCTTTCCGATGACTACTCCAAGGCCAACCCTACTGTACACAACAAGAACGAGGTTCTCCGTGCCTGTGTCATTGCCGTCGACAAGTCTACCAAGAAGATTGCCTTGTCGCTGCGCCCCTCTAAGGTTCTCAGCTCTGCCCTCCCCGTTCAGGACCGTGAAATCACCTCGCTCAAGGAAGTCAAGCCCAACGATATCATCCGCGGCTTCGTCCGACGCGTCACTGACTCCGGTCTCTTCGTGGCTGTCAGCAACGATATCACTGCTTACGTCCGCGTCTCCGATCTCTCCGATTCCTATCTCAAGGAATGGAAGGATTCCTTCCAGCCTGACCAGCTCGTCAAGGGTAAGGTCACTGTGGTTGATGCCGAGCACGGCAAGCTGCAACTGAGCTTGAAGGAGTCTGTCCTGGACCCCAACTACAAGGCCCCCATTACTCTGAAGGATCTTAGCGTTGGCCAGATTGTTACTGGAAAGGTCCGCAAGGTTGAGGAGTTCGGTGCATTCATCGTCGTTGACGGATCTTCGAACATCAGTGGTCTCTGCCACCGCAGCGAGATGGCCGATAAGCGTGTCGAGGATGCGCGCAAGCTGTACGATGAGGGTGACGCTGTGAAGGCCAAGATCATCAAGATCGACCGTGAGGCGAAGAAGATCTCATTCTCCCTCAAGGCTTCCCACTTCCAGGACGAGGAAGACAAGAGTGATGACGAGGACAGCATGAGCATCGATGGTCTTGGCGGCGTTGAGCTTGGCGAGAACGACATTGAAGATGAGGATGATGATGATGAGTCTATGGGAGGCGTTGATGTGGAAGATGACAGCGAAGAAGAGGATGATGAGGATGAGGATGAAGAGGAATCAGATGACGAGGTTGCAATCCAGAAGCCCAGCAAGGCCGGCGGTCTCGGTGCTAGCGGCTTCGACTGGAGCGGCACCGCCCAGACCGAGGATACTGCCGCAGGCTCTGACAGCGAAGAGGACTCTAAAAAGAAGAAGAAGAAGAGCCGCAAGCCTGAGATCCAGGTTGACCGTACCGGTGACTTGGACGCTAATGGACCCCAGTCCGTTGCCGACTTCGAGCGTCTTCTTCTGGGTGAGCCCGACTCTTCGCTGCTGTGGCTGCAGTACATGGCCTTCCAGCTGGAACTGGGTGAAATTGAGAAGGCTCGCGCTATCGCTGAGCGTGCCTTGCGCACCATCACCATGGGCCAGGATGCCGAGAAGCTGAACATCTGGGTTGCCCTGCTGAACTTGGAGAACACCTACGGTGACGACGACAGTCTCGAGGAGATCTTCAAGCGCGCTTGCCAGTACAACGAGCCCCAGGAGATCTACGAGCGCATGATCAGTATCTACATCCAATCCGGCAAGAACCAGGTATGTTCTTCGTTTTTATCCTAATGTCTACTCTACGGCTGCTAACTATCTCACAGAAAGCAAGTGATCTGTTCTACGCCGCTCTCAAGAAGAAGATCTCTTCCCAGTCCCCCAAGTTCTTCTACAACTACGCCAGCTTCCTCTTCGACACCATGGCCTCCCCCGACCGTGCTCGCGCTCTCCTCCCCCGCGCCCTGCAGTCCCTCCCCGCCCACACTCACGTCGAGACGACCTCCAAGTTCGCCCAACTGGAGTACCGCTCCGCCAACGGCGACGTCGAGCGTGGTCGTACCGTCTTCGAAGGTCTCCTGTCCTCGTTCCCCAAGCGCATTGACTTGTGGAACATCCTCCTGGATCTGGAGATCAAGGTCGGCGATGCGGAACAGGTGCGCCGTCTCTTCGAGCGGGTCCTCGGTCTGCAGAGCAGCAAGAAGGGTCCTGTCAGCGTGGATGCCAGCAAGAAGCTCAAGCCCAAGCAGGCCCGCTTCCTGTTCAAGAAGTGGCTTGCCTTTGAGGAGAAGCTCGTTGCTGAGGGTGGTGATGAGAAGATGGTTGAGGAGGTCAAGGCCCGCGCTGTGACCTACGTCAAGTCTCTGCAGGAGGATGAGTAACTTCTATATCAAAAAAATGTGTTCGTCTGAACCCATGGGTGTTTGGGGGTATTGCATTTGTTGAATTTGTCCTTGTATATAGATAGCGATTTTCCCGGAAATAACTTTTCTCTTCTTCCATGCAATCCGAGCTGCTGTGGAACTCTCAACGCTCGTTGGAATACACATTGAGCAGCACAGACGTAATTTGCTTTCGGATTATATTCCCCGAGAGTCGGAGTCAATCAGCATTGCGAATTCTGCACGTGGGGACTAATTGTTGAGGGGATCTCCTATGAGAGCGTACGGAGAAGTTGTCTTAGGGGAAGAGTGAGCGTAATGGCCACAGTGGAAGCGTAACCGCGGAACCCAATCAGTTCCGTTGCCTCCGCATCATGGCTGCCTCAGTGCCTTAGGGCCTCAGAGCTTTGTAGCATCTTTCGGAGCAAATCAATTATAACTTCCTCTCCCCCAATGTTACCTTTTCTTTCTTTCCTTTCTGTTGTTTCTTTTCTTTCTGTTCGTTTCGCGTGTTCAGGTCGATCATGAACTCATCTCGGCCGTCCCAAAGTAGCTCAGTGTCGAGTCTGCACTTTGACCCATACAGAGACTCACTAGATACAGAACATTCAAAGCTCAATGGACTCAATGGAAATCACTTGCGATTTAGTGATCAAGTGGCGCATCCGGCCCGCTCGTGGCGTCAAGTCTGGAAAGCCTTGGCTTGGTCCTCGACCTCTGCACTGACATCGGACGGCACTTCCAAACACACGTCTTGTCGCTCGCGATCCTTGTACGGGCTGCGGCGTTTTTTTTGCGGGATATTGATCATGCTGTGAGTTTGCAGAACAACTTGGAGGTGATACGGTATCTATGAAACGTGAACTGACCACCCCATGCCAGAGGCATCATCCAATTTATCTCGATTGCCTGTGGCATCGTCCTCTCGTTCTTTCCGGACGAATACGACCGCGCAGTACATAACTGGCTCCCTAGCAAAGACAATGTCAATACGGCGGACCACACACACTGGCCCACGGATATCTCCCGCGATATCACCCCCGTCGGCTGTCACTCCCACAACGACTACTGGCGGCGGGTCCCGCTATACTCCGCCCTGCAAGCAGGATGCATAGGCGTGGAGGCCGATGTCTGGCTCTTCGACGACGAGCTCTACGTCGGCCACACCACCTCGTCCCTGACGGGGAGTCTGACACTGAAATCAATGTACATCGACCCGCTAGTATCTATCCTCGAGCGCCAGAACCCAATCTCCAAATTCCACCCGGGCATCGCAAGTCCCCCACACGGCGTCTTCGACACAGACCCATCCCAAAGCTTAATCCTCTTAATCGACTTCAAGACTCCCGGCCCGGCAACCTGGCACGCCGTGATGCAGCACCTCGCTCCACTCCGTGACCGCGGCTACCTAACCCACTTCAACGGCAACGAGCTAGTCCAGGGTCCGATCACGATCGTCGGAACGGGAAACACACCCTTCAATCTCATCACCGCGAACAGCACATACCGGGACATCTTCTTCGACGCTCCGCTCGACAAACTCGTCGACGAAGGAATCCAACCCAAAGCCAGCACACAAAGCCTTGTCTCGCGCACAGATCTCGGTCAAGGTAACTCAGGCATGCCGGACACCATCACGCCAACCACCTTCGACAACACGAATAGCTTCTATGCCTCTGTCTCCTTCAAAAAGGCAATCGGTCACCCTTGGCCCTTCCACTTCACGCAGAGCCAAATGGCCCGCATCCGCAGCCAAGTGCGCATCGCGCACAAACACGGTCTCAAAGTCCGCTACTGGGCTTTGCCGAGCTGGCCACGCAGTCTGCGGAATCATATCTGGCGCGTGCTTGCACAGGAGGGCGTTGATATTCTGAATGTTGATGATCTGATCGGTGCTACGAAAGGAGATTGGAATACAGGCATTTTCGACTGGTGGCCGTGATATCGACATATTAGCATTGGTATTCTTTTTTTTTTTTTCATGCTAGTCGCTTACATTTTACACCAAATATGGAGGGCAGCGGGTTGGGCGTTGAGGTTGGTTTTGTGATTTATGATACCTCCTGCTCTGGATCTCTATTGCTTTTGTTGGATAGACTATTCTTTTTTTTTTCGGGATTCACATGTTGCTATGTATACAGTTGATATCAAATGCAGATTCTACGATATCGATACCGATGTTACTTGCACAGAGATACCTAGGTAGTAAGCGAAAGAGTTGAGTAAGGGAAAGGTGAAGTAAAAGGTCCGCGATCCAGAGTCGCTACAATCATAAATCGTATTTTTAGTGCATTGCGCATTCAGCGCAATGAATACCTCGAGAGCCAGGCACATAGTGTGTTTTCCCAATGTTTCTGATGACCAACGACAACCATTGACGCCATGCTTCCAGTAAATCAAACAAAGCAAAGAAATATGGAATCCTAATTCCATCAGGCCCTCAGCTGTTATTATAACAAATATTGTGTCAAGAGTCCCTCGACCAGCCGAGAGTCCATCCCAACATAGCAGAAGCTCATTACGGGAACTATAAGCAACAAAGCGCCTCTTCTCCAAACTCACGGGCAACACTCCCCTCTTCCCGGATAAGCCCTCCAAGCCAGTGCTTAGCAGTCTCAAAATCCTTAGCGCCGAACTTGACGAGCACGAATCCAGCGCGCACCCGCGCCGCCGTCCAGGTGACGTCACCCTGATGGCTGAGCGACGGCTCCGGCACAGACGAGGGTACTTGATCCGACCAATTGCGACTGCCAATGCGCGGCTGTGACTGGAACTGTTGCAACAGGAAGGCACCCAGGCCTTCGAAAACCGGGCCGGAGAGGATAAGCGTGCCGACGACGCCGTGCGGACGCGTGCGCTCCGCAATGAGATTCAGCGGCGTTAGGCCCGCGGGTGCTTGTGGAGGCATGTCGGCGCGGTTCGCTAGCCCGTTCTGCATGTTGTGGGCTGTGTTTTCGATCTCGTCTTCCGAGAGATCGGAGTCTTGGTCTTCGGATTCATCGTCTAGGATGACGGAGTCGCGGAGGAGGAGGCGGCTTTTGCCTGTTTTCTCGTCTTCGGCCCAGACTTCGTTGCGCCCGCGCCAGAAGCGGAAGTTCCAGTCTTCGCCGCGGGAGGTCCGGCCTTGGGTTACCCAGTCCAGGACGCAGAGGCTGCTGCGTTCGTCGCCTTTTGCGGTGGCGTCGACGGTGAAGGTTTGGACTTGGGCGTAGCGGCTGTGTTGGAAGGGGACGGAGGGGTCGGGGAGGTAGCAGAGGGCTGCTTGGCGGCCGATGTGGACGTCGAGGGTTTGCTGGCTCATGTCGGAGAGGTGTTCGTGGGCAGGCATTTGTTTGCGGTGGCCTTTGATTACATTTGGGCTAGTGCCGTTGTTGTTGGGGTCTGTTTTGAAGATCTTGGTGCTTCCTTGTGGTGTTGTTACGACCATTCGTGTCCGGGGTTCTAGTTTGATGGATACTTCGATGTGATCGCCGGGTAGGAGCCCACCCCCGTAAGTGAGGAGGTAGAGGTGAATAGGATGGGAGGGACATGTGTCTGATAGGGCGGCGGGGTCCGGGGTTGGAGTGAAGCCGCCGGTGCGCGGAACCAATTTCAATGGATATTTGTAGGTGAGGGTTGTGAGGGTGGGGTTATTTGGTGGGAGGAGGGAGAGGACGACTTTGCCCTGTCCTGGCTTCGCTATGGAAGACTGAAAGGGCGAGGGTATCGGCATTGCTGCTTGTCGCATGATGAATGTCTGAAATGAAAGATAAAACTGATAGGCTGTGGATAGCGGAATGAGAGCCGAAGAAGCTCCGAAAGGCGATGAGTATGTTGAGCAGTGAAGCCAGACTGCTATATTAGGATGATTACCCCAGAGTTACGAAGTTGCTTAATAAAGCCCTGAAGAAATGACGATGGGCCTTAGTCACGCACCCACCCTTTCCACCATTTCCATTTGGCGTCCCACTCCATGTCAAGCGGGGGATATTCAAACGGCCTAATTCTCTTGGCTCCAGGCTGAAAGAGCAACAGCATCGGAATAACTGCGACATCATTGGGATTTTGCAGAAAATTAACGGCGATCGAGGTTTCTATGACACAGAGTATCTCCACTATAGGCGTGAGAGTGGTGGTTACTTCTTGGCGATGCACTATTTATGTTTGATCTACACGACTTATTGGCGTCGGACAAGCGGGAAACGATCAGCCTGGGCATTCATTCAAGGAAGATCATGGGACCTGTCAACAGATTGGTATACAGCATACTCCGTACTCCGGGGACACATCTGATACTCTTACCTACTCCGTACAACTTGGGGTTGGAACAAAAGTTCCGGAGTGCAAGGTCCGCGGCCTGGACTCCCCTGAACCAATTGGAACCAATTGGAGGGTTTGGGCACTCGGGGTACGGGGGTCGAAGACGTAATTTCGCAGGTTTGATGCAATGGCGGCCAGATATTCCAGGCACTCTACGCACCCTGATGTCCACGTTGTACAAACACGGTGCATATCCAAGGCCTCGACAAGATCGAGTACGTCGTAGATCAATGCTTTGCTATGTGAGATCAGATGCGCTTGAATATGGGGGATCTTCGGTCTGATTTCCTTCGTGAGTCCCCAGAGATGGATACGAAGTTTCCAACACTTCATGAAGCTGCGTTGTATAAGAGCACTATGCAGAATTCCCACGGGGTTCAGGAAGTCCCTTGTGATGAGACACATAACGGCTGGGCTTCAGAAGCTTCCCATTCAATCGGCAATTTTGTCTGGTTCTATCTTCACATAAGGGATGCAGATTGGGGCTCGAGGGCTAAAAAGAGCACCCACTTGTCTCAAAGCATACAAACGGCTCAAAACCCCATATGGAACTATATCATGCTCAAACGCCGGGTGATGATCAATATCAATAGATGTCATTTTGGGGTTTTTTTTCGCAATTTCATGAAAACTAGTTAACTAGTTATACTTAGATAGACACCTCATCCACGAGGCACCAAATCCTCGTTTTGATTAGGTAATTTAGGCAACCTCAGGCCTCAAGGCACGATGTCGCGTCTCCCCCACGCTGATACTCAGACCGTTTTCTGCCCGAGTGAGTTCATTGGATTTGTTTCGTCTCAACGCGGCCAGAGCGTGTGCCGCAAACATTGAATTCCTTGAATTGCATACTGACTTTCCATCCCCCAACTTTTGTTTGCTTGGTCGCACGAAGACCGCGCGTTATACGAGCGCGTCCTCCGACCTGATTGCGGCAACATCTCCCCACACTGCATTGATCTGACCAGCACGCTTATCCCTCTGATCGCATACACATAGCTTGCACCAATCCAAGATCATGGATATCGATAATCCACCGCTATCCAGCCCCGGTGGCCTGTCATCAACCCCCGCCGAAGACCGACGCAAGTCCGGTCGACAGACGCGACGGCCTGAAATATTCTCGCAGAGCACGCATTCCGCCGAAGATAGCACTTCCGGTGGAAAGCGCAAGCGGGGCGAGGCGCATGAAGAAGCAGATGACGACGCGTCGGAATCAGAGAGTGATGATGCCGGCGATGAGACCGACGAGGAAGAATTGAAAGAAAAGCGACGTGCTGCACGCCGGGCTACTGCCAAAAAGCCTAAATCTAAGTCCAAGTCCAAGACATCACATGCGTCCAAGAAACCTAAGGTGGCGAGCAATGGATTAGGGAGACAGCTCGCCTTTCGACCAGCTAGCAATGGCCGACTACCCGCTGCTCGTTCCCGAAAGCCGAAAGTCCGACCTAGTCTTGCGTCGGGCGAGCGTGGATTATTTGGTGAGTGACAGCTCTCCCTATGTCTATTCTACGGATCTGGGGCTAATATTAGAGTTAGCGGAGGTATTTGGAAAAAGCAGCAATGCCGATACTGTGGCGGCTCAGTGGCTGTCTCAATACCAGCGCAATAATACAGAAGCCATGCGCGATCTCGTCAACTTCATCCTTCGATGCACGGGAACTGATCTTGAGATCGACAACGATGAAGTGGAAGATATCGACCATGCCCCGCGCCGAATCCAAGACTTACAAAACCTTTACCAGGCGGAAGGCATCACCGAATACCCTCTTATCTCGAAAGCGAAGAAGTTCAAGGCGTTCTCAGTTCTCCTTGAGGAATTTACAGTCGCATTGATCCAAACCTTCCACGCCTCTTCCATCCTGTACACCGATGATACTTTGCTCGAAAATGTACAGATTTGGATCACTTCCATGTCAACATCACAATGCCGACCTTTCCGGCATACGGCAACCATGATCTCCCTCGCAATCATGAATGGTCTTTGTGAAATTGCGCGCGAGGTGACGACAAGCGTATCTACTTCCCGAAAACAACTCGAAAGCGAGAAGAAAAAGAAGAACGTGAATAAGGGTCGCGTGGAAGCTATTCAAACTGCTGTGTCGGAGGGCGAACAGAAGGTGGAGCGTCTGGACGAGTTCCTGCAGGACGGATTTGACACTGTGTTTGTCCATCGATATCGAGATATTGACGGTCAGATCCGTGCCGAGTGTCTTACAGCTCTCGGTGTATGGATTCGCACATACCGGGAGATGTTCTTTGAGGGCCAGTATCTGCGATACCTTGGATGGACCCTTGCCGATGTTGTCGCTCAGACCAGACTTGTTGCTTTAACTGAACTTCTGAGTCTCTATGAGATCCGCGACAATATTGCTGGGTTACACTCCTTCACTGAACGCTTCCGGCAGCGAATTGTGGAGATTGCTATTCAAGATGCCGATGTTTCGGTCCGTATGGTCGCGATTGAGCTGCTAAACCACCTCCGTGAAGGTGGCCTTCTTGAGCCAGATGATATCGACGCTATCGGACGGCTTGTATTTGATCTCGATCCCAGAATTCGGAAAACAGCCGGACGCTTCTTTGTTTCCAATGTTCAAGACGCCTATGACGCTAGCACAGAGGAAGTGGGAGAAGAGATTGCTGACTTGCTGGCTCATGACGATGAAGATGACTATGAATCGCCCAAACACTCATGGATCAAGTTCAAATGTCTCACCGATCTATTCCAGGCCTACGATGCGCAGCAAGCCGAACAACAATCAGAGCCAATGTCTCGTGCCACACTACTGGGAGTGGCTCCAGAGTCGCGCTTTGCTCTTGCAACTGAAGCTGTTTTCCCCCATATGGAAGAGCTTGCTCAATGGCCTTCACTGGCTGGTTATCTGCTTTATGATCACTCTCAAATCGTTGAGGAGCCATCCGAGGACGATACAGCGGGAGTTGTGAAGAACATGTACAAAATGCAAGAGGGACAGGAATCCATTCTTCTGGAGGTGCTTTGTGCTGCAGTCAAGCTCCGTGTTCTCGATGTCGCCAAATCTGACATTGATAAGCGCGGACGCAAGGTCAAGGCCCTGACAGCCAAGATATCAGAGCTGCAGGAGGAGATCTCTCACAATCTTGCACAGATTATTCCCCGACTTCTCAATAAGTTCGGTTCCTCACCAGAAGCTGCTTCGGCTGTCTTGCGTCTAGAGCACCTCGTGAACTTAGACACAATCCAGGATCTTCAAAAGGATGCTACCGCCTATTCCTCGTTGCTCAATGATATCAACAAGCAGTTCTTGACTCATTCGGATCAAGACGTTCTGGCTGAGGCCAGTGTGGCTTTCCTACGTGCTAAGAGCTCCGAGGAGATGCGAGAAGCACTCGAGAGCAAGATTCAGGAGCTATGGGATGACATTTTAGAGGCACTGGCTGCTCTCTCTCGAAAGAACGACGTCCAAGAGGGTGGCTCAATAGCTGATCCCACTCTCACTGATCTAACCAACACCGTTTCTCGAATCTCAAATCTTGCCGGTATCACGGATTGCGCAGTCATTCTTGAGACGGTGCCTAATTCGCGGTCGAAATCAAAGAAGGACCACAATGAAGCCCCATTCAACACCCTCATCCGTCTTGCCGCGCGTGGTCTGCGCAGTGAAGATGATGACGAGGATACCGCCAAAGCCGAGACCGAGCTAGTATCGAGCAGTATCCGGACATTGCTTTTCTATTTCATGTGGAAGGTGCAGGCACTCTCCACGGCTTTGAACGATGGAAAAGCTTCATTCAACACATCCTACTTCGAAGCATTTACAAAGAGCCGCGAGACTTTCGCATCAACGCTCGTTGAAATCATGGAAAAGCGTCCCGCATTAGACGACCTCCGGTTCACAGCAACTACAACCTACCTGGATCTCCAAACCCTCTTCAGTACTCTCCGCAACGTCGGTCAAGGCAACGACAACGATGAAGATGTCTTGTTCCAAACGCAGAGCTTGATCCATGAAATCAGTCCAGAAATCCAAGACCTCATCGCCAAGATCCACAGCATCGCCGAGCGCACATCTGCCAAAAAATCAAGACTCAACCTCGAGCTTGCAGACGAGGACGCCCCGGCCTCAGAAGACGAGCTCGACTCCGAAGATGAGGACAGCGATTCCGAAGATGAAGCAGTCATGAACGAGCGTCTCCGCACGAGCATCATAGCCGAACAACGCCTCTGCGAACTAACAGGCAAGCTCGTCCTCGCCATCATCGCCCGCATCATCGATGCCTCGGGCTCCAAGCGCGGAACCCTGAAGAAGCGCCTCCTCCGCAATAAGACCGCCCTCGGCCACAACTACCGTGAAGTCCTGTCTTACCTCGAAGAGCGCAAACCCCGCCCCGCTCGCACCAAGGGCAAGCAGCCCGCCAAGCCAACCGCTTCACCATCTAAAGAATCTAAATCTGCCGAGCGCGTTGCTGACGATGATGAGCATGAGCACTCAGATCCCATAGAGGAAGACGAGGACGAGGACCTTCGTGCACGTGGACTTGTCGAGGACGTTGAACACGAGAATGGAGACGAGGATGAAGAACTGACTCCTGTGCCTGAAGGAGATGACGATGAGATAATGGGCGACTGATCTTGCAGTTCAGTCTGCCTTCATGATGTTAACAATGCGCCTGGAAAAAATCATTTACTTTTCTGACGTTGTGATAGCTGTCGCTTTTTTTTCTTTTCTTGTTCACTTTATTTTAACATTCTCCCTCATGGCTTATGGCTTGAATTGACTGTATCTCTCTTTCTTGCTCTCGTTTGCGTGGATATGGGTCTCTTTTCAATCTGTATGTTATACATTTCTGATATTTGCTTCTTCAATCTATTCCCCTCTGGTCCTTATTGTACTTTTCGGGGGTTTTGACGTAAACTGTAGTATAGCAGGATAAAATCTTGGAATTTTCTTATTTATGGATGTAGACTTAGGCTGTGTTCCACTGTACCTAGGGCTAGAAATGCAGTATCTTTTCCATACTGTGTCTGGAGAAGTACGAATAATTCTTGAGAACATAATTGTTACTTAAATACAACTACAGGAAGATCAAAGGTGATCGCGCAAAACTTGGAATTTTTCCTGCGAACCTCGAAGTGTACCACGAGAATAGTGCAATAACATTTTCAGAGGCATGATGTGACCAGATTGTGAGCAATGTCAAGGGATGTACAAACAAAATGTGCCATCACATGCCCCTGTTGCCAACGCGCGAGGAAGAAGTTCCCGCGCAGGAGACCAGTGCCCCTTCAGGGTACATCAGGTCAATGGACATTAGAGTAACTGGAGAGAAAACAACCGATCCTGCAAACAAATACGCCTGTGTATGAGGATGCTAAAGGGGTGGGGGGAGGGGATACATGATGGTGAATCTTGTTTATCGTGAAATCAAAAAAAAGAAGAGGGGGAAAGTGAAATTCGTGACAAGAAGGGATGAGGGAATCAAATGAGCACCAGATACGGTTTAGACAAAACGCCAAACCGAGAAAGACCTGGTTCGAAGCGCACAAGCCACGCTGTGCACGAGCATCTTGATCAAATAATGCCCGCGCAAGCGAGATGCTTGGCGCAACTTCGAAATTCGGTTGAAATAGAAAAGATACAGGGCATGAAAGAAAAGGAACTTGAGTTTGTTTCTTTACATATCCATGCTGTCACCACCGTTGCCGAAGTTGAAGCCACCGGGTTGCTGCTGGCCAGTGCCGAGGGCAAATCCAGTTTGGGTCTGCTGGGGAGCAAGCTCCTCGATATCACCACCAGCCTCATCCTCATCAGAGAAGTACTTCTCAATGATGTTGTAGGCCTTCATGTAGATCTCCTCATTGGCATTGTTCTGGCAATCGTGGATCTTCTCCATACCACCAGCCTCCTCGATGAAGAGGGCGTAGCGGTTGACGCGAGCCTCACCGGGCTGGCCAGCCTCCTTATCCATGTCACCAACCTTGAGGATGTTCTCAAGACCATCAAGAGCAACCTGAATGATTTTGTTGTCAGGGCAGGCCAGGAGGTCACACAGGGGCTTGATGCACCCTTGGGAGACAAGGTAGCGGATCTGCTCGGGCTTCTGGAGACCACCGGAGGTGGCATTGGAGATAGCCCAGCAAGCCTCCTTGCGGGTCTTGAAGTCACCGTTGGCAAGCAGGTTGATAAGAGGGGCAATGATACCAGCATCAATGACAGCCTGGATTTGGCTGGAGTTACCAGCAGTAACGTTGGAAATGGTCCAGCAAGCCTCCTTGCGAATGCCATCCTTGGTGGAGCTCAGGAGGGAAAGCAGGGCAGGCAGAGAGCCACAGTTGATGATAACCTGGGTTTGGACGTCATCACCAGTGACAATGTTGCCGACGGAGCGGAGGGCGGGGGTCTGGACAGAGGTAGAAGCGTGCATCAGAAGCTCCACCAGGCGGCGGGGAATACCGGCCTCAATAACGGCCTGGATCTTATCGTTGGCACCATCGGACAAATAAGAGATAGCCCAGCAAGCATCGATCAGGACCTCATCGTCCAGCATGTAGATGAGCTTGGCAAGGACAGGAAGGGCAGGGGCAATAGTGTTCCAGTCAGGCTGGGGAGTCTTGCCACGGCAGAAGTTGCTGAGAGTCCAGGTGGCATTGCGCAGCATGCTGAGCTTGCGGCCATCGTTGATGAGGTTCAGGAGGGGGCGCAGAGCACCAGCTCCCAGAACAAAGTCACGGCAGTGAGGGCTGTCACCAGCAATGTTTCCAAGGGCCCAAACGGCCTGTTCGCGAACATCGGGCTCAGGGCTGCTAAGCAACTCGACGAAGATGGGGACGGCACCAGCTTCGATGACAACCTGGGTCTGTTGGGCGGAACCGGAGGCAATGTTGGTCAAAGCCCAGGCAGACTCAAACTGAACGAGGGTGTGAGGCGAGCGGAGGAACTCGACGAAACGGGCAACGACACCGGTCTCGATAACACGCTCGATAGGAGGGTTGCGCTCCTTGGAAAGCAATTTGCGGAATTTAGTAGTAGCCTGAATCTGTTCCTCAACCTGATCGGAGAAAACTCCCTTCACCATCAGAGGAAGCTCGACATTGAGCTACACAATCCATTACGTTAGCATTATTATTTTTTTTCACGATGTTTTCTTGGAGTGGGGCTGGGCTCCAACACCAGGTTTGGAGGGGCTTCGTGGGCCATGGCAACAGGGCGGTGAAAAAAATCCTTGTTGATGATCGCATCACAAAAACAAAGAAATTTCAAAAGAACGCAGGGGGTGGCCAACCACATGATGTAGATGTAGATGTCGAATCCCGCGTAGGGTGAAACAGATCCAACGAAACAAAGGAGTATCCAAAACCTACCTCACTCTCAATAGCACTAGCTTCATCGTCGCTCTCGGTGGCGGCAGCCATGCCACCAACACCGATTCCACCTTCCCGAGTAGAGATACCACGTCTCTTAGCCAAGTTGTCCTCACGCTTCTGCTTGCGAATCTCAACCTGCTGTTCCTCACGGCGGCGGCGGAGCTCATCGGGCTTGAACTGGTTCTTGGCCTTGAACTGCGTCCGGCGGTGCTCGGGGATATAACGTTCCGCCATGATGAAAATTTAAATAAGAAAACGAAGCGCGCCGCGGAAATCAGATATGTAGTAGGTGATGTGAAATAGGCGCGCTGGGCGGAGATGGAAAGTAGAAAGAAGAAGAGGGAGAGGCGATGTGGGGGGAAGAAGACTTGTGTGGGAGGGGAAACGATGCTATCACGTGATCTCTCATTTCATTTGCACATGGATCACAATAAGCTCACTCTGTTGAGGTGATAAGATTCGTTCTTTGATGTATAGCTTTGGGGATATTGCTCTAGAATGGGCGTTCTTTGACGAAGAAGTGAGCATTTTCTGGTCTTGTTTCTCGTGTTATTCTGGCGGGAGCACGCAGCCCCTAAGCTCTTCCCATCAACAAAACCATGGCCCTAGATGATTTTGTGGATATTCACACAGCTTGTCTTACACGAGGTTATGTCAGTGTCATAGGGGTTGTGGTAGATCTTCTTGCCCTTTATCGCACCAAAGGCTCATCAGCATGCGTGACATTCACTATCAAAGACAATGATTTTCACGGGAAGACCTGGGCAGGAGGTCTCAAAATCAAATACTTCAATGATGATGAGAGCCATCTCCCCAATGTTCGAGAAAACGACGTGGTGTTACTACGCAATATCAGAGTGAGTAGATTGACATGAATGAGGCATGATAAGCTAATTCGATTCAGGTGACCGATTATCAGAACAGGCCGACAGGAGTTGTTTCTCAGAAAGAGAGTGTTTCATGGGCTATCTTTCGACCAGATCCAATTCCTTCTTGCAGCCCATTCATCACCAGTGGCCCCATTCCCTTCGAACCCAGTTTGAAGGAAAAGGCTGAGGCTGTATCACTCCTGGAACGTGTATCTGGCGGGGGAACCTCTCTTCAACCAGCCACGTCACACAATAAACCCAGCTCCAGAAACCTCGAACAAATCCAGCCCCAGCCCCAAGCTCCCAAGGGTACGGGGCTACCGTTTGTCAATATTCGGGATGTAAAGCCTAGGCTTCTATGCCAAATGCTTGGCCAAGTTGTAAAGCTATATCCTTATGACAGCGAAAAATGTGTTATATGGATGACTGATTACACCGAAAACGAAAATCTTACCCACTACAAAAAGCCCGGAGATGATGACGACTCCGGCCCTGAGGGTGACCGATTCGGTTTCGTATCAGAGAAGAACAAGGGTTGGCCGGGCCCATGGGGCAAGATGACAATCCAAGTAACTCTATGGGAGCCGCATGCCTCTTTTGGTCGAGAAAAGCTCGCGCCAGGCGATATCATCTTGTTGACCTATGTCCGTATCAAGGAAGCCCGTAGCTTGGAGGCTGCCGTCCACGAGGACAGGAGATTCCCAGAAAAGATCCATGTTCGAAAGGTTCATGACGAGGATGATGAGCGGGCTCAAGCATTGATGAATCGCCGAACGGAATATTGGAAAATTCATGGTGAACCCAAGGCAGAGACCAAAAAGGCCAAAAAGCGTAACAAGAAGGTCGCGCAGAAAAAGGAAACCCGAGTGGAGGAAGGCCAGCTTGTGTTGCCAGCTGCGTCCCGAATCAAGTTAAATCGCAATGGTGAGTCGGTTTAACCGCTACAGAGTATCCTGGCTGATTCATAGACAGTGGTCACGCGAAATTACATGGTGCCTACTCTACCTCTTGAAAAGATCTTGATGGCAGAAACCCACGAAAATAATGCACCAGGAGGGGTTGTCTACCAATTACCCTTTCAAAACGTCAATTATCACTCGCAAGTTCGAGTGATTGACTTCTTTCCCCCAATGATAGAGGATTTTGCGGTCCAAACCAGTACCGGTTCGAGCCCTGGCTGGGAGTGGCGGTTCTGTCTGCTCGTCGAAGGAGTCCAGCCCCAAGCCTCTAAACAACCCCGAGAGGTAACGAGACTCTATGTATGCCGCCAGGATGGGGATTGTCTGCTTAACGATAGTGCATTTGATCTCCGCAGCGATACGGAAAGACTAGCCCAGATCAAAGAGAAGCTCTTCATTCTTTGGGGCGATCTCGAGGAAAAGAAATCCAATGCCAGAGCTTCTGGCGATCAGAGTTGGGGCAGAGTCAGCTCACGTCCGTTTCCGTGCTGCATCAAGGAATATGGCGTGCGGTGCACCCATCGCAGAGACCCGAATGCCATGGACATTGGTAACGAGCTGTGCACTCACTCGGGCTGTTTTGGATGGGAGAGACGATTTGCTATGTTCGGCACCACCATTCACACCTAATATTGTCTTTCTACCTAGTACTCTCCATTCCCCTGTTCAGATACCCCTAAATAAAATGTGAATTGATTCTTTATATTAATACAAATTTGGAATCTCTGAATCAATAGAATAAATAGTTGAGTCTTTTCCGGACTCATTTTTATCGCATAGAAAAGAACAAGATTGAAATTCTCACTGTATCGCAAGCCTGCTCCCATGCACCTGTCCATAACTCCCAATCGAAATCTTGATAATATCATGGGTACTTCCGAACCTTTGCCCCGTCAAATCCGGCCACGCTGAACTCAATAGACAATATTTTAGATTCCCTTTTGCAAGGCGCAAGGGTCAGGTCCCTAATGAAAATGAGGCTGGCAACATAACCACTCAAATTTTCGTAACTTTGACAATGTTGGTGTCAATACCATGTGCCATAGGCTCAAACCGGCAAGTATCGCCTCGGAAGCAAGTCTTTTTACCAGGCTCGCTCTGAGGGCAACGATGGCCATAAATACACTCGACGTCATCGCATTCTAGACCAAAGCGACATGGTGTCATGCGGGCGATAGCAGACAGAATATGTAGGTCTTGGCGGGACAATTTGCGATCATGGTCATGATAGCAATTCTCTTCATTAGGGCATTCGCCGAGCAAGAAGTGATAGTTGCACAACTTGAGCTTCTTCAATTTGTTGAGATCATCACGAGGAATGCTCTTGAAATCCAGTCGGTCAACACGCTGACCGTACTTATTCCGCTCCACGGTCTTCGGGGGCATTGCACCAGGCAACTTCGATCGAACGACTTGGAAATCTGAGGGATCCTGTTTATTTGTGATGGGGGCCAATGGAGCACCCAAATTTGACACACTCGTACTTGTGGAGGTTCTTGACAGAGGCACGGGCGTTTGGAACTGTTGAGTTGGTGAAGGTGTGAGCAGAGTGCGCGAGGGGATTGCGCTTTTCCAAGGAGCAGTCCAACTCGGTGCGCCCGATGCACCCGGTGCAGTCAGTGAGATAGGAGCAATCTTCGTGGTGCGGAAAACATCTGGAAATTGGGTGATTCGGTATTCCTGCTCTCTGAAATAATCAAAGTCTTGTTCAAGTGGAAGACCCTCAACCAGCGAGACCCGGCCCTTATAATTCGCACCAGAGATGAGTTCCGTCAATGATCGAGCATATTCTTCATTTGAGGGGCAGCCTAGGAAGAGTTGGTGGCAATGACAATTGTATAAGTAAAGCTTGAATGCCTCTGGAGTGAGCGAATCAGCAACAAGTTCTATCCCCATCACAGCTTGTATACATACCCTTGATCTTATCATGCGCTTTGCTTTTGCCAGTTCCAACGTCCACAATTTCGAAGAACGATGCGCTTTCATTGAACCCTCGAATAAAATCACTGAGCGTGGAAGGCTCTAGGTTGATTCCACCCCGAATGTAAGTCTCGATGAGTCCCTTCACATTAAGGTAGATTTTCGTCATTATCTTCGGATCGGCGATTGTGGAAAGGTTGGCTGCCACATAGCCCTGGAGAGATTTCCAAAGCTGCTTCGCGGCACTGCGCCCACCCTGTTCGCCTTGTTGCAAAAACTCGTCTTGGAATATAATCCCTTCGCCGTCTAGAAGCAACACGATGAATGGTTCTCGATCCTAGATACAACAAAGAATGTGTTAGCAAAAGCCTAGATACGCATCCACTATTGCGCTCACCATCATATTCTTGACTGCTGATATTTGCTCCATCAGCTCCATTTCATGCACTTGAATATCACGATTGAACCGGGTCTCGCGTTCATGGTCGAGTTTCTCTTGTTGAAAAGAGTTTTCTAAAGCGGTTACTCGTTGGAGAAGTTCCTATGAGCCTCGCATTAGCATTGATCACAATCAAGGGAGCAATCGGCGCTACCTCGATGAAATCATTCTTCTGTTGATCCAAAGCGCTTAACTGGCGATAGCGCTCTAAGTAAGCTTGGGTCGTCATGTTGCAAGATTGTTGAAGATCCGAAATAGTTGGAAGTGCGAAGAAGATAAATGCGACAAAAGATAAGGAAGAAAGAAAGTAAGGGAGCGAAGCAAGTTTCACGTCTGATCCAAGCAGGGAAATCAGATTTTGTAGTCGGCAGGCGCTTGCAGGAGGTGACAATTTATAAGGCGCTTAAATCCTAGAATCACCAATAATCAGTGACCACCTTTCTTCATTGAATTAATTGAGATAAAGACAATTTATAACAGCGCGTCGACGTGCTTCAAATAGAAAAATCCATCTAAGACCGCGGGTGCTATCTGGCTGAGTCAGCTCCCCGGTTTTGCATACGTGGAGCCAAATATTCCCCTTCTACCCACTGCGACCTTGTTCCCTTCTCTATTTCCTTCTCCTGTCTAGCTTTCGGTTTCAAGATGACTCGCTTTGGTTTCCTCTCTCTGGCTCTGCTCTCTCTTCAGGCCTTTGTTGGCACCGGCTTTGCTGCTGTATGTTTGAATTCTTGCTTTGCCTTAGATTCCACGTCGCATGACTCCATTGACTAATTGGCTGTTTACAATATGTAGGATGTTGAGACTGCTGAAACAGAGGCTCGCCCTCTTGCTGTCTCCGCAGAGGCGTCTTTCCCTGCTTCCGAGATCTTTGGCATCAAGCTCGTCAATGGTCACCCGACCCAGGCGCTGATCGCCGTGTCCAACGATGAACCTAACCCCATCACCGTGAACTTTGTTGGAGGTAGTCTTCGGAACATTGAGGACCAAACCAAGGTGGTCCGTAACTTGACCGCTACTCGTTATGCCATTGAAATCCCTGCTGGTCAGAAGGAGACCATCAGCTACAGCTTCGCCACCGAGATGCACCCCCAGGATCTCCAGATGACTCTCTCTGCCATCGTTT
This sequence comes from Penicillium crystallinum, assembly GCA_027569675.1. Taxonomy (NCBI): domain Eukaryota; kingdom Fungi; phylum Ascomycota; class Eurotiomycetes; order Eurotiales; family Aspergillaceae; genus Penicillium; species Penicillium crystallinum. The sequence goes on along the minus strand of JAPDKR010000030.1, from coordinate 30,807 downwards.
CTGACAGCGAGGGCCGTTTGGCCCCCATCGTTGCTCACAATGGCACTGTCAGCATCGTCGAGGCTGACACCAGCATCTTTGACCCTCAGATGTAAGCGCTCCCCCCCCTTTTTTTTTCTATCATGTCATATAAGCGCGGTGGGACTAATGGTCTCCGCCAGTATCTTCCTCTACTTCTTCCTGCTCGCCTGTGTCTCTGGTACCGGTTACTTCTTCTACACCGTTTGGATCGCCCCCTACTTCCCCCAGAAGCGCAAGTCCGGAAAGACCAGTGAGAAGCGCACCCAAGGTGGCTCGAAGCGCGCCGAGACCCAGCCCACTGAGGAGACTTCCAGCAGCGCTGCTGTCTCTGGTGCCACCACCTACAATGCTGATTGGATTCCCTCTCACCACATCAACCGCCCCGAGGCCCGGAAGGTCAAGGGCCGCTCCAAGGCCCGTGCGTAAATGCAGACGCAACAGATCTCGCGGGGGATGGGGATAATTCTGTTCATTGAATTGTATTGTCCCGGTTTTGGTCTAGTGTGAGAGCAGCATCGGGCTCAAGCTGGAAATGCACCGGTCCTTGTTGCTTGTCACGGGAGACATGTATATCAATCAGATAGAAGATTATGGCCCAATTTCGGTTTCTACTGAAGCCAAATTGAATGACCCTCGCGGTTGAATCCATTGATCATACTGTGCTTATATTGGCAGTATCGATATCTTCACAATCACGCATCTGTAGCTCACAGTTTCTTCCATTCTCTAAACTCCTGCTCTAGATGTTGCTTCAGTTGCGCAAACCGATTCCCAAAAACCTTACCGCATCGCCAGCAAATGAAATCCCGCTTCAAGTACCCTTCTTCCGTTGGATTGCGCCGTATATCGTCTTTCGCCAGCGGGAAGTCTTCAATTGGCACAAAGAACGGCGTCGAAAAGCTATTGTAGTGTTTCCTATGCTTGAGGCGATCACTATATCTATCCACTGACAAGACATGGACATGCAAATGGTTCATAGAAGGTACCGCGTGGACTCCAATCACAATTTCCTGTTCCCAATGCCGACCCTCTGGTAGCTCGTCGGGGGGAGGATCAGCACTGAGGGCCGTTTGTCTTGCTTGCTCCTGTGCAGAGTCCTTTCCATATTTGCGCCGCAGCTCGCCCGCTGCCAAGGTACGTAGCTTGCGGGTTTCAGCTTTTACTTTGGCCAGGAACTCGGTGTCTTCGAAGGCATCGAATGGGTGCAGACGCGTTTTGGTCTGGTCGCGGGGCAGAAGAAGGAGGTGTAGCGATGATTTTGGAAACATATCGTGGATTGCCACAAAGTCGTCATTATGGTAGACTACAACATCCGGACCGTAGGTCTCTGGCTTCGTGATATAGACACCTAAACCGTCTCGAACACCAAAGGCAGCTCTGCCCTTGGACGCATTGCGATCAGATGGGGCTTTAGTCGCGGGCTTTGGTTGCTTGCTTTTGGGAGATAGGAGTTCGGTAACTATCAGAATGATGTGTTAATTGAAGTTTCATTTCAAATCCCCATGACGGTATTCTGGGTTATTACAAGCATTTCTTTTCTCCGACGTCCCAGGCTGCTCTTTTAGATCGCCCTTGATTGGATGAGATGTCTCCCCGGACATAATGGTAAGTGTAGAGGTTCGACTCGTCACACGGTAAATATTAGCTGTATCATTGCCTGTGAGTTACAAAGTGTAGATTCCACCTTGGCAGAAGGAGCTAAACGCATCGGAGATCGAGTCTCAATGGTCGCTGCCCTATGCTCCCCGCAACCCCAAAGCGGTCTAGTGCGGGTCGCTCTTTTGCCTGAAGCTCCAAAAGTTGTCGATCTTTTGCGACCACTCACCAAAACACAAAATGCCGCCCAAGAAGAAAGGCGATGGCAAGGGTGGCCCTAAGCCGGGCACAAAGGCAGCAAAAGCGGTCGCAGAGAAAGCGAGCGAGGTGAAGAAGCAAGTGCCAGAGGAGCCCAAGAAACCGTCAGTGAAAGAAGTCATTGGCGGCGCATCATGGACCGGAAAGCTACCGGTCAATATGCTGGCGGAGCACTGTCAGAAGCAAAAATGGGAGAAGCCCGAATACAGCATGGTAATCAATCTCTCTGTGGCATTCATCGCATTCCGTCTACAAACGCTTGTACCAAATCAGACGCTGATAGATTGCGATAAAATCAGATTAAAACCTCCGATGGCTTTGTGTCTGCCGTAACAATGAAGAAGATAGACCCCAAGACCAAAGAATTGATCGTGATCCCCCCGATGAAACTTCCACCCTCCCATAAGCAGCTCGCTGGGCAGCCGACGGCCCTTGAGGCGCGCCATTTCGCTGCAGCATTCGCTCTTTTCCGAGTATGCAATATGCGCAATATTCATATGATGATGCCTCCAACGTACAAGAAACTATGGAAGGAGGACTTTGGAGAAATCAAAGCGGCCGATACTCGGGAAGGCAAGGGCTGGATGTACGAGGCAGACCCATTCCTGGCCAAGCAGGAAAGAGAAAGCGCGGCTGCCGATTTAGCAAAGAAGCGGGCGGATCGCGAAAAGGCCCAGGCAAAGGAAAAGGCTTCTGGGGTGGAGTTAGGGTTAGGAACCGGGGATTCCAAGTCAAAGCGCATCTGGTCTCAGGCACCTAAGGTGGATATGGGCACGCGCATTCGACGAGATATCGAAGGCCTGTTACGACAACATACAATTTGGAATCCCTATGGTGTGAAAATTCCAGATGGCGCAAAGAAGGCCATTGCCGACGAATTCACTGGCTTAGGGTTCCGCCGCAGTCACGTTGAAGAAGCTGCAGCGGAATGCAAAGACCGCGAAGAGGTGTTAGAATGGCTTCTTATCTATGTTCCTGAAGATGACCTCCCACGCTGGTCTCTTCCAGAAGGATATTCAGCTGGTGTCACTCTTGGTTCTGTTGATCTTGCTCGTGAAGCTAAAATCAAACGACTGGCAGCTGTTGGTTATCCAGCCGACATGTGCTCGCAGATTCTGGACAACAAGGATGGCGATGAACTGGCGGCAGCTGAGCATTTGCAAGGCACTTTGGCTCATGGCAGTCAATTCTCGGTCCCATCTGTAGCTGATGAGGATGAAGAAGCTTGGACGGAAGAGGCAACCACATTGGAAGCCATTTTTGGAGAGCGCTATCATCGTATATCATCTAAGGTGTGCGAAATAAAAAGTGAGGCTTCGGAAATCCCTCCGAACACAATCTTCCGCTTCCAGAGGCCCTCAGCCCATTATCCAAGCACGCCTCCTATTATATCGATTGAGGCCAAGGGCGTTCCGGCCTATATACGTCTTAGTGCGATTCGTCGGGCAGTGCAGTATGCCGAGGATAACTTTACGGGTGAATCTATGATCTTCAATATTATGGACTGGCTGGAGGTAAACCTGCCCAGCATCATGGAGAACCCGGGCAAATTACGAGAGATATCTGCTGTGACGGCCTCGTCGACAGCCGAGACCTTTGAGGTTCCCGTTCGCTCTGCACGCAAGAATCGCAGAGGCATCGACTGGAAGGTTGACTCGGAACGAAGCTTGGCTATTCGAGATGCTTGGGAAGCCAAACAAGACACTACCCCACAGATCGAGATGACTCGGAAAAGAAAAGCACTTCCTGCTTGGAACATCCAACATGAAATAGTTCACGCAGTCAATTCACACCAGGTTACTATCATCTCGGGTGAGACTGGTAGTGGTAAAAGTACACAATCTGTGCAGTTCGTGTTGGACGATATGATCCAGCGAGGATTGGGAGGTGCTGCCAACATCATTTGCACACAGCCACGACGAATTTCTGCCTTGGGTCTTGCCGACAGAGTCAGCGATGAACGGTGTGCAGTAGTTGGCGATGAAGTTGGATATGTGATTCGAGGAGAATCGAAAGCCAAACCCGGCTCAACAAAGATCACCTTCGTGACTACTGGTGTTCTGCTGCGTCGAATCCAATCCGGTGGCGATGCGGATGGTAATGTTGCAAGCTCCCTTGCAGACGTCTCGCACGTGGTGGTTGATGAGGTCCACGAGCGGAGTCTCGATACAGACTTCTTGTTGGCACTCCTGAGAGATGTTCTCCGTTACCGTAAGGATCTGAAAGTCATCCTGATGAGTGCCACACTTGATGCTGGTATTTTCATGAACTATTTTGGTGGCCAGAGATCTGTTGGATTGGTGAACATCCCCGGTCGGACTTTCCCTGTGGAGGATTATTACTTGGACGACGTTATCCGGTATACATCATTTGCGCCAGAACTTGCCGAGGGCTACGAAGATGAGGAAGAGCCTTCTCGGGGTGATGAGACCCTCGGAAAAGCCCTGCGCAGCTTGGGCATGGGAATCAATTATGATTTGATCGCAGCGACTGTCGAATACATTGATGCTCAGCTTGGAAATCAACCAGGAGGAATCTTGATCTTCCTGCCTGGTACGCTCGAGATTGATAGGTGTTTGAATGCAGTCAAGAGGATTCCCAATATGCATGCTCTGCCATTGCATGCTTCTTTACTCCCAGCTGAACAGCGCCGAGTGTTCCAAAGCGCACCAAAGGGGATGAGAAAGATCATTGCTGCTACAAACGTGGCAGAAACTTCCATTACAATTGAGGATGTTGTGGCCGTGATTGATACCGGTCGAGTTAAAGAAACAAGCTATGATCCCAAAGACAACATGGTTCGTCTCCAGGAAGTTTGGGCATCACAGGCTGCCTGCAAGCAACGTCGTGGTCGAGCAGGTCGTGTCCGCGCTGGTATCTGCTATAAGCTTTACACGCGCAAAGCCGAATCCAACATGGCTCCGCGACCAGATCCAGAAATCAGGCGCGTCCCTCTAGAGCAGCTGTGTCTCTCTGTAAAGTCCATGAAAGGCATTGAGGACGTCGCCACCTTCCTAGCGAACACCATCACCCCACCAGAAAGCATAGCCGTCGAAGGCGCGCTGAACTTCCTACACCGTGTCGGCGCTCTAGACCACGACAGACTCACAGCATTGGGTCGCTATCTTTCCATGATCCCCGCGGATCTCCGCTGCGCCAAGCTCATGATCTATGGCTCGATCTTCGGCTGCATGGAACCCTGTCTCACCATCGCAGCCATGCTAACAGTCAAAAGTCCCTTCGTCTCACCACGCGAGAAGCGCGAAGAAGCCAACGCTGCCAAAGCAAGCTTCTCCCGCGCGGGCGATGGCGACCTCCTCACAGACCTCTCAGCATATCAAGCCTGGTCCGAACTCACTCGCACCAAAGGCGGCTACTGGGGAACACAATCATGGTGTGTCGCCAACTTCCTCTCCCACCAGACCCTGCGCGATATCTCCTCCAATCGCGCGCAATTCATCACCTCCCTCAAAGACGCAGGCGTTCTCCCAGTCGAGTATTCCGAGACATCCGCTTCTGCCTGGAACCGCAACGCCGGCAACCGCAACTTGATTCGCGCACTCATTGCAGGGGCCTTCCAGCCGCAGGTTGCGCAGATCTCGTTCCCAGATAAGAAGTTCGCCAGCTCCGTTACCGGTACTGTCGAGGTTGACCCGGACGCGCGCACCATCAAATACTTCAATCAGGAGAATGGCCGTGTCTTCATTCATCCCAGCTCCATTCTCTTCTCGGCCGCTGGATACCCCAATGCCGCGGCGTATCTCAGCTACTTTACCAAGATGGCTACCAGCAAGGTCTTCATCCGTGATCTCACCCGTGAGTAATCTCTCTCGCTTTTATCTTTATCCTTTGACATACCAGCTTCTAACTTTCTCTTTGCTTCTTGCAGCTTTCAACGCATATTCTCTGCTTCTCTTCTGCGGCTCCATAGAACTCGATACAGTGGGTCGTGGTCTTGTCGTAGACGGCTGGCTCCGTCTACGCGGTTGGGCTCGAATAGGCGTGCTGGTTTCCCGACTTCGCACGATGCTCGACGAGGCTCTTGCGGATCGCTTCGACAATCCTTCGTTGGTTGCTGATGCTAGCAATATTGGCGATAGAGTGATCGAGGCTGTCAAGAGGCTTATTGAGTTCAATGGGCTTGATCAGTGATTGTTGGTAGATAGGGCTCTGGCTCGAGAATATATATAACGCATATGACATTTTATAGATGAGAACAATCGGAATGATTCATGATAGAGAACGATCCTAGTAATCACGCCCTACGAGTGCTCATGTAGTCCTATATTCCATAGCTGTTTGGAAGTCTCCTTTCAAGAATTTATGTTATAGGGTTGACATTGTATGTGAATGCGGTCACGATGTTCTCTCCAGCATATGCGAAACGAGCATTCTGACCAAGTCAGATGGGGGGATATGTGTCTCTCTATTGCACATTTATATAACCGTTTACATCGAAAATGCAAGAAATAATAGCAACTACGATGGAGAATGGAGATGAAGTAAACTTTGTGTCCAATCATACAAGTCAAAATAGATGAATATCACAGTGGACAAACAAATGGCAAGAACTCAAAGAGATCAAGTCAAAATACAGGTACAAGACCAAGTCTCCCCAGGCCTCCGTCGAGAACACCCCCTAGCAAATCCATATTACAGATACAAGGAAAGGAACGCAGGACACAACTAATTTGTGTCCATTGCTATCTGCAGTCAGGACTTTCCCTAAAGCTATCTCGATATGCAATAATCGCCGGAGCAAAAGATGCTATGTAGCGATATTCACTTAGCGATAGATGCAGGAGGAACCACAGGGGGAACCGATATGTGCCTGGGGAAGAATCTTCAGAAAAAGGCAAAAACTTGGGTGAGAAACGATCATTAGGGGATGGGGAAGTCACGCGCATGAAAATATCGTCTGCCAGCGCGGTTGGGGAATCACGCATCAACAGAAATGAGGTATGTCCGATGGGAAGTAGAGAATAAAAGCAATGTAGAACGCCAGACGAGAAACCGATCGTCTTCAACGCCTTCCGACAATTTATTTCCATGCCCGGAAATGGTGGCGTCAATTCGTCTCGTCGTCAGCCCAGTAGAGCTGAAAAGATAGCAAAAGCCGCATATAGCAGGAAACAAACGACGGAATGAGAACTGTAAAAAAAAAGCAGACTGGATACCACGCGTAAACGCCATGCATAAAGAGAACCCATTCGCCAGCTCATTCCGAAAGAAACGCCGGCATTGACCGAATGAAGCACAAAAAGCAAGGAAAATAGAACGGTTAGAGATCGTGTATGGTGGTAAGAGCCGAAAATCATTAACGTTAAGCCAGCTTCGTACGGTGTCTACCAATGATCAGGGCAATGGTTCAAGTGGAAGCTCAGAAGTTCGCATAGCCATCCAAGCGGTCCGGATCTCTGAGATCAGAGACCTCGGGCAGAGCGAAATCTGTGGCAAGCTCGGCTTCAACGAACAGTGCAGCACGCTTGAAGCGACGGTCCGAGTACTTTTCGAAGATGGCTGCGTGGTGACGGCGAGGATTTTCGCAGCATTCCATCATTGTAGTCAGAACTGGAATAAGCTGCGAGTACAGGTAGCCACTGTAAAAGGCATGGGCAGGTGTCTATTGTTATGGACGTTAGTGAGATAAATTACGATACAGAAGCGAGGTCAACGTACCCAATTGCCTTTGTTGAGCAGCATGCGAGCCAGACAATGGGCTCCAGCGGCAACAAAGCTGGGAGGAGTGCAGACAAAGCGCTCATCCATGATAGCAAGCTCAAGGAAATACTTGGCCACAGTGCGAGTCTCAAGGTCGTATTCATCGGCCTTGCTGATTCGACGAAGGAAACTCATGGGGCCTGGCCATCCGAGGTCGAAATCAAGAATGGTGAGCATGAACCTCTCTGCCTTCAGAATCTCAGAGACAGAGTATCCACCATCAACCATGTAGACGATCTCTTGCACAGACGGGGCGGTAATTTCCTCGAATTTCGCGGCAATAAAGATTGCCGTCGCGCCAACCAGCTGCAACTTGCCCATGGACACGACCTTGTAGGACAGGAAACGGTCGATGTAATTGACTGTCAAGAACAGAGTCTCGGGAAGCAAGTTGAAGCGCTGATGAACCTGGACTAGCCAGTCCATCAAGACCGAGCGCATAGACCATTGCAGCTCACTTTGGCGGGCCATGTAATCCGGAAGCGGAAGCATGTCAATCTGCAGGGGTTGGTTAGTGCAATAAATAATGAGATCAGACAAGAGAAACATACTTCTTTCTTCCTCAAATGAAGGAAGATCTCGTCGCCGTATTCGGCAACCATGGTCGTATCCAATCGATCTTCCTCGATATCCTCTTCGGTCAGCTGACTTTCGACGATCTCTTTGGCCATGAACATTTGACGGGTAGTGAGGTGGTTCATAGATGGGAAGATAACTGCAGTCGTTCCATCGGTGGGGTAAGATGGGGCGACATGATATTCGGTATCCTCTCCATCCCACTCCTCAGGCTCCGATACCACGGAGACAGGCTCCTTAGCCTGCACATTTTCCTTGAGATCCTCGGTCTCAGGAATTGTCGCATCAGACTCAATGAGGTTGTCGCCCTTGACGGCACTGATGGTCAACTGGGCCTCGGCCTCTGGTCCCTTGGTGTTGTTGGCCTTGGCCTCCATCACGGTATGTGTTTCCTTGGATGTAGTCTTCTCCGGCACGATTGGCAGTTCGTCTTTGAAGACCGGATTCGTTCGCTTCGATTTGTGGGGAGCTTGAGCTTTTCCTGCAGGGTTCATAGGTTTGGTGGTGGTGGCGCTATCGATACCACTTTTATTGCTCAGACGTTGAGCTGGCTGTGACAGCCCAGAGCTCTTAACTTCAACCACAACAGGCTTTCCACCCTGTTTTCCACCCACACCAGAATCATCTCGACTACCCCGACCCATGTCCTTGATATTGCTGACGTCTTCAAAGGCACGTCGGCCCGTATTGTTCTGGGCCATCATACTCAGAGCAGGGCTCGACTTGTTACGGCCATGAAGAGTCTTATTCTTCTGGCTGTGCAGGGACACAGGCGGCGCATTCTCGTCCCCAACAGCTCGGAATCGCTGTGGCTGCCATCCAAGTTAGCACTGGTATCCCTCTGCAGGACATGAACGGAGCAATTGCATGATGCTGGCCAAGAGACAACAAAACAACACGCCTCCGCATGGCCTATACCGCGATTGACGCGTACAACACAAACAATCACAGCGTTCAATGCGATCACAAAGCACAGGGACTTACCTTCGCATCCATGGTGAAGGGCGGTGAGGTTGCAAGGTGAAGTGTCGAGTCTTGATGTTGGTCAAGAGGTGTTGTTTACTTTTTGCTGTGTTGGGGGAACCGGTGTTGCCGGGTGTGATTGGCCGGCCCACGCAAAATAAACAGTCACTGGACCCGCTCAGTTGCGCCTTCCCGATCTGGGCTCTATCACTTCGACGTGACTTCCTTGATGCCTTTAATACGTTACCTTCAGGGGTCGGAATCGAACTGGCAACACGCAACGGAGAGGTTGAGAAAACAACAATAGCCGCGAAGAAAGGAGGCCGTCCCTTGTTCCGCCTGGCGTGCCTGTGAACAATGTACGCTAAACCTGACTTGGCACGTTACGGTTGCGTATTCCTACCCGTAACGCAGAGCTACAATGTACTCTGTGCATTACCGCCTTGCCTTGCACCAGGAGCAAAGTGCCATGGATGTTTCATTCTCTTTAAAATCAAGGGGAGCTTTTGTACGGGGTATAGGGATTTAAGGGCTAAATTCGGGCATTGGAAGTACTGTTTGAACAACAAGATATAAGCCATATGTACACCGTACAATTGCCCCATCAATTCCCTCGAATGTACGAATTCAATACAAAGAACACGGACAGTCAATCTGATCTAGCGCGCTTGCTGTCAGCATTTCAGATGCATACAAAGCATATATTATCGGCATATCGGATCCAGCTATCTACAATCCAAGGTCTCGATGTCTTTCATCAGATAAAACAAAGGTAGATGACATCCATGGATTGCGATCCAAATTTGGAACATAGAACCTCGGGACTAAGGCGTCGATCAAGGGCTAGATGTTTGTCCTGTTTGCTGTTAGTTTGCACTGTTTGTTGTTAATCTGACGTCATGAGCCTTATCGGCGCGTCTCCTCCGATGACCATCAAATCATATTTTTGACGAGAACTCATTGCAGACAGGATTAAAGAAAACAAGAATCTATCTACAGGTTCTAGCTGCTATCAAGCATTAATCCCGATAAACTAAATCGAAAACTAGTCCTTGATGTGGGTACAATCGCCAATATATGGTCTGATCTAGATCCAACGCGCTATCAACACGAGACCACGTGAGGGCCACACCGCCGTCACCAAGGTGGGACGCCGGAATCAAGCGGTTCCTGTTTGGCAGCTTTGTGATCAACCGAAACCCACATCATTGACTCTGGACTTTGCATTTTCGTGTGGGCGACTGGGCATCAAATCGATGCAAAGTATCGGTCTGGACAGTTCTTGTAGTGCACGTTTCATAGTGCGGATCATCTTCATGGCCTCACATCCCCAAGGGCCCTTTGGCGCCCAGTCTCTCAACATCACCGCCTGACTCCACCATGCAGAAATGTTGCCCCCTCCCCCTTTTTGTCGGCTTTTTTTCTTGAGAATTAAGCGCAATGGCCTGTGTGATGCCTGCCCCGATGAAAAATCGCTGGGTTATCTTTAGAATCCGAGGAGTACCCCAATGTTCTGCTACATCGATGTGCGATTCCCTTTTTAACCTTAGATCCCGAGGAGGGGTAAGGTCCAAATTGCAGATCATGCGAGACAACTCCGAAGAGTCATGCGATAATATAGAAAGACAGGGTGGATTTTTTTTCGAGGTTGGACTTGTGCTCTTCCGCCCTGATAGTTCTTTAGATAGTGTTGATCGTATGAACCTTCAGACTCCCAGGTCCAGGCAGATCAACAAGATATCTACTAGCCACCCTACCCTGGTGATTTCGATATCAAACCACATGAAAAGTGTCGCGGTGTCGAGGATTTTCGATTCCTCATAGTAAATGAGCAATGCGACAAGGGTGATTGTTAGAAAATGACTGGGTTGGCATTGTCAATTCTGACCAAGCGCACACCTCCACAATAGACCAAAAAAGGGAATGGTCGCTACGTGGTCGAGCTAGAAACTAGCTGCAAGCCCATCAATCCATTGGGCGCGATTTCTTTATCCTATTATGCGCCCGGAGCCTTTCAATATGCTAAATACCTGGAGCGACAAGAGGGAACCTGCCTACTTAGCTACTTTGTGTGAAGCGCTGGTTTCCCCTCAAGAGGCATACTGAAGGAGCCCGCCGTCGCTGACACCTCATCCCTGGAGATTTGATGACCGGATTGTATTCTTGATCCCGTACATCATATTCTAGAAGGGGGGTTAGACAAAGTGCTCCGTCACTCGGCGCAATGGCATCCGGCTTGCGACAGCTTTTTGCGCCTTTGCGAAAAGATATAGCACCGGGATGGTGTCGCACATAGTTACAGTTGTATTTTTTTAGATGGAAATTATAGTCGCAATGCAAATGAGGATTTTCTAGATGTTCATTAAGGTCATGGAAGGTGATGGCTGCTTCGATGGGCACCGGAAGCGCAAATCGCCATGTCACCGACCCAAGGCCGTTTTCTCGCTTTAGGTGAAACCATCGTACGCACCCACCTCAACCTTCTTCCTGCCAACCAGCAACCCCTCGAACAAATCGCCATCAGCGCTGTCAACAGCATTGGGTATGTAATTCTTCTCCCGTCTATTCTCTTTTTCGACTCCCCTGACTCCATTTCGGTTCTGGAGGTGACATCGCTGACATAGCCTCAGCGCTTCGTAGAATCGACAATCCCCTCTCGACCTCAACCGAACATCTATCCTTCGACCCTTCACCCTGTCTTGGACAATCCGGATCATTGCGATATTGGAGGATTCTGCTCGAGTTGAAATAGGTGTGTTCAAGTCTCTCTTCCTTCTGTGCCGGGTCATCTCGCTTGCTTCCCCCCAAGCCCGCTCCCAAGGTCGGCCGGACTCGGTTAGCGATACATCCATCCATCATCCTTTTGGACAAAATCCATCATTGTTGTATATTGAAGCAACCTGGACCCCATTGTGTTAACTTGTGTGATCGGTTTCCCTCCAGGTTTCCCACGTTTGCCCTTCTGAGTCGCTTCCGGCTCTTGCGACTGCAGATTCCCCTCCACCTCCATCAAAGGTTTCGCCTCGACGATTTATATACATCAAGACCCGGGGTGGTCCATCCACCATCCTCGGCTATTGGATTCAATCATTGTGGTAGGTTCGATGGATTCTTCCCTCTACACCTGCCCTTCTGTGTCTAGCCATGGATCACATTCCCACCCTCTACCGCACACTAGCAGTGGGTTGATGCAGTCTTTGGTATAGCAGTGGAGTGATCCTTCGCAATCTGGTACAATCAAGTATGCAAGCGATTCATCATGAAAGGCCCTCTGGCCCACATGAGCAGCTAGGTCTGGCAGACTCTGCCGCCGCTCAAGACTTGTCGCTCAAAGGCCCAACACCCAAGAACATCTCGTTTGAATTGCTACTCGATGAGAATTCCAAAGTTCGAGCCCGTATTCCTATGCGCGTTCAAATTTATCCTCACGATACCACGGATTCGATCGTGACAACGGTCAAAAATTTCTATGGCATCTACGATGGTACTGCCAGTGGAGTCAGCTTCGAGGACGAACATGGCACTACCCTCATCGCAAGGTACGAGAATCTCAAGAATAATAGGACTGTATATGTGCGAGTCATCCCCATCCAACCATTTGGGGATCACTTCTATAATGGGTTTGCTGTCGAGCCTCGCAAGCGGCCCAGTCTGGCAGAACCTTTCCAGATGGTCGATGGCATGGGACCGATGATGGATCAGCCGTCGCGACCAGCCTCAAGAGTTGCAAGAAAGCGCAGCACCTCTCCTTCCAACCGGAGTCTCCGCAGTGCGTCTCAGCACAAGCCTCCCTCCCGCGCGGGCAACAAGAGCCGGGCGTCCAGCATTCATGGACCTCTCCATGATGACGATGGCTACAGTGATACCGAAAGTGCTTATGCTCGCAGGGCTCGCAATGAGCTATTTGCGAGCTCTGATATTAGCATGGAGAATATACTACAGGACGGTCGTCGGAAACGACCCAAGTTCGACAGCTCTGTAAGTAATCTCACTAGTGAGATGTGCTTTGAGATTTCCACTAATCAATCTATCTTTTAGGAGCTTCCCTTGTTCGTTCCTCCTCAAGTGCCCCTCACTACCTCTACCTCCTCCATCTCTCCACAACGTCGATCGGTTGGACAGGAAGGCGCTGGGTCGCCTTTCGCGCGCCCACCACAACGACCCCAATATAGCTATCAGCATGCACTTCCCTCGCCACAAAGCTATGGCCACAGCGAGTATGGTGCTCACTCGGGGCGCAACGCAATGTATGCGACACCCGTTGTTCCAGAGCATGGAAATCGCATGCGCGATAGCGGTGTATATAGCAACTCGGCTAGCCGGGTCAGTGGTTCTGGTGTATTGCCCACTCCCGACCCGACCATTGCCAGCTGCATCTCTGATGAGGATGTGGCAATGCAATTGATACGCTTAGGCGATGCGTCCAATTTCTCTCACGGTCGCACATCTGCCTCAACGTTGGATGATGCATTCAGCGGTGCCGCTGACGCTGCCTCATCTACTGGCGCTACCAGTGATGGCGAAGACTTTAGCGAAGATGAGGATGAATTGCCAGCTCGTCGCCAAAGGCTTGACTCGAGCCCGATGCTGCCGCCGGGAACCATCAAGCGTCACCTCAAGGGCTTGGATGATATTCTTCCCAGCGCTGATAGCAGCGACCATAGCTCAGATGGTGCAGACGATGGCATCAAGAGTGAGGCAGAAGACGATGTCCTCTACAAGGAATTTTTGCCCAAAGCAAAGAAGCCAAAGAGCCGCCCTACCTCGTTCAAGGTCCGCAACCAGAAGCCTGCGCCCACAAAACTGAACAAGAGCAAGACAGCTGCGTCTGCTCCTCGCAAATCGTCAGAGAAGTCAGCTGCGTCTGTCCCTCTCAGCCCTGCCTCTTCCCGAAAGGTCTCGGGCGGCTCGGTTAACTTCCAGCACCAGCTTGGTGCAGATGAAGAAGACCTTTCCACCAAGCCCCGCTGCCAGCGATGCCGCAAGAGCAAGAAGGGATGCGATCGCCAGCGTCCCTGTGGACGATGCAAGGATGCCGGTATTGGAATTGACGGCTGTCTCAGTGAGGATGAGGGCAATGGCCGCAAAGGCCGGTATGGCCGCCATATGGGTGTCCCTGTCAAGAAACACGGGGAAGAGGTGGAGGAAGACGAGGAGTTTTCAGTAACGCCTGCCACCCCTCCTATTTCTGCATCTATAGCAGACAAGAATAAGAAGCGGAAGCGCTAGTGAAGCTTCTAGCTGCGAATTTCTCCCGCCATCTCTGAGCACCGAACTGTTTCGCATCTGCAATCTCCGTGACCATGGGATCTCTCCTTCATCTTACCATCCTCACCATGGGTCAGTCTTATCTGCCCTCCCTCCCTCCTTTCGCCATTTTCTGGCCGGCGCCAGAGACACTCTTTATACTACCATACTACCATCATTTGGTCTTCTCACTCTACACTCCCTTCTCTGGTTACAAGCCATGCTCCTAACCTCCATTACACTGCCAAGCGGTTGATCTGTTGTTATTGTGTCCCTTCGGCGTCTTAGTGTTTTTGTGGGCCATATGTTTCTTGTCACATCCACTCGCTCATTCCAAAGCAATGTTACTGGGTTATCTATCTTTGTCTATGTCGGTCTCATGTGTGGTGTGAAAGGTGGACTAGCCCTTGAGAGTCGCGGAGGTCATTATATACTTCTGGAAAAGCGCTAGGCCGAAAGATGACGAGTTGTCGAAGATATGCCGGTCTTGCTTTATTTCGTCTTCTGGGTAGTCAAGGAGTCAATGGAAAGGTTTCAACTTTTACTGTGCATTTTAGTTTCCCTCATAATGTCTCTCTAAACAGAGACTTATGCGTCTGAGCAACATCCAGGTAGTGTCGATCAGCGATAGGCACACAGTGGGATGGGTCACATGACAAAAGCGGTGTGATTGGCCCCGCGACATTTTTGAAGAGCTCAACTTTCTCGAACATCAAACGCTTGCATTTCAAGTCTCAATTAATCAGTGCTTTGCTTGTTCTTAATCGCACTTCTACGTGTCATTGGAAACGTCAGCTCACTTTTACTCAAGGTTGAAACCTCATCCAGCGCGCTGCGCAGACCAAATTCGACTCTTACGCGAACTTTTTTTTTCCCACCGCCCAGCAAGCCGCACGCAGCGCCTTGTCTGAACAGTGGCAGCAATGCCTCCCAAAGCTGCCCCTCGTGGAGGCGCCCGTGGAGGGGCCTCCACTCGCGGTGCTCGCACTGACTCAACCACCACAACTCCCGCTGGCGGGGATACAACGCAAAATGCGCCCTCGGCAACCGGTACGCCAGGGCCCGCGAATCGCGGTTCTGTCCAACGACTCCAATCGCTCAAAAAACGTACACCTTCCAGCAGCATTGCGCCAAGCAGCCGGCCACCATCGGCCCTTGCCGGCGAGACACCCAAACCAGTCATGAAGCACAGACCCAAGGCCGTTGGTCGTCGCAGCAAGCAGGAGCGTGATGAGATGGAGAGACTCGAGAAAGAACGATACAATGAGCGTCTTAAGGAAGCCGCCGCTATCCAGCGTGGTCGGGGTGGTACTGCTCGCCGCGCTGGGTTCCGTGGCCGCGGCGGACCCATGGCTATGGCCGTGGGCGGATTTGGTGGACGAGGCGGCAAGAGAGGCCGTGGCGGCTATGGCGGTGGTGGATATGGAGGAGGTCATGGCGGTGCTGGCTCAGGATACAACCGATCTGGTGTTACTGGAGGTGTTCGTGGGCGTGGATATGACTCCTCCGATGACGAGGAAAATGCACTCCGTGTCAGCATCGACCATATCAACTTGGATAGTGACGAGGAGGACTGGGACACACCGAAGGATTTCAAAGGCAAACAACCCAGCAGGTCATATGGCGAACGTGGGCTTCGCCCTGTCCGTGTTGAACGACATGAACACGAGGAAAGAGTCATCAGCGTCAATATGGAGTCTAGCTCGAATAGAGCTGCGGACCTTCGCAAAAAGGCAGAGAAGGAGAAGGCAGTGAAGGATGTTGGCGCTACACCTACTAAAGTCAAAACCGAACCACGGGACGACGACGCAGCTATGCCAGATGCTATTCCCCACGCAGACGATGATGATTTCCTCCCAGAGCATAATGTCCGTGTGCGTTCCGCTCAGAGCATGAGCCCAACAAAGAGGAGCACAACAGAATTACGGTCGATTACACCAGAGCCTGAAATCCCAGACCCACGCAGCCTTCTTCACACCAAGGAGGAGATTGACGAATACGACAGACATATGGAGGATCTGGCTATTATCAGGGATCTTCTCGTTCCTAAGGAATCAACGAAGGCCACCAAAGAAACGGAAACCACCGAAGGGGCCACTGAAGGAGCCACCGAGGGCGAAACCCCCGCAACAGAAGGGCGAGAAGATGCCCAAGCGGGCGAAGAGAATGAAGAAGAAAACCCTCTACAGGGCCAAATGTTCCTCATGCAATTCCCACCAATGACCCCCAGTCTCAAAGTCGACGGAATCGACCAAGGCAACCAACCTCAACCTCAACCTACAGCTGCAGCAGAAGCCGCAGCTCCTCCCGACCCGATCAAGCGCGAAGCTGGCGACGATGTGGAGGTCGTGGATCACCCTCAGCCTACCGCGCCACAGGACAGTGACGTTCTCACTGCCGGTAAACCTTGGACACTACCTACCGGTCGTGTTGGAAAACTGAATGTACACCAATCAGGCCGCGTGACCCTTGACTGGGGTGGAATCAGTATGGAACTGGATCGTGGAGCACCAGTAGGCTTCGTCCAGGAGGCCGTCATCATGTCAAAGAAACCACCCCTGCCGGCAGGTGCGATCGAGGATGACTCGGGCAACCTGATTTGGTCGATGGGCCAATTGTCTGGCAAGTTCACAGTCACGCCGAATTGGGACGAAATGCTTTGATACCTCTACCCAAAGTACCTTACGACGAATGGAAAGAAACTTCAGCGAATTTATAAGAGTTATCCTTTTGGTTATGCAGTATCGAATCAATGGGATTAGTTAAAGAACGTTTTATCTCATTTTGCTCTATTGAGAGAAGGAAACGACCTAACCATCTGTTTTGTACGGAGTAGAGTTCATATGTAGATTGCACATAGAAGTGAAGTGACAAGATTGACCGCCACTACGACTGAGATTAGTAATTTTTTGGATATCCTTGGATGCCTGACTAGACAGGCACAAAATATGCCAAGACATAGCTACCCTGAGTAGCTACGAACTTTCTTTGGCAAGGTAGATCCTCGAGTACTTGAGTATCTCGATATCATCCTACCTTGAACAACGATCGCATACGCACCCACCAACTTTTTTCTCCGACTCAATTACCTGCGCTTCCCAGGAAATGCAGATATAGACGAAACAAAGTATCTTCAGCAACACGCGAACCTTCGTGCGATGTCCTTGCGTCCTCTTGGATATCAATGCAGCCTACCCTACACGCAACTCATCCGAAAAGCACCGCATATAAGACAAACGGCAATACCACATCTAAGATGCTTCCCTCGACCATCCAACGCCCGTTGCACGCACCATAGGCCTGCGTCGACCCCCCATGTCAACGGAGCTTCTCTTTCGCTAGCAAGCTTGCTCAGTGACCTCTTGGGACCTATACATACACCTCGGAGTCATGGCAATATACCATGGGTTCAACAACGTCGGCATGGAACCTCTGCAGCTAATGACTCCGCACTATGCATGCACTGCGGTGGAAAGACTACCGCCAGGCTTCGAAAACTCGTCGATCCCAGTGACCCCTCCAGTGGCTGGCATTGCAAACCATGCCTCCGGAACGTCAGTATTCATGGACATCTCCCAAATGAAGAACAACTGGTAGCGATCAATCGGCGGAGACTACTGAAGGCGAGCGGAGAGACAAGCAAAACACATCCATGCAAGAACTGTGGCGAGACCACCACTCCAAGAAGTAACCGTAGAGTTGTGGATCCAGACAACCCTTCCGCTGGCTTTCATTGTCGGTCTTGTGTCCGGCACATGAATATCCATGGTCATCTCCCAACGGAGCAAGATATCGCAGCATTTCAGTATCGAAAAGAGATTCGAAATAGGCAGGTTTCTGCTCCTGCCTCACAAAGTAATGAAGTGGGCATTTCGCAAGATCCCACGTCTCCCCGTTCCACGCCCAAGCGGTCCGAACCCACCAGACAAAAACAAAGCCGCGATGCATACCCCTGCACCCACTGCGGCGATATCACCACCTCCAACAGCAAGCGTAGACTTGTCGAACCCCAAAACCCTGCGGCGGGATACTACTGCCAACCATGCTCACGGTGTCTGCTTGAAACGGATGCCTTGCCCAGCTCGGGCAAACTCGCGGCGCTGAAAAGACTCCGGGAGAATCGTTCAAAATCCAATCCTAGGGACTTGAAAAGCCCCTGCCACCACTGCGGGGAGATGACCGCCCCCAGCAGCAAACGTCGACTCGTTGAGGCAAAGAAACCCGATTCCGGGTATTATTGTCGCGCGTGTGCGGACTGTCTAATTGAAACTAGTTCGTTGCCGAGCGAAATGCGCCTCGCAGTTCGCAGAGCGCGAGAGCAGGTCCGATTGAAAAATCTGAGGGCCAGTCTATCGAAAGCTTCGCAATCCCCGGTTCCTTTACCGGGAGACCCTACACTAACAGATGCGCTTACGGATAAGACTGTGAAGACTGTGAAGACCTGCGCACATTGAAATACCAGGACAATGACTATCCGATTCTTTGGACTGATCTCTACGGTCCTTTTCCTAGGCCGAAGGTCATGTGCATGAAGACTCGTGCATATGCGTATGTCGACGGATATCGCGGCAGACCTTTGGCTCACTCTTCTTCGAATGTCTTGGGCTCTGAGGGCCTACGGGGTACCGGACTGAAAAATGGGAGATTCCTCCTTTGTGCTGATCTGACCGCGATGCCAAAGGCCCGGGGTCCCGGGGTCTAAATGTCTTGATTTTGGTCTTGCATATAGAGTCAAAATCACAATGCACTGCGAACAATGTACAGAATGCACCACATGTGCGTCGTCATCTTGTCAACAACGAGGTCTGTCCTCGGTCGTCTATTCGCTCCCATTCTGCCACTGCGCCGACGATCAGTTGTGGCGTCATCTGTCAAGGGTTGGAACTATAATTAGCACCTCGAGCTGTTCTGGCATTGTATAGAGTATAGAGTATAGAGTGAAGAGTAACGAGAGGTATATCATCTAGCTAGCTATTTTATTTAGATATCTTCTCTTCTCTGTAACGTGTTCCTGTACAACATCAACTAGATGTAAACAAATATCTAGATCCAGAGCCTCAGGCACCAATCAGAGGGGAAAGTCCAAGACCCAGACCAATCAACTCGGCTTCACCTTGATTTTCCTTTAATCTCCTTTTTGCCCCCTGTGTTTCGCTTTTTTGCGCTTTTTTTTCCTTTTTTCGCGATTTGTGTGGATCTCGGGTTTCTTTCTCTTTCAATCTTCAGAAAGTGAGTGGGAAATAAAGAGCAAAGAGGGAGCCCCCGAAATTACCTGTTTGGCCCCTATTCCCCCGGTTGCCTGACTGCGACAATCAGTGGCATGCTCTGAACCCCTCATAAACCAGCTCAGAGGAACATCATTCAAAGTCTACGGAGTATTGATTCCACACTCAATATCATCTTTCCAATCTTCTCCTCTGTTGCCTCGCCAACTTCAGGGACTCTCCCCCACAACCCCAGCTTGGCGTTGCTTGTCCATAGGCAACAACAAAAGAATCGCAGTCGCATAATACATTCCTCTTTAATTCCCCCGCCATGAAACCAACCACCTTCTTAGCCTTGCTTGCCCCGGCCGTCCTCGCCGACCAACTCGGTTCCAGCTCCCTCCCGCACAACTCGCCCGCCGTTTCATTACCAGAGCTCACGCCGCGCGAACACCTTCCCCTCGTGGACCATGATTTGTCGGAAGTGCGCTTGCTGACCGCGCGACATGTCCTCCAGGCGCGCAGTGAGGGCTCCCTGGGCCAGACGCCGTGGATTGGCATGGCGATCGGGCTGACCTTCACTGCTCTGGCAGCTGTGACTCTCGGGTGATAGCCCGGGAAGAAAGCTCTCCATCAGCTTTGCATCCGATCTATGCTTTTGTTTTCTGTTTCTTTTCTTTTGTCCCTCGATGTCTACTTCTCTCGACACGACACGTGAAACGCCACTGCTCGAACCTTTATTAAACCGCGCGACATATTCTTTGTTTTCTTTTATATTCTTACGGTCATTTGCAGCGGATTTTACCTTGTTTATTTTGCATCCATGGCCTTGTGCTTTTGGCGTGGGGATCTTTTGAGCCACCTTTGCATTTTTTTTCCCTTGATATGCAGTGCTGTTTGCCCTTGCTGTCGGGAGTATAGAGTTGCATATTGTACGCATGTACATGATACCTTTCTGATGATGCTCCTGTATATGGGATGATTTACTTGATTTACTTAATTAGTGTATATAGATACAGTCAATACGAAGTGACTAAACCTATTTTGCTTTTTCTGTCCTTTTCTTTGTTTAGCGCTTTGGGGAGGGGGGGACTGGGACTAGGACGGGGATAGGGACTTAGGGTTCTTTGTTTCTCCAGACCTCACAGTCAACAGAATGGTCGGCTTTCCACGTTTCCAATCTGTCCATTGGATTGAAAGGACATCATATTTCTTCTCTCCTTCTCTCGATTATGGCAGGTGCGCGAGAAAGAGCCCCATTATGCCACCCCAAAGGCTTAACCCAGTCTAGATCCCTACTCCACTCTACACTCCACATCTACACTCGACTCCGTGCTCTCTTCACCTCAATTCGAGAGATAACCTTGAAATACAATTGGAAAAAGAGAGAACTGCCCCTTCCAGCCCCATTACCTATCTCCCCATCCCATTCAAATCCAAAGCGCATAGACTATACGGAATCAACATGGCAGACTCAGAATACCCACCCTATACACCAATGCCCTCCCTCCGCTACGAGCTAGGACTCCTATTCGGCTTCTTCGCTCTATGCATTGTGATAATGGGCGCATATATCGCTCTTTGGCGTGGTACGTTTATCCATTTCCATCACCCCAAATGAGACACTACATGAATCGGGTCTCAGATGTACATTTTATACTTTCCTACCTATACTTCCCATTCAATGGATGACATACGAAGTATACAAATTGCACATCCACACTAACAATCGACAGTATCCCAAAACCGTCTTCGAGCACAGGAACTCGCTCGTCGGAAGGCCCTCGGTAAATGCACAGATGTCGCACGCGAAATCACACCCATCCCTGTGAATACCAAGGATGTCCCGCTGGAGAAGATGGTTGATCGCTATGCCGTGCCTAGGAACCATGCTGAGCTGCCTGTTCATGGGATGGAATTGCTTGGGCAGGGGATGAATGGGAAGAATGGGAGCTCGGGGATTGGGAGTTCGGGGGTATCGGGGTCTCTGAGTCCCGTTACGCCTGTGAGTCCGTTGGGGGGAAGTGGGTTTTCGTCTAGGGGGGTTAGTCCTGTTGGTGGGATGGGGATGGACTCGATTGTGGGGGTGGCGTTGGGGGATAAGAAGATGAGTTTGGGTGGGTTTCGGGCTTCGAGTCCTGGGAGGAGGGTTGGGGGGGTGAAGCGTCCGGTTGAAATTGGGCCGGCGCCTAGTCGGGAATAGGAAGTGGTGGTACGTAATGAGATAGGGGAGACGATGGAGGGCGAGGACGTTGGTGGTGTTCCCTCGTTATGTTATTGTTTTGGATATCCTAGCTAGTGTTAATCTATATCTGTTCATATCGTATCGTACACCTATTTATTGGCACACGGCCTCGGCAAACCCGCGAGTCCATAGCAAAGAGCCCATGATGACAATCAAGAACCCAAGCGCAACAACTATACTTGAAATCCCGTATAGATACGCGTGCCGACGATGCGCCAGTCCTTTCAACTCAGCAACCCAAGTGCTGATGGTAGTTGTGCTCCCGCAAAATCCATCCATAGCACCCTGAAGGACCTGGCAGCCAGTGAGGGCAGCAGGAACCACTGCCCCAAGTCCGCTGACATGCTGCAGATCAAAGCAAAGACCCTCAATGATAGTTCCAAACATGTTGACCACGAACGTGCCCAGCGGGAAAGTCGGAATCCGACCATTGAGATGTAGCGAAACATAGAACCGAAGAAGACAACCGAGCGGCGAAAAGACCATAGCGAACACCGCCCGCCCACGCCACACATCCGGCCCATCATGTCGATATGGCGGCCAAATAGCCAAGAACACAGCCCCGAGCCAACACCCCCACGCCAGCAGCACAACAACAGGGTCAACGACCCGTCGCATAAACCCAAAGGGCACAGTGGGCGTGCACCGCGTCAAAGCCAGCGCAAGATGCGCGCCGAAAATAAGCGCCGACAGACTCAGCGACACAGTCAGCAGAATCACAGCAAGCAGCGCCATAAAGCTATACCCGCCATTACGGGAGGCGATCGGCGATCCGGACAGCGACGGATCGGGAAGCGCATTGGCCAGCGCGAGAAAAACATCCCGCATAAACGACGAGAAGGAGGTGCAGCAGCCGCAGAAGCCAGTTGTCAGCCCGATATATAGTGGGATGGTCTTCTTGACGGCCTTGTGCTTTTTGTCCTCGAATTTTGCAGCGTCTTGGGGTGCGCCCCACTCTTCGCGGAATAGGTTCTGGTCTTCGAGGACGAATCCCATTATCAGGCTGCCGCAGACATTGGCCCAGAGGACGCCTGTGACGACGGGGGCGCCCGTGTAGAATGTGAGGGCTTGTAGGCCTAGGCGGGCGAGGGTGCCCAGGAATGAGAAGAAGATTAGATAGGAGACGGTGTAGAGGTGTGTTGCGTGTTTGGAGAGGGGCACTGCAGATGTGGGTTGGGGTGCAGGTGCTGGTGCGCGCTCAGCCTGTGTTGACCATGGTTCGGGACATTCCCTCGCGGGTTCTGAAGGATTGTCGGGGGTGTCTGGGGGATTTGAATGGACTGGCATTAGGAGATGGCAAGGTGAAAAAGGACAAAGATGCCAAGACATGGAGACCGGAGATCAGGTGGAGTCCGATAAGATTGGCGGGTCAGTTTGTATAAGAGAGGGGAAGTGCAGATAAGGCGCTTCGATGGTCTTCTCTTTGCTTTTCTTCTTGTGTTTTGTTTCTTCTTTCCTCTTACTCTTCCTCTCACCTCACTCATTGCGCTATACACTTCATCATGTCGCTCCCATCTAACGTTCATGTCTCCGCTCATCCTTGTCTCCAAGCCAAGATCTCCCTCATCCGCTCGTCGTCCACCACCCCGCGCGAGACAAGAGGCTTGGTCCATGACATTGCCAACATCCTAGGCGTGGAAGCCTTCTCAGGGCTGAAGCTGGCCAAAACAGGAACAGTATGTAGACCCTTCTGGCCCTGAGCCCCAGCATACGTGTAACATGACCTCTAACCCTCCGCAGGACAAGACCCCTCTTGGAATTGAATACGAAACGCAGGGCATCGACCCAGCAGACCTAGCCCTAGTTCCAATCCTGCGATCTGGCCTAGGAATGGTTGATGGTAAGTGAAAACGAATCCCCTCAAATCTAACCGCTAACCCCCCTGCCCAACACTATACCCAAACCTATATTCCACTTATTTCTTTCCCTCGTACTCTCTCTATTACCCTACTATTCAATATCACAATTACCATATTCTCAAAAGATACCCAATCCAATCCCCTCCAAGCCCAATCCATCACATGTCACATCCAAACACATGGTCTCCCATCACCCAAAGAACCCCACCGGGCCCTCCCGCTCCACAGCCCAAAACACCCCCGCTTACCAACTCCCACAGCCCTAAACGACCTCCTCCCAACCCCCGTCCCAGTCTACCACCTGGGTCTCTTCCGCGAAAAGGTCACCCTCCAACCCGTAGAATATTACAACAACCTCCCCTTCCACCGGTCGGAGCTGTCTCCCGCCTCGCCCGCCTCGCTGAACCCAACGACCAACACCGCAGCCGCGAGCCTGGCTGTGCTGCTGGACCCGGTTATCGCGACTGGTGCCACTGCCGAGGCGGCGATTCTATTGCTGCGCGAGTGGGGTGTTAAGAAGGTGATTATGCTTAGCTTGGTTGCGTCGGAGGAGGGGGTGAAGCGGGCGGCGGGGACGTGGTCGGAGGTGGAGGTTTGGGTTGGGGCTGTTGATAAGGGGGTTAACGAGAAGGGGATGATTGTGCCTGGTGTCGGGGATATTGGAGATCGGTTGTTTGTTGCTATTGGGAAGTAGATTTGGCATTTGACTGATCTTACTGGTCTTGGTAGAAGGGCTGTTTTCGTGGTTAGATACATAGTAAAGATAGTCTGTCTACAGAGTACAAATATGGAAGTTGAGAAAGTCTCATGGCTACGGAATACAGTAAAGATCTAGAAGCTACTGTTCAGTCTGTGGAGTTGTCCCCGCCAGGTAATTCATTGATAACGTATAGTACATAGAAAAGGCATAAAAACATGTGCAGATGAAACAAATGCGAGTAATTTCAAAGCAATGCTGAGCGTAAAGACCATAAAGCAAAAGGACGGGGAGGGCATGCGGGCAATTAACGTCAAATACAACGGCTGAAGAAGCCAAAGAAGCAGAATGAAATGGCAAGGCGTAAAAAAAAACGAGAACGCAAGGCAGAGGCATGAAATGTCAAAAGGTATCGAGAGCACGAAAAGCAGATGGACGGGGGGCACGATTAGGGGTTAATATGAGCCAGAAAGAAGTCAAACTCCACGGAGTGCGAAAGAACACACAGGACCAGCCAAGTGTCGAAGAAAGCAGAAACACCACACTGGACCCCCTGGTGTAAGAAGAGGCAGGAAAAATGCAAAGCAAAAAAAGCAGAAGGCAAACCAAAAGACCAGGAACCACCGAGAGGGATATCAAAAGGCGAAGTATTCCAGAAAAGAGCCTAAACACCCCGCCTGCCCACTGGCATGTCCAGTCCTGATTCCAAAGTGTCCCAATGAGAGCGTCCAAGAAAACGAGAGTAAGAACCCGAAAACGGAAAATTCAAAAAAAAAAAGCGAGTAAAAGCAAACCAACTCAAGGAAAGTGATGAAAAGGAATTTAGTATGCAGTGCCGACGCTGGCAAGCGACTTGGTTGGCACTGCGTGAATCGGCTGATCCTTGGCGACACGAAGAGAATCCTCGTAGCCGACAAGAGCCTGGGAGTGAAGTTTGAACGATTCGCCCATCAACTTGGTGATTCTGTCAAGGTAGAGATTAGCAATGGGTCTATGAACAGGGAGGAGAGTGACACATACCCCCAGACAACCACGCCGTCTAGGATGTTACCCCATACACGGGCGACGGTGGAGCTAAGTTTGCCGAAGGCATCGATGGCATCATCGTCAAATAGATTGCGGACCTTGTTGTAGAGGGCCAACTCAGCCTCAGTAGCTGGCTCATCGTCATGTTCCAGGCGGTAGAGCCAGAGACTCAGGATGACCATCAGATCCAGGCCGCAGAGCGGGTGCTCAACACTCCAGTTAGTAGCGGATGTCTTAGCAACCCAATTGATGCCCTGGATAGCAGCGATCTCAATGCATTCAAAGCACTGTTGGATGACCTTGTTCATCTCCTGGGAACGCTTAACCTTCTCACGGGCAACAGTCATAGCAGCTGCCACCTCATATGAGGAGTGATACCGCATCGCCTCCTGGATGGATTTCAGATCAACTTCCAGACGGGCACGGGTGTTGCGGTAGACGGCCATTGAGTTGAAGATCAAGGGGTGGCCCTTCTGAGGAGTGCTGAGTGGGACAACGATAGTCTCTGGTTCGCAGACTTCGAGGGAGTTCTCCCAGGTCTCAAGAGCCAAACGCAGCTTATATTCGGTAACCACATCCTGCAGAGCCTCGAAACTGCGCTTGTGATTCCAGACCTGAAGGAACAGGGCATTGATCAGAACACGAGTGGCGAAGGCACTGTAGCGAGTCTGCTCGCCCTGGAACAAGAAGTCGTGGGCCTCGCGCACAGTGAGGGCGCTGGAAACCATGCTGCGGCGCCAAGTCTCATCATCAGCTGCATCCAGGTTCCAGAGAGACTCTGAAGACGGGAGCTCTAAGTCGTCGAACTCATCGAAACTCATAGCGGGAGTATGGTTGAATGTAAGCGTCAACATGCCAAAGAAGATGTACACTGCGAAGTATGTACGACGGCAAGACTCATCCTCAATCCACTCCTCGCGCGAAGGTGCGACATTCTGGCGGGCCTGTGTCCGCACCTTCAATTGGTATCGGTTGCCGGCGACCATGTTGGCCAAAAGACTCTTGATTGAGCA
Source organism: Penicillium crystallinum (assembly GCA_027569675.1). Lineage (NCBI taxonomy): Eukaryota > Fungi > Ascomycota > Eurotiomycetes > Eurotiales > Aspergillaceae > Penicillium > Penicillium crystallinum. Next base: position 4,381 of record JAPDKR010000030.1, on the reverse strand, counting down.
GGTCCATTCAAGACCCTTAGGGTCACCGCTCCAGCTCTCGAAAACCATGTTCAACAAAGTAGCTTGCATCAATGTCAGGGGGCACTTGCGAGAATCGAAGTTATCCTTGTGTTGGAGGAATTGGTTCACAAGGACCTTGGAGCCGACGTGAAGCATAAAAGCGTGCTCGCGCTCGAAAGTGTAGAGAGCACCAATGGACAGGACTGCGAGCAACAAAGGCGCAGGGACTTGCGAGGGCTTGAATGACTCCTGGTGAAGGAATGGCAAGTGAGGATGGTAAAGATTAAAGTAGGTGGACAAATACCGGTTCAACGCAACCGTGGAAGGAAGCTGGAAAGTATCGGGAAGAGCACCAAGGGTGTCAGATCCCTGAACCCGGTCCACTACGTAGTCACGTTCCATCTCATTAGCAATTTGAGGAGCTTTGGGAAGAGTCAGTGCCTGACTCGGGCCAGGTGAGCGGCGGTAGTTGACCGGGCTGACGGGGCCCGTCATCGAGGGATAGGGCGACAGGGCATTTGGGGTCGAGTGTCCCGACATGGGCAGGGAGTTGGACAGGAGCACGTCTCCGACAGGGCCATGGCGATCGACGAGGGTAGGCATCGCGCCCGGTTCCGCGGGGGAGACAAGCGTGTCCCAAGGCATCTGAGGCAGTGTGGCGTTGCCTGAAAGGTAGGGCTCGAAGGAGCCGTGGGCTGGCGAAAGCGATTCGGAACGCTCGGAGACCTGGCCGGTCGCCGCTGCTGCAGCCTTATGTTGGAAGTCTGTCATCAACATGGCTGCAGTTTCAAGGTCGACCATACCATCGCTGCTTGCCTCAATCTGCTCCAACGTCGTCGGGTCGATGGTGACCGACGGCTTAGCTGGGGCAGATGAGTTTTTCTGAACCCCTCCACCACGTCTACGGCCCTCGGCGACCAGGGGAATTCCGCCGTCCTTGGCGTGCACAGTTCGGTCATGACGCAGCAGTAGATCGCGACGGACAAAGGTACTGCGACATTTTAAGCACTTGAAGGGTCTTTCTTTGGTGTCTATGTTGTTTTCATGTCAGTCAAGAGAGGGAGAAAGACGCGAGACAGGACATTTGACGGCTTACGGGATCGCTCATGGCGACTGCGGTGTTCACTTCTACTAAATGCGCGATTGCAAAATTGGCATTTGTATTTCTTCTCCGGCGCTGATGTCTTCTTAGCCGGTGAGTTGGCTGCCCCAGGTGCGGAAGGAGCCATGTGTGCGGTCTCTGGTTTAGAGGTCAAAGGGAAGCGGTGGTATTGTCCCCTGGGTAAGTTCGCACCGGTTCTGTAGGCGTGTCGACGACAGAAGTTCGTTGGGATGTCTGATCATTCCTTGAGCGGGGGAAAATAATCAAAGAGGGTAAGAATAGTGGTGTCCAGCCACGGAGGAAATATTAAAGGAAAACGCGAAGAGAAAAAAAGGAAGGGCGGGATGATCAACCGCGATTAGATGGAAGGGGAGGGGAAGAGGAGAGGGGAGGAGGAGAATAAGAAGGAATTTGGGAGTTTCGAAATCGGGTTTTCTGGTTTTTTTGGGGGGGTGGAGGGGGATCAGGAAGGGAGGGGGAGAGGGACGTGGGCCTAAGGTGATCGCTTACTTTACGTGTGAAAAGCAAAGACCAACAGCGGGGCGAAAGCGGGACTGATCAGGTGAAAAACAGCGAAGAGGGGATCCCATTACCCAGCCCCCCTCTCCGGCCACGCACAGTTGCTTCCTGTCACCACTCACACCGCGTTCTCCCCTTTCTTTTTGTTCCTGTAATACCTCTATTTGTTACGTATGAAATCGACACGTATATTCTGTACTCCGTAATTATGTTTAGGATAATGTAATGTATAGAGGCCCTTAGTCCACACGGACTTCCCCCCCCCTAGGTATTAGTTAATTAGACCACATTGTACAGGGTCGATCATTTTATGTCTTGGATGTCTGCGAGGGTGGGCCGAATGATTTACGATGAGTTATTGATGCCCCTCGCTCGGGATTTATGGGGCTTAGGTGTTTGGAGGGGTCCTTTGTTTATCAAATGGGTGGCATGTGAGATAGATCGTGGCACACTTCGAGAGGATAGCCCCTTATTATCTGTCTACGTTGCCCCCCCTACAGGGGGGAGAGGGTAGTCTCATCTCGAATGTGACAAAGTACGATTGGGGGAATTAGTACCAAGTACTCCGTATCTCTTAAGTACTCGATATCGGGATCGTTGGTATAGAGCATGTATCTCATATACTGATGGTGTACTCCGTATGTACGGCGTACTAACGTGATAGCTCTTCTTATTTACCCCTCCTCGCCCCTCTTAGATCTGTCCCGATATATCAACTCGGGGCATTGTCACACAACTCCGACTCTTTAGGGAATGAGACAGGGATACGTAATATGCGTTAGACGTATAGAGTTGCATTAGATGTGAATGCTGAGTCCGGTTTGGAGATATCTCCACGCTAACTTAGGTGCATCAAGGAAAAGTAGATCGATCCAGTTACCGAAAGGGCATTGAATTATTATCACTGGCCCTGTCTGCTGACAGATCATCCCACTGTACTTTTGTCGCCTCACCAATTGACTGGTCCAGATCCAGTCTCACTTTCCTCCCGGTCGACCTATGACAATGAATCTCCCCGCCTTGTGGCTGTTCATCGATTTGAACTGTGCCACGAGAGTATGTGTTCCATCATGCCATGGACATCCGCATAATGCGGACCTTGTGTCCTCGAGGCATCACCTGCCGGACTACATGGAGGAAGGATCGGCATGCAGACCAGAATGCAAATCGGAGCTTTGAATGGGAGTTCATCACTTGTCGCAAATGCCCAAACACCTACGGTATAGTCAGACCACGTAAGAGAACAGTCAAGTATTCTCCGAGGTCCACACAAAGGTGCAGGGTTATACACCGCAAAGCTGTCACTTCGACACCGTTACCTATCATGGCGGAGCTGTAAATTGAGTATCGCGAATTTCCGGGTCCTATCAGTGGGGCGAATCCAACACTTACATCATTGGAGCCCGAGGATCCCGGACGTGGAGTAGCGACGCGGTTACTTAGGAAACGCGCCTCGCGTGGAAGACGGCACCAGATCACCTTTTCACAGATATCTGAACATCGGACTGAGTTACACTGCACTTCCCGACTCTGCTCTGTACCTCTGTGTCCCTGAGCGCCCCCTTGATTCGCGGAAGCCATATCCCTAATCACGTACCCTCCTGGAGCGGCTGATCGTCAGTGTCTGGGCAAGACTTCATCTGATCGGGTGGATCTAGACTATGGACTAGTTTCAAGCTCCAGCGGTGAAGCCGGGTGGCTTACGCTTTTCAGCAAAAGATCCTTCGAATGATTCTTGATGCTAAATCCCACCAGTCGACAGCCCTCGAGCGCCTGCTCGGTCCACTTCCCGATGCAGCGGACCGACCCAGTCTAACGTTCTCGACCGAACAAGAGAAACAAAAGCAAAAAAAGTCTATGAGATCGCATGAAGCGGTGACCTCACCGCCGAACAGGGAAATCTAGTGATGCCTTGCCTCGAAAAATGATCCTGGCGATCCACCATTCCATTGGCAATCCCTTGGGCCGAAAATCCGGGATATGGCTTTCATTCCATGCCCCTCCAAGCGGTCAAAATCACAGTGAACAAAAGAACATCCTATGCTGTATCGAGAACCCGCCCAATAATGGATCTGCACGGATCCAATCGGACCAGTTACGCATCAAACTTTTTTTATCATTTTTCCCTTGAACTTTGCTCCACCTCAGCAAGCCCGCTGCCGTTGCAAGAATTTTAGGAATTTCTTCCCCGGCGCCGCCCCTGAGCTACATAGTGGACACCGACAGCCGGGCTTGGCTGGAGCCCATCGTCCCGACAACTCCATAGCCAAGGGCCGGCGTCTCCGCCAGGGACGCCAGGACGGTCTGGAATCTCCCAATTCGGTTCTATTTTCGAGGTAAGCCCAAACCCTCGAAAGCCAAAGATGTCGGTGAAGCCTTATTCGTGTCAGTATATTTGATCTTCACCGCTTCTGCAGCATGCACACTGAGGTACCCCGGCCTCCGTAGGAAGGGAATTCAATCTTCAATCTACTAAACAACCGTGCCTCCCCCACTGGTCTCGACTTCCACCGACGTGACGGTGTGAGTAGCCCTGATGGCGTCAACCAATATTGAATTTCAGCCTGAATTTGAGAGCCCCATTGTGCGCGCTATGTCCGATATACTTTCGCTAAAGAATGGGTCCTTCAAAAAAGGGGGGGGGGGGGGGGGGGGGGGGGGGGGGGGGGGGGGGGGGGGGGGGGGGGGGGGGGGGGGGGGGGGGGGGGGGGGGGGGGGGGGGGGGGGGGGGGGGGGGGGGGGGGGGGGGGGGGGGGGGGG